>OY987255.1:87865699-88291932 GCA_963920725.1 Rhamphomyia laevipes
ACTCGATCTGAATGTAATATTTTATACAATTCTACATTGATCAACCAAGCCAAATTACTAAAATTAATTGCGGGCCAAAAAAAGGGTTGCCAGGAAGTTTAGAATTAATTGTAAAACTACTTGAAATTCTGAATGGATAAAAAATCTTAATATAATACAATTGTCAAATGTAAAAGTAGCAGAACATATTCGATAAAAACGCTTTTCTGACAAACTATAAATCATGACTTAAGTGCTTTTGCCCCTCAGCCAGAGACATATTTTTAATAGAAAATTAATGCAATGTCAATTTTTTTATTTTCAATATTTTATACGAAGTAATTTCAATAATTTATATGAAATGTGCAAAAATGAATAAAATGTTCATTATTTTATATGTAGTATGAATTTATTTTCAATATTTCACCCATTTCATTTGACCATTTCAACTGAATCCGAATTAATTGACCCTTAAAATTCTCAAAACTTTTGGAAAAGTAAAAAAAAAAATCCATTTTGATCAAAAAAAAAAATCCATTTTGATTAGCCTTAGCCGGAAGTAAAAAAACATTTAAAATTACGCTTAAGTATAAATATTTTTAATTGAAACTTAATGCGTTCACAAATGAAAGAAATGTTTATAATTTTGTATGGAATATGGGATTTATGTTTGCCCATTTTCGAAGAATTACTCATTTCATTCATATAAACTATTAAAATGTTCAAAAATAAGCAAAATGCGCGTTATTTTGTATGGGGTAGGTATTTATTTTCAATATTTTGCCCATTTGCGAAGAATTACTTAATTCATATAAACTATTAAAATGTTCAAAAATGAGCAAAATGTGCGTTATTTTGTATGGGGTATGGGATTTATTTTCAATATTTTGCACATTTACGAAGAATTACTTATTTCATATAAACTATTAAAATGTGCAAAAATGAGCAAAATGTGCATTATTTTGTATGTGGTATAGATTTTATTTCTAATATTTTGACCTTTTTAATTAATTATCTGGTTATGCTAAATTTTAATCGTGAAAAAACAATATTAATGCACGTGCATCCGAATCAATTCATTGACCCTTGAAATTACCAAAAGTTTTAGAAAAGTAAATTAATTTAGATCAATTCCCAAAAATTTTGGAAAAGTAAATCAATTTAGATCATATTACATTATTATTATTGACCGGAAGTAGAAAAAAAATTGTAATTATAATTAAGTATAAATATTTTAAATTAAATTAAAGCGGTGTCGAATTTCATTAAGGTAAAAATTACTTAATAATTAATGTGCAAAAATTCTTTAAATACTCATTTATTTGTATGCAGTATAGAATTTATTTTCAATATTTTGCTCATTATTTTTGCTCATTTCCTTTGAGCCAGAACCTATATAAATGCACTACTTTATTACATTATTTTTATTTTATTATTGAAATTTATTATAATTAATAGTATTTTTTTTAATATTCATTCAATAGTTTTTTAATATGATAATTAAATTTTATTTTGGCAAGCCCTTTTGTGAATACATCTGCAATTTGATCATCTGTGCTGATATATTCAATCTTAATCTCATTATTTTGAATCTTTTCTTGAACAAATTTCAATTTTATATCAATATGTTTAACTCTTTTCAATTTACTTGGATCATTTAAAATTGATATACAACCTTGATTATCTTCATAAAATGTCATTGGTTGATTTATATTGATTTCCATATCATTTAGTAACTTTTTAATCCAAATTCCATCTGTAAGATATTCACATAAACTTACTACTTCTGCTTCAGTTGATGATAATGCAATACATTTTTGTTTTCTAGATGACCAACTAATAACATTTCCATCAAGCATGAAACAAGTGGATACTTACAGATTTTCTATCAATTTTATCTTGTCCCCAATCAGCATTTACATAAGCTTCAATTTTGTAATAATCTTTTGTTCTTCTATATACGAGTCCAAGGTTAGGCGTTTTCTTTAAATATCTTAAAATTCGTGTTAAATGATTATATAATTGATCTGTTAGTTTTTCTTGAAAAGATATATCCGGTCGACTACATAACATTAGATACATAAGACAACCGATTAACTCTCTATATGGTTTATTACAAATTTTTAGTTGTTCACAATTTTCAATATTGTAGAGTTTTTCTTCAATTGGAGTATCAGAAGTTTTACAATCAGAAAAACCAATTTTTTAAGCAATTTATTAACATAATTTTCTTGTGTTATTTTTAAAATTCCTTCTTGTTGGTTATAATCTATTCCAACAGTTTGCCGATTGTTTCAAACCATACAACGATTTTTTCAATTTGTATACATAATCATTTTCAACTTTATCACCATCTGGAGGATATATATATCTTCATTTAATGTTCCGTTTAAAAATGCATTACTATTATCTAATTGAATAAAGTGATGTTTGTTTTGATTTCCGATTTCAAGAAGTGTTCTGATCAGGGATGGAAACCGGTTTCGAACCGAACCAAAAAACCATCCGAACCAGCAACATTTTTAGAAACCGAAACCAAAACCAGAACCATTATTTATTTATTTTCGAAACCGAAACCAAAACCAGAACCATTATTAATTTTTTTTCGAAACCAAAACCAAAAGCAGAACCATTATTTTTTTTCAAAATCGAAGCTGGTGGAGCCTCTTCTAAAATTTTCCACCAGATCTAGTTCAACTTCTCAATAACTTAAAACTTCAACTGCATGCAATATTAAAAGTGTTGTAGTTTTCTTTGTGATGTTCACACTTCAACTCTATATTATTTTATTTATAGTTTTTTGAAAATGAATTTGTTAATTTTATTTACTTATATACTTAAAAAAATTCAGTTGAAATTTTGTATTAGTTATTTTTTTTTTCAAATAAAGAGTTATGTTGAAATAATTTTGATTCATTGCTTTGAGACAAATAAGAAGTTTTGGGAAATTTTGTTATCTGTACCACCAAAAATGAACCAAAACCTGGTTTTTTGAAATACTAGAAACCAGAACCGAACCAAAACCATTTTCATAAAAGGGCAAAAACAAAAACCAGAACCAAAAACCATTTTGATTTTTTTGGAAAACCATTGAACCGAACCAACATGTTTTTTTCAATGGTTTCCATCCCTGGTTCTGATTGTTATTAATTTTGCGACTGTGTGAATAAATATCAATTTTTTCAAAATTGTCTATTTGTGCAAAACTTCTCACTACAAGTCTTGCTTTAAATCTCATATTCTTTTCTTCTTTTTCCTTATACGTAAATACCCATTTGGTATCTAATATTTTTTCATTTCAAGGCTTTTTTACTTTTATCCATGTCTCATTATTTTTGATCGCTTTTACTTCATTTTTCACAGCATTTTTCCAATAAGCTGATTCATTGTATTTATCAATATCAATATAACTATCTGGGATTTCTACTTCTGCTACATAGTTACAAGTTACAAGCATGTATTACATTTAACATTTCATAATCATTAAATTTCTTCGGCATTTGTAGATTTTTTTTCGGTTTATCTTTTATTTGATTTTTATTCTGGTCATTAATTTGATGTTTATTCTGGTTATTTCATCAATATTTTCTTCTTCATTTTCGTTCATAATTTCTTGTATATTTTCTCCTTCATTTTCGTTCACCATTTCTTGTATATTTTCTCCTTCATTTTCATTTATAAAATTTTTAAAAATCAATTCATTTTTTTGATAATTATTTTCCAGGTTTTCATCTCTAAAATTTTCATCAAATCTTATATCTCTTGCAACTATAATATTTTCTCCTTCTTCATCCTATAATCGATAACCATTTTGAGCGTAACCAATCATTTTGTATTCTTTACTCCTCTTATCTAATTTTCTTAAATGCCCCAAATTTTTGGCATATGCTTTGCATCCAAAAAAATTTATATTGGATAAATCTGGCTTTTTATTGAACCATAATTCTGCAGGTGTTACAGAAACAGTTCTCGACGGACTTCGGTTTAAAAGATATGTAGCTGCTTTTGCGGCTTCCCCCCAAAATTTATAACTTAAATTTGAATCATATAACAATGCTCTTGTTTTTTCCATAATAGTAGGATTATGTTGAGATGTGTATGGAATTGTTACATCTAATGCTTTACCTTCGTTTTTACACCATTCTTTTAACACATTGTTTATAAATTCACCACCGTTGTCACACCTTATTTTAGCTACTTTTAGATACATTTGATTTTCAGATTGACGAATAAAAGTTTTTATATATTCTTTGGCTTCACTTTTATGTTCTAGTAAATATATTTGACAAAAATGAGTATAATATCGTAAAAATATACTTTTTATTGTCCCACGTTGTTTTCTCAATAGGTCCAACAATATCTGTATGTATCAGCTGTAGTGGTCTTTCAGCTCTTGTTCTTATATTATTAAATGGTAATCTTGGTTGTCTGGATTCTAAACATATTTTACATAACCCCGTTATTTTGCGAACTAAATTCATACCATTTACTTAATATTTTTAAATTATTTTCACTTAAATGTCCCATTCTTCGATGCCAATTTTCATTTTCAGTTAATAAACAATTTTCAGATTTTTCCTTATGTATCTCAACTGTGTAAAGACCATTGACTTGTTTTTTACCATCCACTACAACTTTTCCATCTTGTTTTATAAAAACTTTATCTTTTGTAAATTAATTTTTAATTTCATCTGATTTATTTTTATTTTTTTCATAATTCATAAATACAGCTGCGTTGAAATTTGATGTTTTATTTTTGTTCTTAAAATAACAGTCTTCAGTTTTATGATTATTTTTATTACATACTGTACATTTTTTAGTTTCAAACTTATCTTTATTTTTATAGAAACAATTTTCAGTTTTATGATTACTTTTGTTACAAATTTTACATTTAATTTTATTTTGTTTACAGTCTTTTTTAAAGTGACCGTATTTTCCACAATTAAAACAATTTTTTCCTTTCGACATAAAAGCTGTTGTTACTTCTTTTTCATCTAAATAAGCACTCTGTTCTAATTGTAACCTTGAAATCAAATTCGATATAGTTTTCTTTTCCTGTTCTGTCGAATCCCATGCTGTAACTAATGTTTTATATTTTTTCGGGTAATATTGTCAGAATTTTCGTGATAATCATTGTATCATCAATTTTATTTTTCAATTGATTTAATTGAAATACAATATTTTGTAACTTACCCACATTTGATAATACGTCGACATATGTATCAAATGTTCTGTATCTCTTTCAAAAATATTGTTTAATGCTTGCAACATTTCAGAAGATGTTTTAAATGACATTATATGGACTAATAATGATTTGTCCACTGATAATGTTATTAACCTACGTGCTTTTGCATCCATTAATTTCCACATGGGTTTATTATTTTCTTCTGTATTTTCATATGTTAGATCTCCATAGCTATTTCCAGTATGTTTTCAGCTTCAAGATGAGTAGAGTATATAGTTGAAACTTCCATATTGGATATGATTCAGCACCTTTTAATTTTTCAATTCTTTGTTCTAAATGTTCAGCCATTTTGTATTTTACAAAAAAATATTAAATATTTTTTTTTTCAGTTTTTTTTATTGTTATTTTCTTTTCTTTTTTAGTGCCCTTTATTTTAGTTTGGGTCTGGGCCCATAACCTGTTGTTATTTATATTTAATAAAACGAATAATCAATTTTATATATTAACATTTATTAGAAAATAAAAGAGCGTCCTTTTCATTTTTACATAAACTTAAAGAGAAAAAAAACTAACTGTGACATCAGTTACTATGTTTACATGAGTTATAATAATAGTTACTATGTTTACACGATAGCCATAATAGTTATTAGTGATTTGAAATCTCAACATATAATTCATTTAATTTTACTTTTTATTCAATTATTTAATTTAATTTTTTAATATTCACTGTTACTATTTTTTCTAATTTAAGTAATTTATTATTCAATTAAACAAATTTAAAATCATTTTCACATTTACTATTCATTTAACAAAAAAAAATTACTAACATTATTTGAACCATAGAATTTCTATCACTTTTCACTAAGTTCAACACCAAATTTATTATATTTGTTATATTATTATGATTATTTAACTAAATTTTAATTTTTTGTCTATAATTTTTTTTATTTACTATATTTATTAAAACCTTTATTGATTTCACAAAAATTACTATTAAAAAAATTAAAAAATTAAATTTATTTAAACTTTTAATAACATTAAAATTGAATGCATTTCAAGTGAAACTATCACCCATCATCAGCAATGAGCAACTGAATAAAATATAATTTGTCCTTATATATAAAACAAAATTTTTCTAAAACAATTATTAATTATTAAGAAACCCGGAAAAAAAAAACAAATAATTAATTTTTAAAAATGAAAGAATTTAACAAAAAAATTTAAAAAAAAACGCGATAACTAAATTTAAAAACAATAGATTTAAAATTATAAATCAAAACAATAGATACAAAAATTTAAAAATCGCGATAACTAAAAATTGTTACTAACTAAATTTAAAAACAATAGATTTAAAATTATAAATTAAAACAATAGATAAAAAAATTTTTTATAAAAAAATTAAAATTTGAAAAATCGCGATGACTAATACATTTAGTAAAATTATAATATTATATTTATATTCAAAATAAATTAGAGATTATATTTCCGTCGTCAGAATTGATGCAATTTTGTTTGTTTTTGGCTATGAAATACCTTTCATTTTTCATATGCATCTAAACATCTATCATTTCTCACACTTTTTAAAAGTTTTAAATCTGTGTTTAAAACGTTTAGATGGTCGTCATTTAGCGCATGATGAGCAATTGATGATTTTGTTGGTCTATTAAATCTGATATGACTTGTATGTTCCTTAAAGCGCACTACCAAATTCCTTTTAGTTTGTCCGATATAAATTTTCTCACAAGTATTGCATTTGTATTGGTATATCCCTGATTTTTCTAATACTGGTGTATCATCCTTCGTATTGCCAAGAATGTTTTCCAATTGATTGTTATTGTGATATACCATTTGCAAATTGTGGCATTTAAAATGCGGTTTTACTTTATTCGTTATTGTCGGAGTAAAAGTAATTTTAGTTCTCTTATTGTTATTAATTTTATTTTGCTTGAAAAGTGTTGACAAATTGTTGTTCCTTATTTTGTTAGAATGTTTTTTCACCAAACATCAATTATGCCATTTACAATAGCCAGATTCTTAATATATTCCAGCTCATTTTTAAAATTTTAAAATTAATTTTTTTGAAAAATTAATTATTTGTTTTATATCCGGGTTTCTTAATAATTAATAATTGTTTTAGAAAAATTTTGTTTTATATATAAGGATTCAGTTGCGCATTGCTGATGATGGGTGATAGTTTCACTTGAAATGCATTCAATTTTAATGTTATTAAAAGTTTAAATAAATTTAATTTTTTAATTTTTTTAATAATAATTTTTGTGAAATCAATAAAGTTTTTAATGAATATAGTAAATAAATAAGATTTCACGTTTGTTAAAATTAAAATTTAAAAAAAAAAATATAAATTTTTAAAAATTAATTTAATTTTTTTTAATTTCATATTAATGACATTAGATTATGACATTATTTACACTAAATTAAATATTAAGCCAGTTTATTAAAAAAATATATATATATATAAAAAATTTAGAACCACTGTTTATTATTTTTTTTTTATTTACACTTTAATATAAAATTTATATCACACACAAAAAAAATAGTCTTTTAAAAAAAAACGTATTGTACATAATTTGACAATTTTATCTTATTTGACCTATTTTAAATAGGTTTGCAAAAGTTTACTTTTAATTATTTATTTAAATTAATTACATATGGTAATTATTATTACGTAGTTATTTAATTTATTATATTTATTATTAGATTTTATTTATTTATTGTACTTAGTTAGTATCGACTGAACTATCAATCAAAATTCGCAAATAAAAGCACAAGATGTGAGGGGTTTAAGTTTAACATAAATAAAGATTTACTAACAAATATTCATTAAAATATATATATATATATAACTTACAAAGGTTTAAAATAAACATATTAGCTTTTATAGACAACTCTTAAACAAATCTTCAACTTCCTCATAATTATAATTAAAAAGACAAACTTTTATTTCTCTTAAAAACATGGACAACAATCTAATGGATCTGATATGTTGAGGTAGATTATTAAAAACTCTAGGTGCAATTATTTTGTAGAAATGACATCTATTAAAACGTGGAATAGTAACAAGATTTCTATTATTAATTCTCAAATTATGCCAGAACAGTATGCATCATATTAAGATAACCAGATTTCAAAAAGAACACATTCAAAGTTTTAAACACATACAAATTTCTCAATTGCAGAATTTTCAATGATTTAAATTTAAATAATACTAAACTAGGTGATAGGCGTCTTTTTTTACAAATTAAATCTGACAGCAGATTTTTGGGATGTCAATAATTGTGCTAATTTATTGAAATAAGCACGACCCCCCAGCAAGCTATAGCATATTGAAGTTTTGAATGAAGGAGGGCATAATACACCATAGTTGATACTTTAATAGAACTGTATAAACTTACATGATACAATTGTCTAATAGCTTTATTGAAGTATTGTTTTAAATATGACGTATGCTCAGTTCAATCGAACTTAGCATCAATAAAAAGAGCAGGATATTTAAATGAACTAATACTCTGAATTTTAAAACAGAACCAGAAACATTATTATTAAATAAATTGGTACATTTATTAGGGAATAAAGGATATTTCTGACATTTCGGATCATGGTAAAACAGGTTATAGTCATAAATTTACTACAAATGGTTAATCTATGTTTTCTAAACCAACTCCGCAATAAGTCAATATCATAATTCATATTAACAACAATATCGAAATGATTATTATAAGCATAAGTGAAAGCAGTATCATCTGCAATGAGAAACAAAATAGGTCCTAGAACACACCCTGAGGTACACCTCAAAACATTAATAAATTACTGAAGTCACTATTAATTCGTTTTTTTTTTTGTTTCCGATTAGTAAGGTAAGAATAAAACTAATTTTGAATTAAACCTCTGCACCGGCTCTATGTAGTTTATCTAAAAATAAATCTTGATGAACTACAGATCAAAAGCTTTTGTGATATCTATGAATAATGCTGAAGATATTTTTCCATTGTTTAGTGATTCGTCAATTTCCTCACAAAATTTGAGCAGAGCACCTTCAGTAGATTTACCTTTCAAAAAGCAAAATTGACCATTATTAAAAAAAAAATATTTTATTTAAAAATTCGATAACCTATTTTTCTTTGCCTTTTCATACATTTTCGAAAAGGTTGATAATAAAGAAATTGGTCTATAATAAATTGCTTCCAATGAGTTGCCATTTTTGAATAATGGAATAATTTCTTCTATTTTTAATTTATCAGGGAATTACAGTAGTAATGTAAGTAAAACTTGTACGTATGTATACTTATGCATTTTAAAATATTTCGTAAGAACTTTCTTTGGACAGTGTTCATTCGATATAATCACCTAAGCTGATTTGAAATTTGTAAAATTAACTGAATATTTTAAAATGTATAAGTATACATATGTACAAGTTTTACTTACATTACTACCGTAATTCCCTGATAAATTAAAAATAGAAGAAGTTATTCCATTATTCAAAAATGGCAACTCATTGGAAGGAAATTATTATAGACCAATTTCTTTATTATCAACCTTTTCGAAAATGTTTGAAAACTCAATGAAAAATAGGTTATCGAATTTTTAAATAAAACATATTTTTTTAATAATAGCTTTGTATATATAGAATCTAATAGTAATTCCAATTCATTAATTTTCGCCACTAGCGCTACACCCGGCAGAGTGCTTGTTAGTTTTTGGAGTCTAAATAAATTGGTTCGTATCCCTACTAATATGAATAAAAGAAGATTCAAAATAGATATAATATTTCTTTTTTGCTTGTTGTTGCTTTTGCTATAGAACTTCACAAGAAATTTTCAAGGCCAAATTTTTCAATTTATTTTTGAAAAATTTAATTTTCATATTTTAGAATTTTAAGTTTTTATCAAATCAATTAGGAGTGTTTTGTGACGGACTTTGAAATCAATAAAATCGTCTAAGATTGTTGAGGTCGGCACTCTATGTGACTACATAGGACCCTGAAATTATATGGGATTTCTTAGGTGAAGAAATTAAATAATTAAATAAGTAAAATTAAATGAAGTATATAGTTGGATGGATTGAAAGAGGGGATGAGGCAGGGACAATGACACAGGAAGTGTTCAATGGTCTCTATCCTCACCGCACTCCCTACAGACGTGCACTTCAGAGCGCCGGATTTTGTAGGCATGATTCCGCAATATAGAGTGACCTGTAAAGATCGCAGTGCCCAGGTATACCGAGCTCGTATTTCTTGGTTACTTTCTCCTTCGGGATGCCCAGAGAAACCGCGTGGTGTGGTCGATATCACTAGCTAGCCAGATTTGTCGATGATATTCATCGGCCCATCGTTTCAGGTTCGCTTTAAGAGTCTGCAGTGCTACCCCAAATGTGGTCGTGATGACCTCCAGTTGAGATCCTTCTCTTGCTAGTTCATCTGCTTTCTCGTTTCCCGGTATATTGCTATGTCCATGAACCCATATCAATGTGACCCTATTCGACCGCTACTGGTTGTTAAGACTGTGCTTACAGTCTTGGACCAGCTTGGATTTGGTAGTATCGGATGTCATCGCTTTTAACGCAGCCTGACTATCCGAGAAGATTGTCAGGTCCCTATCTGTGGTTCCTTCTAATAGAAGGTGGTTACAGATTTCTTTAATTGCCACCACCTCTGCTTGGAAAACTGTGGCGTTGTCTTCTAAGCGAATAGACCTTTCTAGATTTAATTCCTCACAGTACATTCCCGCGCCAGTTAGGTTTCCCATTTTGGAGCTGTCGGTATATGCTGTTAACAGGCCAGCTATTTGAGACACTATGTCAGTGTTCCAATCAGCTATAAAAGCGATACTAAGTTTTACGTTTGATTCCAGGAAGGGTTCTTTCTGGGAATCGCTAGGTTTCTCAACATTGGGTATGATAGATTTTACAAATCCCAGGATAGATTTATGAGGTACAGAAGAGCCTGCATGAGTCCATACCTGCTTTAAGTGAAGTCTCAATGCAGCCCCCGCAGCAATTTTTTTGATGTGGATCCCAATTGGGTTGATAGCCGTAATGGTTTCCAGTGCTGCTGTTGATGCTGTTCTCATTGCGCCCGTAATACTGAGGCAACAAGAACGTTGAAATTTTTCCAACAACTTAAGATTGGAGAGTTTCTCAATCGCCTTCCACTAGACGAGAGATCCATAGCAAAGAGTAGGGCGGACGACACTGGTGTAGAGCCAACGAATCATTTCCGGTTGTAGTCCCCATTTTTTTCCCATCCCGCCCCGACACATGCCGAAAATCCTATAGGCTTTTTTAGTTTGTGCTTCTAGGTGCGATCTCCAGTTCAATTTTTTGTCTAAAATAACGCCCAGATACTTAACACTAGTTTTTAGTGCTAGCCGGGTGCCTTTTATAACGGGAAAACTCAATAGTTGAGTTTTCCTTCTCAATGAGAATAAACAGATATCGGTTTTTATAGGGTTAATGTTCAGCCCACAGTTGTCTGCCCATTGGCTAACAATATTCAGTGCAGGTTACATTAACCCAGAGAGTTCCGATTCAAATTTGCTTGTGACGAGAATGACCAAGTCGTCTGCGTAGCATACGACGAGGTATCCCTGCCTTGTGAGTTCGAATAGGAGGTCATTCACGACTAGTATCCAAAGCAAGGGTGACAAAATGTGAACTTTACCTACCCGTTCTTGATCCCCAAGGTTCGCATAAATTCTCCTATGTGCCAACATAAGTTCAATCCACTTGGAGATTTGTGGGTTATGTAGCACCTAGCACTTCATTAATTTTTTACAGGTGTACATTGTTGAAAGCTCCTTCCACGTCTATAAAGGTTCCAAGCACAGATTCTTTGAAAAGAAAGGCTTTTTCAATGGTGTGAACCACTTCATGAAGAGCGGTTTCCACCGATTTTCCCTTTAAATAGGCGTGCTGTTTGCTAGATAAGGCTGTCGATGGGAGCTTATCTCGAATTTCTCTATCGCAGATTCTTTCCAGAGTCTTTAAAAGAAAAGAAGTAAGGCTGATTGGTCTGAATGCCTTGGTGGATGAATAGTCATCTCGACCCGGTTTTGGTATAAAGAGCACTCTAACCTCCTGCCATTTTGCCGGGGTATATCCAAGGAGGATACACGCGCTGAAAAGATTTATTAATCTATCAGCTATGAAATCCCATGAGTTGTGGAGGAGAGCAGGGAAGATTCCATCTTTACCTGGGGATTTAAATGGTTTGAAAGAAAAAACAGTCCAGTTAGCTAATTAATAAACTCTAATTCCGTATTCCGTATTTTCCAACCGAGTCCTAGGCCGGTATGAATCTGTTATAACAGAGGTGTCAAAGCATTTCGGGAAATGCTCTTCCATTAGAAATTCTAGTGACTCCTCTGCTGATTCAGCCCTGATACCTTCACTATTGATCACGAGTTCAGGTTGAATGTGGGATTTTATTTGCGCAGGTTGGTAGTAGATTGTAGGCGCCGAAGAATAAATATAGTTAGAATCAAATAGGAAATAGGAAAAGGTATAGGGTAAACTGAACTACTTCCTTCTTCTTAATTGGAACTTCAAACAAGCAAGACAGCAGAAAAATTAAATTAATGTGGATTTTTTTTTTAAAACAGTTTTAGATAAAATAAAATATAATAACGTGTATAAAATATAATATAGATACATAGATAATATTAATTATCAATATAAATTGGAATATAGTAGAAAAAAATAGGATATAAAAATTCGTGAAAATTGGACATAAGTCCAAGTCTACGAATAAGACCAGGACAGGAGTAGTTAAGTGTCAGGATTCCATTAGAAATTTTTAGCAGTACACTGAAAAAAAAAATAAACAAAATAGACATAATTCAAGCCATCACCGCAAATCGCAGAACATCCAATTTTTCCAGTTTTTTTTATTGAGTTTAATCTTGTATTATAGTACAAGAAATTTTATTAAAAAAAAAACGTATACTTATTTATACATATATATAATATTTTTTTTGTATTCAATTTCGTAAAATAATATGCGACATAAAAATTTAGTTTTGGAATTTATTTGCAATTTTTTTTTATATATTTAAAATCTAATTAATACTATTGTAAAATTGTTGAAAACTATTTTAATTAATGTAAAAATTGAAATAATATAAAATCATAATGTTGTAAAATTTAATAGAATTTAAAAAACAAAATAGTCGCTAAAAATTAAAATAAGATTAAATTAGTTATAAAACTAAAAAAAATAATAATCAAGAATCAGCTCCTGTTTGCGTAATCAGCTACGCTGGAAATTTTCTATAAGTACAAATTAAAAAAAAAAAAAATTAATAATTCTATTAAATATTATAAAATATTATACAATTAAAATTTATAATACATATATATGTATGAATAGTAATCAGTGAATTTAAAAATACAATAAAAAAAAAATTAATTCAAATTAGATTCATGTTAAACTAAAATTGAAATCAAATAATTAGTACAATAAAAGCTTAAAAACTTAATGAATAAAATAAAAAGTAAAATTGAATTCAAATAAAACTCAAATCAAAATTAAAATTTAAATCTATTAAAAATTGAATTAAAATAAAAAAAAATTTAAAGTATATTCCTAGAAATATAAAATTGTAAAATTTAATTTACATTGTAATTCAAATAAGAATGATTATGATTAATATTCAAATTTAAATCGATAAAAATTGGTGAAATTGGTGAAATTCAATTTAATAAAAAATTATTAAAATTTAAATATATACTTTAAATAAAATTCTAAAATCATTTTAAAAGTAAATAAAATTTATTAAAATTCAAAATTGAAATCAATTTAAATAAGAATTAATAAAATTCAAATCAAATAAAATATTAATCAATTTAAATAAGAATTAATAAAATTCAAATCAAATAAAATATTATTCAATTTAAATAAGAATTAATAAAATTCAAATCAAATAAAATATTAATCAATTTAAATAAGAATTAATAAAATTCAAATCAAATCAAATATTATTCAATTTAAATAAGAATTAATAAAATTCAAATCAAATAAAATATTATTCAATTTAAATAAGAATTAATAAAATTCAAATCAAATAATGATATTATTCAATTCAAATAAGAATTATTAAAAATACAAATTCTAATAAATTATTAAATTAAAGTTTACTTTAAAGTAAATTAAATTCCAAGAAAAATTCAAAACAAATATATATGAAATAAAAATAAATTCAAATAAGAATTACCAAATATAATTATAGTAAAATTTAAACTTCAAAACAAATATATATGAAATAAAAATAAATTCAAATAAGAATTACCAAATATAATTATAGTAAAATTTAAACTTAAAAAAAAAAAAAAAATATATTATTCAAATTAAAATATAGACATTTAAATTAGTTTATTTTGGCTAAACAGATTCAATTTAAATCAGATCTTAATTATTAATTTTGAAAAATCAAATTTAATTCAAATTATTAATATAAAAAAAAAATTCAATGATTATTGCAATTTAGTATAAAAATAAAATGATTTAGGAAAGAATATTTTATAAATAAAATTTGATAGTATGTATTATATTTCTTTTTGAGTATTTATTTATTTAAATGAAAGTTATTCGGTGGGGAACTTCTGAAAAAGATCCGAAATGAAACATGGCGATATAATCGAGTTTGTAGGTTTTTATTAATTTTTGCTATCCATGTCACGAAAGGGACAATACATTTACAGTTCGCGCCGAGTATTGTCAAGGCAGTTTATTTATTAAAATAAACTTGACTAGGGGTGGGTAACGCGATGAGCTAAAACAACATCATTAGCTCAATATTCTTGTCGATTGCTGGGAAGACATTACAACGATTATATATTTTTTAAAATTAATTTCAAGTTGAGTTAAGTTAAATTTATTGACAAATTTATAAAGAATCATTTACTTAAAACTCGGGTGTTAAAAAAAAAAAAAAAATATAAATAAAATAATGTCGTCTCAGTGTGACTAACCTTTGTTTATTTATTGTTGTTAAAGTTTTTATAGGTTCAAGTCTGGTTAATTTATTCCGGAGTCGCAAATACAGGTGAAGTAGTTACACACTTCGTCTCCAGCCTGTAAACTCCTCCTGACATGCAAAAAAAAAATGTTAATAAAGTGCCTCTCATATAAACAACAAACCCCCCAATCCGGCGAGCTAAGCTGTGCTTAATGCAAGGCATGTCAAAAAGTTGCTATGAGGGTACAACAAGCGCTTGACGTAGGTTATTCCGGATGTAACCCTAAGTGTTAAGCGGTTCTATTAGAACTAAACGTTTCTGAACGCTGGCGTAAATGTCAGTCTTGTGCTTTTTTTTCGGGAAATGACAGAACATAAGCATTTATTAACAAAATGGCGCCCAACGTTATTTTTTTTTTTTTTTTTTATTGAGTAAAGTAGAGTAAAACTAATAAATATTTTAAAGCTAACGTAAAATTTAATTTTCAAAACATTTTTAATTTTTTTTATCATTTTTATTATTTCTTTGTGAAGTGTAAAGTAGAATCAAATATTATCACTATTAAAAACTGAACAACATATATTATTGAGGTTGGAATTGATTTGAAAAATTGTATTTTATTCGTAACAAATCCGCAACTGTAGGCTCAGCTAGCAGTAAAGCGTTGTTTGTGGGGTAATCACAGTATTTCAAAATCAATTCTTAATCAAGATGATTTTTGTAAATAATCAGGAAAATTACCCGATTAGTTGGATCTCTATGCCACCAAACGGAAGTTTTTTCTGATGATTTATTATTAGTTATTTGGGTCATATCGAGGGTTAAATAAATTTCGAAAAATTCAAATATTCATCGTATTTAATAAATCTTATAAATAATGAATACAGGTTGAATATTTGAGAGTAGAAATTTAAAACAATTAATCTTCGACGTCGGCAGGAATATATTAAAAATTAGTAATTTGAAAGCAGAATTAATATAAAATTTATAAAATAAAAAAAAAAAAAAACACAGGTATAGATCGAAATATCGAACAAGCCATGTTTCATTAGGGATTTGTTGATTTAGGGAACCACCGGTTAGTTAATCTAGCAAAAATCAATTTTAGAAGAATTTGTAATAGTGCAAATAATTCATATTAAATAGAAAGTTTATTTGAAGTTAGGTATTTATAGATATATATTAGGTATTAGATGATATATTTTTTTCAGATTAATAATACACACATGTATTAGCTTAGGTATAAAATTTAAATATATTTTTCCAATATTTTTTTATTACATCTTATATAACATTGACAGTGACTGACAACATAAAAAAAGTGTGGTTTTCGAAACTGTATCCTTATATTTGTTTATCCAATCATTTTCTTTTAAATCGACCATCGTAAAAATTAATAATCTCGGTAAAAATGGGTAAATCTACGAATACTAATGCCCAAAAAGTTAAAACTCGTAGCGATACGACTCGCGAAGCGCTGGAAAACAATTAGCAGTGAGAAATATGCCATCGACGAGTGGAGTAAGTGATGTAAATACCAACCAACGGAAAGAGTCTGAAAGTAGTATGTCGGAAATTGAAAATTCCATTAAATCGTTTGACTGTCAAGATAAGCAGGAATTAAGTAGTGTTGAAGATTGGGATAAAGATTTGAGAAAAGAAGCTGAACGTAAAAATTTAAAAAAGCAGCTAAGCCTCAAAAACAAGCTCCAAGGTATGGTTCAGAAAATGATGTTAACCGTGAAGTAAGCAGACAGAACAAAGATATAACCCTGAAAACAAGAAGTATCGTTTACGATTCGTAAAAGAAATAACTTCCTCATACAAAACATCTTTTACGAATCGTTTAGGTGTATCATTTTTATATCGTTAACGATTCACCAGTCACATGATAATTGAAATCAAAAACGAAGTTTGGTGTATGTATTGGTACTTCGTTTTAATTCCGTTTTGGTGGATCATTAATGATTCGTATTTAGCGTAATGTTTGTGAATCTCTTTTAACGAATCCATTAAGAATCTTTTTAGGCGAAAAGTGAAATATTTATTTTGGAAAATGGATTGAAAATAAAAATAAATTTTTAAATTTAATTATTTTAATTTATATATATGTATATCTTTATATTATTTTTTAGATATAATTTTTAAATTTAATATAATATTGTTAATATAAAAATCAAATTGTTGTTTTCTTGATAAAGGCTTATGTATGTTGATATAACTCTTGTTACTGGAGCATCCAAATATATCATCTTCAGTAGTGTTCCTAGACACCATAAACTTTCTCCGATTCATTTTTTCTCCTATAATATTAATAATAATTAATTATTTTTATTTGTTATGAAATTTAATTTATACTTACTTAATTTTTTTCCACGTACGTGTCTATTGTTAACTACAAAATTTTAAAAATGGCTCATTCTTTGTTTGTTATTAAAAATGGCTGATTTTTTGTTTTGCTAAAATTTACTAAACACACATTTTACGAAACAAAAATATATCGTTTTCGATTCACCTTTAGCGAGGAGTTTTTCAATCTCTATATTATACAAATACTTATATATGTGTTAGTACAACTTCACTTTCCGATATCTTTTTTAAATCATTTACGTATCGTTTTTGGTGAATTTCGTTTCTATGATTAAAGGGAAATAATAGCTAAATTCACAATATCAAAGCTAGTATTGCCCATCAAGCAATTAAAATTAATCAAATGCAAAATATAATGATGAATGTCACGGACCGATTAAAAACTTTAGATGCTGATTCAGTAGAAACTAAATCGGGAATCGCACAAATTCTTCAACAGCTATCATTAATAACAGCTACAAATATACAGAACGAAAAAACAAGAAAACACAGGTATAGATCGAAATATCGAACAAACCATGTTTCATTAGGGATTTGTTGATTTAGGGAACCACCGGTTAGTTAATCTAGCAAAAATCAATTTTAGAAGAATTTGTAATAGTGCAAATAATTCATATTAAATAGAAAGTTTATTTGAAGTTAGGTATTTATAGATATATATTAGGTATTAGATGATATATTTTTTTCAGATTAATAATACACACATGTATTAGCTTAGGTATAAAATTTAAATATATTTTTCCAATATTTTTTTATTACATCTTATATAACATTGACAGTGACTGACAACATAAAAAAAGTGTGGTTTTCGAAACTGTATCCTTATATTTGTTTATCCAATCATTTTCTTTTAAATCGACCATCGTAAAAATTAATAATCTCGGTAAAAATGGGTAAATCTACGAATACTAATGCCCAAAAAGTTAAAACTCGTAGTGATACGACTCGCGAAGCGCTGGAAAACAATTAGCAGTGAGAAATATGCCATCGACGAGTGGAGTAAGTGATGTAAATACCAACCAACGGAAAGAGTCTGAAAGTAGTATGTCAGTAGGTAAACTAGGAGAGTTCTGGAACACAGTTTAACAGAGGACACCCTGTACCACATTTTCACAGAGGGCACCCGGTACATACACAACCCTAGCTTTGTGTGAGAGTGTGTGTGTGTGTGTGTGAGAGTGTGTGTGTGTGTGTGTGAGAGAGTGTGTGTGTGTGTGTATGAGAGAGTGTGTGTGTGTGTGTGTGTGTGTGAGAGAGTGTGTGTGTGTGTGTGTGTGTTGAGAGAAATGCGTGTGCGTGAGTAGATTTGAGTACTGTGATGGTAGTAAAAGCTTTACTGTTGCGATAGTAAATATTGTGAGTAGATGATTATTTTTTTCGATGAATGAAAAAAGGCGCGAAAAACTTTGTGCTTATCATGAAAGTTTTTTTTGTTTTGGTTTGCACAAAAAAACTATTTTTTGGTTATCACGAATGTTTTTGTTTTGGTTTGTAAAAAATTAATATTTTGATATATGAAAAAAAAATTCCCACGCTAGAAAAATTTTTATGTATGGTGAAATTAGAATCTGTACAATTTTTTGTATGGGATGAAAAATATTGGTAAAACATTAAATTAGAATCTGTAATCAATTATGTGTATGGGTTTTTATCTTAGGTCTCAGGATGCAGCCCAGGAAATCTTTAATGTGGGGGAGGGTTTTTTATCTTAGTATGCATGGTGAAAAATATTTATTGATTTTAAAATCTTGGTGGGGGAAATTGTATAAATACCAAAGCATTCTCAAAATTAGTTATAAGTAATTTCGATATTCCAGTGAAGTAAATCAATAGTTAATCCAATTATAATGTTCAGTTATGATATTGAAACTATATTCTACATTTTAAGTGAAAATATAAATATATGTGAGCTGTGTAAAAAGACATTAGAATCGAATTATATAGTTTTTCATCGCCAACAACAATATAAATCTATTGGTCCATATGATAATGTTAGTGATGCAATAGATGAATTGGTGCAGCAGCAAAGATTGTATGGGGCATGCTACAAATGTGAGAAATCTTTGTCTCATATTAAAATTCTAGACATTTAAAACTTATATTATAATTCTGTACTAATAATTATACATATAATAAAAAATCAATAAATTGTTTAAAATGGCTCTAATAAAAAAAATCAATGAATTAAATGAAACTGTTAAAAGCATTAAATCAGTAACAATATCAGATGCACCAATACCATTAGTTACATACATTTTATGGAGTGAAAAATGTAATACAGTTATTAGTGAATTTTATAATATAATTAAAAAAGATGTTTTACCTGGCACAAAAAGGCACATAGAAAGTGAAATTGCGAAAACTTTATCGTATCAACATATCTTAAAAGCAAAGCTACATATAGGTGGTGGCCAAAGTGGAAAAATTATATCTAAAACTGTTGAATGGAATATAGTAAACTCAGCCTTTAGCTCAAGAATATGTACAGGAGTTATTTCAAATTTAGCCCATAAGGATCCGAAGAATTTTTTACACGATACTAAAAATGCATTTAGAGTAAATATTGACAGTATCCTGAAGAAACATCAAACCATCAAGATAAATGCATCCTTTTGTGGTGAGTTTGTATTGATTCAGGGCAAAGAGGAAGTTAGAGATATTAAGTATATATGTACAAAAACACATCAACTAGATTTGAATTCAAATCTAGATGAATGGTTTGAAAATAATATTTCACAATCAATTCTCACACAACTTGAGGAATTTCAGGAGAGAAATAGTGGATGGGCTCTGTTGACAATTATTAATTTAACTTTGAATATTAATAAGCATACACTTTTACACGCATCTTCATACATCGAATTGCCAAAGCAAATAGCAGATAAAAAGGCCTGTATTAATATTAAAAATCTAGATAATGCATGTTTTGCATGGTCGGTTGTATCGGCTCTTTATCCTACATATAGACATTCAAATTTGACAACTTCATATCCAAATTATGCTGAAGTATTAAATTTGAATGGAATTACGCTTCCAATGACAATTAAACAAATTCCATTATTTGAGAAACGAAACAATGAAATAGCAATAAATGTTTTCACTCTGATTAGAAATAACAAATATGGATTTAGAATAGTTACAGCTTATCAAAGCATTAAAAAATCTGCTCCGAAGCTTATTAATTTGCTACTATATAAAGATGATTATGAATATGAAGATGAAAACAGTGAAAATGATGCTGATTATCTAGAACAACCCCATAGATATCATTATTGTTGGATAAAAAATCTATCAAGACTCATCTCATCTCAACTATCAAAAAAAAATGGACGTAAACATATTTGCAATCGCTGTCTGCAATACTTTAGTACCAAACAAAAGCTGGTAACACATGAAGTGGACTGTGGGGAAATGAACTCCTGTAGGATTAATCTACCTGGTGAGAATAATAAAAATGTAGGTTTTAAAAATTATAAATATAAGATTAAGAGTCCGTTTGTTATTTATGCGGACCTAGAATGTATACTAATTCCTTCTAGTGATAGGAATATAATTCAGAAACACGCCCCCTGTAGTATAGCTTATTATATTAAATGTAGTTATGATGATACATTATCATCGTTTAAATCTTATCGTGGTGAGGACTGTATCAAATGGTTTACGTGTGAATTAAAAAAATTTGTTGAAGATTTAGAGACAGTATTTTTGTGTCCATTACCAATGGATCAACTTACTAATCAACAAAAATATGACTATCGATTGGCAACAATATGTTACATTTGTGAAAATATTTTTGATGATGACGAAAATATTAAAGTAAGAGACCATTGCCATCTAACTGGACAATATCGGGGCGCTGCTCACTCGAAATGCAATATTAATTTTAAAGATCAACATGTTGTACCAATAATTTTTCATAATCTTAGTGGTTATGATGCGCATTTCATAATAAAAGAAATTGCAATAGATTTTCCTGGGGAAATAGAGTTATTGCCAATTAATAAGGAAAGGTATATTTCTTTCACAAAGAATGTGTCGGATTATTCAATAAAATTACGATTTATAGACTCCTATAAATTTATGAGTAAAAGTTTAGCTGGTTTAGCTTCTAATTTAGAAAATTTTCCAGAATTAAAATCCAAATTTCAAAATTTATCAAATTCAAAACTTCAGCTGTTAACACGAAAGGGTGTTTATCCATATGATTATATTACAGAATTCAATAAATTTTCTGACACAATACTTCCAAATATATCGGAATTTTATAATAAATTAAATAATTCGCATATATCAGAAGAAGATTACTTACATGCGCAACAAGTGTGGATTGAATTTAATATAAAGAATTTAGGTGAATATTCAGACTTGTACTTGAAAACTGATGTTTTATTGTTGGCGGATGTATTTGAACAATTCAGGTTTCAATGTATTCAAGAATATACCCTTGATCCAGCACATTACTACACTCTACCAGGATATACTTGGGATGCAATGTTGAAGTATACCAAGATAAATTTAGAACTACTTACCGACATAGATATGGTTCTGTTTGTGGAAAGGGGTATTAGAGGTGGCCTAAGTCAATGTTCTAAAAGATACTCGAAGGCAAATCATAAATATGTGCAAGATTATGACTCCAACATAATAAATAATTTCATTATGTACTTTGACATAAACAATCAATATGGGTGGGCAATGTCGCAATATTTACCATATGGAGATTTTTGTTGGATTGGATGTTGTGAGTTTGATGTTAATACAATTAGTGATACATCTCCAATTGGATACATTCTCGAAGTTGATTTGGAGTATCCGAAGGAGCTTCATGATTTACATAAAGACTTACCATTTTGTTCAGAACACACTACACAACCTAACTCTAAATACCCAAAACTATTGGCAACACAAAACAATAAATCCCGATATGTAATTCATTATCAAAGTTTAAAGCATGCACTCAATAATGGGCTTAAATTAGTAAAAATTCATAGAATATTACAATTTAAACAATCACCATGGCTTAAACAATATATTGATTTAAATACACGGTTGAGAGCAAGAGCTAGAAATGAGTTTGAAAAAGATCTATTCAAACTGATGAACAATGCAGTTTTCGGCAAGACTATGGAGAATGTTAGAAAATATAGTGTTGTGAAATTAAAAACAAAGTGGGAAGGTAGATATGGAGCCAACTCACTTATTGCGTCACCAAACTTCAAAAATTCAACCATATTTGGTGAAAATTTGGTAGCAATAGAAATGAAAAAGGGTGAAATAATGTTTAATAAACCAATCTATGTTGGTATGTCAATTCTAGATATATCTAAAATTAAGATTTATGAATTTCACTATGAATATATGAAACCCCAATTCCATGAAAACTGTACAGTGTTGTATACAGACACAGACAGTTTAATTTATGAAGTATCATGTGATGATATTTATACTGTATTAAACGCAGACTGTCACAAATATTTTGATACAAGCGACTATTCACCATCAAATATATATAACATTCCGTTAGTTAATAAAAAAGTTTTGGGTTTAATGAAAGATGAAATGAATGGTGAAATTATTAGCGAATTTGTTGGTCTTAGATCAAAAATGTATGCGATTAGGGTTGATGGCGCTGATAAAGTAAAAAAGGCTAAAGGCGTGAAAAAACATATTGTTGCTAATGAAATAACATTTAATGATTATTTAGATTGTTTAAACATTAAAGAAAATAAAATCATTAGTCAAAATCTAATTCGTTCCAAAAACCATAATGTATGTAGTATAAAGCAATCTAAAATTGCATTGAGTCCTCATGATGATAAGAGAGCATTACTAGTAAATTCATATAATACTTTACCATGGGGGCATTATAGCTTAGAAAATAATAATTAACTTTATTTAAATATAATGTATGTATATATATAAACATATGTTGATAAGAGATTTTTATGAATAATTATATTTTTTATTTTACTATAAATTATTGTTAGTTATATATTTGAATTGAAACAATTAAGTCATGGCACATTATGTGGATTTAACAGCATTACTAGAAAATATAAAACAGATTTTATATGAATATGATGGTGTTTTACGTAAAGAAGATAAAAAAACGCTTGAAACTTATAAAAAATATTTGAGGATGTAAGTTCAATATATGGATGTCATTATTTAAGCTGCATAAAAAATAAAACTACATCTACTAATAACTGCTGTATATGTAAAAATATATCCACTAATTTCAACAACTATCAGAAGAAGTGTTCAAAAATTTTGCAATTCTATTTAAAATAATAAATGTAACAAAAAAACAAAATTAATTAGTTATAATATTAGTTTTTATTATAATATTTAAATAAAAAAAAACATTATATTCAATAATTATAAAATGATTGTTTTTAATTATTTTAATGAAAAAAAATTATAGCCTCTTATAGGGGATGTTTGTTGTCCTTTCCCGCTCCTTCTTTTTTTGTTCATCATCTTTTTCCGGTTTATTAACAACATTTTTAATGCTTGCTGACTTTATAGCATACTTCATCTCTTTTAATTTATCCATTATTTGTGTTGCGTATATTATGTGTATTTAACCGCGATCTTGATTGAACTAAATCAATAATATTTATTTAAGTTCTTAAAGCACAATAATTATTTTATGCGTAGCGACAGGATTGAACATGAATTTTATAATATAAACAAAATATCAAATATTTTATTTTGTTTTAAAAATGTATAATAAGCATTTTTAGTTTAAATTAGCTTCCTAACTTCACTTGAAAATGGGTTGTATTCAATTATACGATCGTGGAGCAGTAGACAATAAGCTGATGTATTTGCTGGTATATTTGCTGAAGTTTTAAATTCAAGTCTTACATCAACAGGTCCAGATTTAATTGATTCATTTTGATGTGAGCAATCTATAACAATAATTGGCGCAGCTGATTTGAATTCACCCCAACTTAGACACGGTTCACTTTGTCTGCCATAATATGATTGTTGGAAATTTTTATACATCTCATAGAGTAAAGCATATCGATTTCTTGCAAAAATAATATTCAAATCATCATATGGTTATGATTCAGAGTTTAAGTGTACTTTGATATCAGTTAAATCACAATGATCAAATTTGCTAGAATTTTTAGATTTTTGTAGTTTGCGATCTGTTTGTAATGCGAAAACAATATATCGTGGTTTTTCAAGTTGGGTAGATGTTTTAACTACCCATGAATGTTGATTTGTTGTAGGTAAAACTGGATATTCATACATATCCCAATTTCGAAAACTCATTTGAATTGGCTTATCACTTTCCGATATTTTCAATAATCCTAATTTAACATTATCGGCTACAGTTACATGAGGTATTCGCCATTGTAATTTAAAAATTTGAAACTTATAATCAGCATTGGTGAGTGCGGCATTATCATCAGTTCTCGCACGATGTAATATCAATTCATGTTTTGCGCTTACGATTATTTTTTTATAATCTTCAGCAAACCCCAGCAACATTTTCAATGGTACGCAGAAATTAATGTGTCCACCTGTTGGTGTAATATCATTCGTTGGCGACCAACCTGCATTTAATAAGCTATTACTTTCACTTTTATCGAATGAAATATAGTTTTTAAGTGTTGAGGTAATCCCAGTATTTCTATTCCGATCGATTTCCACACCATTCAATTCATAACGAATTTCATCAAAGAGAAATGCTATAGCATTGTTAACTAATTTCGCCGTCTCGCTAATTGTTCCATCAGCTTTGGTAATAGCTGCTTCAATATATAAAAAACTTTCGCAAGGTAGCAGATTAAGATCTTGTTGTTGCACAGAAATGCGAATTTCATCGCTAGTGTTGAATGAATTTAGGAAAGATGTATAGGTATGATACTCATGTTTTGTGATACTATTATCATAAATAGCACCTTGTGTTATACTAAGTATGTCACTCATTTACTTTTTAAGTTTAAACCAATATTTTTTAAATATATCCTGTTACTGGGTGTAAGAGGTTTCCTTTTAATAGGTCTTGGTTGCGGCGTGGTTCGCAATTGTGTGATTGTGTTGATGTTATTTTGGTGATATTTATCTTTATTGTAAATTAACATACTATGACTGTTGTTTTTTCAAATGTAATCTTATTGTTATAGCTTCACCCCTGAAATTTATTAGATCGCCGTCTTGGTCAACGATTTTTAAGGTGATTGTTGTTATCCTCTTGAAGTTCACTGGTAAATAGATAACGTTTTGAGGGACTTCTATGATTTTATAGCCCGGTCCTACCTCCGGTGCGAACTCATGCAAAGTGTGTGCTGGTACATTGTTCAAAAAACACCCCACAATAATATTACATTCAATTCGAATTGCATTTACCTTATTTATATTTACAGGTAAATCTGATATATGTTTTTTATTTTTAGGTAGTACACGTTTACTAAAACCTAGCAGTTGCCCAATAGATCGCTCACTACTAAAATTTATCTCTGCAGTTGCAGTTATTTCAGATTTAAAAGTATTATTATTGGCCAGTATTTCAACTTTATGGGTACTATTTTTATTCAATAACTCACTACTTATGTAATTATAAATATCGTCAATTTCATATGAGCCAATCGGAATCTCAATTATCTCATCACCTATATGAAATAAATTATTTATTTTATCTATATTCGGTATAGAATTATATGTTTGAAAGTCAACGAGACCGCAAACATATTCATCTGATATTTCTAATGGAGGAAAATATTCTGTTGATAAAACTGAGGTATTTCCAGTAAAAGTAAGTGTTAACGACATGGTTGTTGATAAGAACAGAGGGAACTTTTTCAATTGTCAACGAATATATACCCAAACAAAATAAAATAAAACTTAAAACATATGATCATTGTATACATCATAAATATATTTATTTATTAGTTTTCTATTATACTAAACAATTGAATAAAAAATTTAAACATAATTGCCCGCATATTACAGTGTCATAGTTTTGATACGTATTATAATTATATGTAATGTTACTATTTAAATAATTTACAAGTTCAATTGGTGGTTTTAGATTTCCAAAACTATCGAAATACTTGGATTTTTCGTTGTTTTTGTAGTACGCTACCCAATGAGTTCCGGGACCAGATGAATCATCCAAATTCAAAATACCACATTCTATTTTCCATGGGTTTTTTGGTAGATTATTTCTCATAAATACTCCACGAAAGTGTGGTATTTTTTCAGCATATTTATATATATCTAATTCATTTAATGGTCTATTTTTGGGTAACGTATGAATTAGTTTTTTGAATGGGGCTTTAAATATAAACCATGACCCTTTTTATATGGCTTCAAATATAATCCTCGACCTATGGCAATAGCTTCCATTGTTTTGTTATGTCTGTGACTTTCATCAAAATTTTTCTTAGCATCTTTTACTGCACTTATTGCCTTAGCTATTCCTGCAGCACCACCAGATAGTGCGCCAACTGCAGAAAGTCCCGCGAAAAGCGGTATTAAAAATGGTAAAACACCACCAGTTTTTGGTATAGGAATTATTCTCGGTGTTTCAGCTAACGATTTATTAGAAATTATATTTTTTGATGTATTCATAGCCATTTTGATTGCCTCTTTTACATCATTAGGTTTATGTTTTATTATATATTTCTTTACATCGCGAACAGCTTTACGAAAAAATGTCTTCTTTTTAGAACTACTCTTATTTTTATTTTTTCTAGCTTTATTCTTCTTCATACCCATACCAAGCTTAGATTTCATTTTCATAATGTTTGTTACCAATAATGCGCTGGTACGTTCAGATAAATTTGAATCTTTTGCAAGAACACGTTGCCAAGCCTTTTCTGCTAATATTTTATCTGCTATATTTCGGTCTGGTGTATTACGAAATTTTGAATATGAAATATCGTGCTCCTTACACGCTGAATCCAATTTATTTATACCCTCGTCACCTCTAGCTAATCTTTCTTGTAATTTAGTTCCAGGTCCACAATAATTATATCCAGGTAAATGTAACTCAAAAGGTAATTTATTAATTGTTGAATTTATGAGTCCTCCCCCCGTTATAGGTCTTTTACAACTGAAATTATTAAGTAAAATCATTTTTTCTAGTAGTATATTTTTGGTTAGGCGGTTAAATTGTTTATGAATAAAGAAACTGCAAGCAAAGTACTTTATAGGTAAGATAAAATTATTAATCGCTTAGTTATAAAGATGAAGTTTTTAAAACAACACCTCAGTTTACCAATAAGGAATGCTGATGTGAATTGTAATATTAAGGAAAAATTAAAACATGGACCATTATTTCCAAACAGCATAAGGGGTATAATTGCGGGACCCTCAAACTGCGGAAAGACCAATGTTATATTAAGCCTACTTGAACACCCAAATGGCTTGAAATATGAAAATATTTATATTTATTCAAAATCATTGTATCAACCAAAATATGAATATTTGAGGAGGATAATAAAACCAATATCAGGCATGGGATATAATACATTTTCAGATGGTAGTGAAGTTATTCCACCTGCAGAGGCCAAACCAAATTCTATTTTTATTTTTGATGATGTAGCATGTGGTAAACAAGATAATATGCGCTCTTATTTCTGTATGGGACGTCATAATGAAATTGACAGCTTTTACCTATGTCAAACTTACACACACATACCAAAACATTTAGTACGTGATAACGCTAATTTCATAATTATTTTCAAACAAGATGATATGAATTTGCGACATGTATATAATGATCATGTCAACACAGATATGACATTAAATCAATTTCAAAACATATGTCAAGAATGTTGGAAAGATAAATATGGCTTTCTAGTTATTAATAAAGATAGTCCCATGGACAGAGGGCGATATAGAAAACAATTTGACAACTTTATACTTTTATAAAAATCATAATCATTTAAATTGAATCTCTTGTTCGAGTAAGATGGCTCAATACGTTTACTTTGATATGCAGGGGTTTAAAAATGCGGCCAATGATTTTATCCCAAAAGAAATTGCTATCGCTTTATCATCTAACGATAGAACTCAACATTTTATTATAAAACCACCATGTAAATTTAGTGCATTATCAGCGGATGAACAAAGTCAAGTTAATTGGCTTTATCATAATCATCATGGAATTAAGTGGTCGGCAGGATTTATTGGGTATGGGGAAGTGAAAAAATATTTAATTCAAACTCTGAAAAATCAAATAGTGTTTGTTAAAGGCATAGAAAAACAAAAATGGCTCGAAAATATTATTGGAAATATTGCAATAATACGTAATTTAGAGGATTTTGGATGTCCAAACCTAAAAACATTAAAACAAATTCATAATACCGCGAAGTGTTGTTTACATCAAGGCTGTTGTTCACTACAAAATGCTTTATTATTTAAAAAATATCATTTAAAGGCAAACATCCCAATATGCCCGCCACGATGTTATGATAATTGTAAACAGTTCAACATAACAGATATGTTCTAATACCGGCACCTTACATCAAACAGGTCTGTTACAACAGACCTGTTACATCAAAACAGACCTGTTCTGTTTGAATTAAAACAGACCTGTTACCTGTTCTGTTTGAATTAAAACAGACCTGTTACCTGTTCTGTTTGAATTAAAACAGGCCAGTTACCTGTTCTGTTTGAATTAAAACAGACCTGTTACCTGTTTTGTTTGAATTAAAACGGGGCTGTTACCTGTTCTGTTTGAATTAAAATCAGATCTGTTGCAATACTTGATGATAACAGACCCGTTCTCAAGGAAATTAAAAAAATAATATGAATAAAAAATTAATTAAAGATATTATAAAAACTAGGAATGCTATACGACAAAAATATGAAATTTTAAAAACAGGAAGATTAATGGCTGATGCAACCTTAGAAAATACATTTAAATCTATTAGTAAACCTTTGAAAGATTTTGTTGATACAGTAAAACCAGAACAAATTGATATTAAAGACGAACAAGACTCTAGTTTCGGGCCAAAACAAATTAAAAAAGAGTTTAAAAAGCATAAAACTTCTACACCATTTCGAGAATCATATGGCAACACAAATTCATTATATCAAACACCATCATACTCAAAATCTAAGACTATTAAACCAGAATCAATAAGTATTACTGATGATGATGATGATGATGATGATGATGTTGATAATGATGTTAATATGACAGCCAAAAGATTACGTTATGATTCAACACCAAAATCACATGATATATTTTCAAAATCACAAAACTTATTAAAAACACTCAATACATCTAGTCAAGATATAAAATATGGCCCACACAAGAATTTATCAACTGGGGGCTGGAAAATTGGAAATTCAAATCTAGAAATTACTTCTAATAATGATATTTTAATTGATGATAAAACATATAGTGGAACAATTGGACTATTTGAGCTATTATTTAAGAAAAAACCCACAAACTATACTGAAAATGATTTAGCGCAATACAAAGAAATTTTAACCACCACAAATGCACATAAGCGTAATTTTGATGAAAATCAACAAATAAATGGTAATAGAAGCTTCAAATATCAAAATATAATTAAGAATCTTTTTCACCATACTCATGCTACTAGAAAAAGTAAAGTAGGTCATGGTGTAAACATGCAACTCTCATCAAACGCAATAGATTATGTATACTGGGATGATCCAAATGAATTGGTTGAAAGATTAAGACTATTGATAGCCTCACATAGTGCCGGACATAATAATCATAATAATGAAATTATATCAATTATAGAGGAACTAAGAGAAGCTGATATTATTATATAAATACTACAACATAGACAATATAAAATCACAATAAAAATGGTTTTAGACAAGTTTGGTCGCAATAACAAGAGATCTGGAGAGGGTATGCGAGGCCCCCCTGGAGCGCCTGGTGTGGGGTTTAACTTAACTTTAAATGGTGATTATGATGTGAAACATAAAAAAATTATTAATATCACACAACCTGATGAGGATAATGATGCTGCAACTAAAATATATGTTGATAATAAACTTAATAATTATCTACAACAGACTAGTAATAAATATTTAGAGTCTAAACAATATTCAGATATGCAAATAAATTTAATCAAAGGTGAGCTTAAAAATTTCGAGGAGAATATGAATCATTCATATGTTGAATTGGAAGAAATGACGGATAAATGTAAGAAAAGTAGTGAAGAATCAAAACCATATACAGATAAGCGAATAGGTGAACTTCAAGCTGAATATAATGATTTCAAAGAAAATATGAATCAGTCTTATGTTGAGGTAGAGCAAATGGTAGCTGATTATAAGAAAAATGTTGAGGAATATGTTAATGAGACTGTACTTTCAATGCGAAAATATATAAAATCTAAAATAGATGCGGTATAAGTAAAAGATAAAAAAAAAGTGCATTGTTTCATAAAATGTTGAATAATAGACAAGTTATTGTTGATGAGTTGCATAAGCCTGCACGTAAGAACTTTAAACGTCGCCGTGTTATTCAAAAAGGTCTAGATGATTTATGGCAGGCGGATTTAGTTGAAATGGGTGCTTATACCAAACAAAATAAAGGCTATCGGTACATGCTAACAATAATTGATACATTTTCGAAATTTGGCTGGGCAATACCTATTAAGAACAAAACTGGATTGAATGTAAGCAAAGCGTTTCAATCTATATTGTCTGAAGGCCGTATCCCCATAAATCTGCAAACTGATGATGGAACCGAGTTCTACAATAAGACATTTCAAACACTCACCGCAAAATATAATATTAATCACTATTCAACATTTAGTGTATTAAAAGCATCGATAGTTGAACGATTCAATAGAACTTTAAAAGCGAAAATGTGGAAAACATTTAGTATGAGTGGTTCTTATCGTTGGCATAATATAGTAAAAACATTGGTATATGAATATAACCATACTAAACACCGTACTATTAAAATGTATCCTTGTGATGTTAATAAGCAAAAAGAAAAACAATTGCTTTCAACAGTATATTCCAACATTAAAATGGCTAATATTGGAAAATTAAAGGTTGGAGATTTTGTACGTATTAGCAAGTACAAACATGTTTTTGAAAAGGGGTATACACCTAACTGGACTACTGAGATATTCAAAATTAAAAACATTCAGATAACAAATCCAACAACATACATTTTAGAAGACTATGAGGGCAACCCTATAAAAGGAGCATTTTATGAATATGAAATAAACAAAGTTAAATATCCAAATCATTATCTTGTTGAGAAAATATTGAAAACAAAGGGTAATATGGTGCTTGTTAAATGGCTTGGATTCGCTTCACATCACAATTCTTGGATAAATAAAACAGATGTATTATAATTAATATAAAAAATTTATTTTAAAATAAAAAACTTATTATGTAACATTATTATTTTTGATTTATTTCACAACATCCTGTAATAAATTTATTTCATAATTTTTTTTTTTATGAAATATTCATTTTGTATGTTTGCTTCATCTGCTTATAATTTATGATTTTCAAATCAGACTTATAACCCGGGTCATGTCTCATAAAAGTTTCAACTTCACCATTGCTCAAAATCCGTTCTGTCTCAAACTCATGATATTCGAAACAGGAGATTGAAAGTGATCGTTTCCTAAAGTTACTATCATATGTACAACGAACTGTTAATGCTTGATCTTCAAATTCCATTTTAAAATGTCTGTAAAAAACATTTTCGCTTTCAATAATTCCAGCTATTTCAGATTCTTTTCTAATTAAATCTTGCCTAAACGCTTCTATAGCCTCTTCAGCTGTAACAGATATGGATTCATATTCAGGGCTTTGTGTACTCATAGTTTCCCTTGTACCCTTAGTAGTAAGAGATTTTTCTGTGGTGTTTGTTAAGATTTTGAATATAAGTTCAACACCCACAGTTTCATTGTTTGGTAATCGTAATGAAAACTCCATATTAGCATTACTATTTCTATCAAGATTAAGTGGTATTACACCACCAAAACTCACATTACACAAAGTTATTGTGAATAATAATGTTATTAATTGCTTTAATGCACACATATTTAAAATTATATAAATATATATATATATATATTTTTACTGGTGTAACTTCCTTCTACTTCAACTTTACGTTGATGACTGAAGATTATTTCACGTCTACTTTGATCTAGTGGATAAACGCATATAAAATTTCATAAGTTTTGTACAACATTGATCAATGTATGTAAAACTAATACATGAGCATGTATCCGGTCCTGATGTCACACTATCAGAAGCCCATATGCAACTTGAAAAGTGATGGCCATAAATTGTATGTTTTATTTCTTCTAATACAAATTTCTTCATTGATTTACAATATTTTTCAAATTGCTCTTTATGTTCATCTAACATATAGCTTTCATATTCATTTAAAAACATATTTGTAATTATTATTTTATGTATTAAATTATTTAATAAAGGAGATGTTGCTTCATTTTCCATATCAAACTCGGTAATGAGTTTAAGATCTTTAAAATCTTCAAGTGTTAGCATAATGATTGATTCTTACTTACTGAGTGAGCGTAAATTAGTTTTTAAAATTTGGTATATTTTTAATAATCATCATCATCATTTTCTACATCTTTAGCTGGTTTATAAAATTGCCAATCATCCTCATCACTAAATGGGCATTTTGTATGAAAATGATTATTTGCTTTATGACTCATTGCCCCACTTAGAGCATTACCTCGCACCACAAGGTCTCCACCTAAAATATAAATTAATCACAATACTATTTTTAATATAATTAAAAATTTACCAATTGTCTCAATTCTACAGTGTCGCCATGGCTTAAACGAAAAATCGCCTAAATAAGATATATTTTCACCATGCTTTAAACGCATAATTAGACACCTTGTGCCATATTCGACAGTCATATATACTTCCATTACATTTTCTTTAATATTCGCGTTCACAAAAATAAAATTTTTCCATACTGCTTGACATATACAATACTTTTCACCAGCTTTTATGGTTTCACACCAGAACGTTACCTCATCCATAGCCATCCCAATAATGATTGATTTAAATCTATTTATTTGTCTTATAATAACAAATAAATAAATACTTTATAGTCAACATATTAATAGGAGATTTTCTTTAGAAAAATTATGAAAGAAGAAGAATTTATCCCAAACCTGATAATAAAATTTTATATAATAATAAAAATAATAAAAAGCAATATTTGATAATTTAATAACTTTTATATTTAATATTTTTTATTAAAAGTATTACATAATATGTATAAAATTTATATTTATAATTTTTTTTTATTTTTTATTAAAAGTAATATATCTTATTATTATATCTTAAAAGTAATATTTATGGGTAATTTAAAAAATAATTTTAAAAGTACATAATATTTAATCAATTTATAGTAATTAATCTGTACCATATTCGCCATTTCGTGCAGCTAATTTTCTTTTTCGCATTCTACATAAATGTCGATAATGTTCTGGATCAAAAATTTCCGTCGCATCTGAATCTGTATCCTCCTCATCATCATCATCATCATCTTCTGCAGGACCCTTAATGTTGTGGAAATCTTCATTTAGCAGAGCTAGAAAATTTTGACGGTGTTCTTCGCAACTCAACCTTTTGTTATTGGGGAAGAGTTCTGAACCATAGCCGAAGTAATAGATCCTGTAGTTGTTGATGTTGTTGGTTACAGGTGCCAGTGACACCTTCAAATAATCAGCTTCAAATGACGTCAAGCAAGTCGCTAGTGATTGAACAAAATAGAGTTCATATAAGACTCCGTTTTGTTCAAACGATATTTTAGCCGTTATTGAATAGGTTAAATCGTCTTTGAACAAGAAATCCTCCTCTATTTCGTAGGCTTTTTCCTTCTTCCGCAACATCCGTGTCACCTCATATAGACTACCATCAAATATGTAGATGTCTAAATGAGGGCATCCTGAATTCCCCAACAGTAATTCGTGAACATATTGTCCTACAAAAAATAAAAATTGACATTAAAAATAAAAATTTATTTACCAACAATTAAAAATTTACTTACCAACAATTAAAAATTTTATGCCGTCTAAATAATATTTTAGACAGCAATTAATTTCAGCACCAATTTTTACGAACATATTTGTTTAGTTTTTAAATTATAACTTAATAAATTTGAATAAATTCAAACCCTTTTATACCACAAAATGTCTTATCAAATTCTTTTTACAAACTAGTAAATTCTTTCACGTGGGCAGACATAGCCAAATTTCTTATTTCTTATCAAAGTGAAAATTTTTTTTTTTTTATTTAATTTTAAAATAATTATTTATTTATAGTTCCATATACATTTATTTTGTAGAAATTTTACTTAAAATTAGTTTAGATGATCTCCCCATATCACCCTCATTGGTTATATAGTACCCCCCAGTGTTCATTTCATCTAACATTTCTTCAGATAAAATATCGTTATACCTTTTGGGTAGGTATATTATTTCATCAGGAAGCTCTGCAACTAGAGTTTCACCAAACTTTGTACTAATTTTCTTAATGCTGATGACTTGGTATTGAACGTTTGGTAACATATCCTTACATGCCAGAATTTTTTTATATTCCAACTTGTTGAAGGCCTTCAGCAGTTGAGTTGCTTTCGCATCTAGATGTTGAATCTCTTGCTCCTTCATTTGTGATGGCTCAAAGTAGTCCTATGTAAAGAAATTATATTAACATTTTAATTTTTAATAAAAAAAATCTATACTTACAGCGTAATACATTTTTTATTCTAAAATTTAGTTGTTACTTCACTAAAATTTCAAATTACTTATAATTAATTTTTAGAAATGTCTCGATATTTATATGATTTCCCCACCAAGATTTTTAAAATCAATAAATATATTTTCTGCTTTTCCTATACTACATGCCTGCATCCTAAGATAAAAAACCTACACATAAATGATTTCCTAGGCTGCATCCTGAGATTATAGATTCTAATTTAATAGCAAACTCAAAAATAATATTTGTTTGCTAATATTTATAAAAACATCCCACATAAATGATTTCCTAGGCTGCATCCTGAGATTATAGATTCTAATTTAATACCAAACTCAAAATAATATTTGTTTACTAATATTTATAAAAACATCCGACATAAATGATTTCCTAGGCTGCATCCTGAGATTATAGATTCTAATTTAATATCAAACTCAAAAATAATACTTTTTCATAATATTTTCGCTCACGCATAAATGTTTTCCTGGCATGCATCCTGGAATTATAATTTCTAATTTAACATACATAATATTTTTTCATGCATGGGAACTTTTTTTGCTTATGATAACACAAAATCATAACAAAGTTTTTCATTCAAACCAAAACAAAAACATTCCTGATAACCCAAAAATAAACATAAAATTTCATTCAACCTAAAAAGTAATCATCCAAAGAATTACTCACACTATTTACTGTCGCAACATTTACTGTCGCAACATTAAAGCTTTTCACTAGCATCGCAGTACGCAAATCTACTCACGCATACTCATTCACGAAAGTTCTCTCACCACTCTCACACACACACACACACACACACACACACACTCTCTCTCACACACACACACACACACTCTCACACACACACACACACACTCTCACAAAAGCTAGGGTTGTGTATGTACCGGGTGCCCTCTGTGAAAATGTGGTACAGGGTGTCCTCTGTTAAACTGTGTTCCAGAACTCTCCTAGTTTACCTACTTATGTCGGAAATTGAAAATTCCATTAAATCGTTTGACTGTCAAGATAAGCAGGAATTAAGTAGTGTTGAAGATTGGGATAAAGATTTGAGAAAAGAAGCTGAACGTAAAAATTTAAAAAAGCAGCTAAGCCTCAAAAACAAGCTCCAAGGTATGGTTCAGAAAATGATGTTAACCGTGAAGTAAGCAGACAGAACAAAGATATAAATAATAGCTAAATTCACAATATCAAAGCTAGTATTGCCCATCAAGCAATTAAAATTAATCAAATGCAAAATATAATGATGAATGTCACGGACCGATTAAAAACTTTAGATGCTGATTCAGTAGAAACTAAATCGGGAATCGCACAAATTCTTCAACAGCTATCATTAATAACAGCTACAAATATACAGAACGAAAAAACAAGAAAACACAGGTATAGATCGAAATATCGAACAAACCATGTTTCATTAGGGATTTGTTGATTTAGGGAACCACCGGTTAGTTAATCTAGCAAAAATCAATTTTAGAAGAATTTGTAATAGTGCAAATAATTCATATTAAATAGAAAGTTTATTTGAAGTTAGGTATTTATAGATATATATATTAGGTATTAGATGATATATTTTTTTCAGATTAATAATACACACATGTATTAACTTAGGTATAAAATTTAAATATATGTTTCCAATATTTTTTTATTACAACTTATATAACATTGACAGTGACTGACAACATAAAAAAAGTGTGGTTTTCGAAACTGTATCCTTATATTTGTTTATCCAATCATTTTCTTTTAAATCGACCATCGTAAAAATTAATATTCTCGGTAAAAATGGGTAAATCTACGAATGCTAATGCCCAAAAAGTTAAAACTCGTAGTGATACGACTCGCGAAGCGCTGGAAAAACAATTAGCAGTGAGAAATATGCCATCGACGAGTGGAGTAAGTGATGTAAATACCAACCAACGGAAAGAGTCTGAAAGTAGTATGTCGGAAATTAAAAATTCCATTAAATCGTTTGACTGTCAAGATAAGCAGGAATTAAGTAATGTTGAAGATTGGGATAAAGATTTGAGAAAAGAAGCTGAACGTAAAAATTTAGAAAAATTAGCTAAGCCTCAAAAACAAGCTCCAAGGTATGGTTCAGAAAATGATGTTAACCGTGAAGTAAGCAGACAGAACAAAGATATAAATAATAGCGAAATTCACAATAAAAAACTATAGTATTGCCCATCAAGCAATTAAAATTAATCAAATGCAAAATATATTGATGAATGTCACGGACCGTCAGATTCGGTGACAACTCAGACGGTTATAGACAGACCAAATAGAGGACAAACTATAAATAACACAGAAATCGTGGACAATGACCAACAAATTAATTCAGGACATAAGAATAAATTTCAAACACCAATAGGCGACATTAACTCTGCTGATTTTCGACAAAATGAAAATAATATTCGTAGAATCGACTACAGTGACAACACGCCAACTTCGAGTAATGACAGAGAGCGACCATACATGACAGTACAACCGCCATTACAACAAATCAGACAACAATTTAGTGAACAAACCAGACAACAATTTACGGAACAACCCAGACAACAATTTACTGAACAACCCAGACAACAATTTACGGAACAACCTAGACAGCAGGTACAAGTAGATTCCAATATAGACGGACAATCAGGAAATGACAGATTTGACAGGTTGGAAACGATGATGTCAGACCTTATGATATCTAACCAAGAACGAAGATTAGAACAGAATAATCGGAGACTTCAAACAAATCCAAGACAACATTTATATACAGACAGAAAATCACCAATGTTTGATTGGGGTATTATGTTTGACGGAAAAGGACCGATGTCAGTTATAGATTTTGTAGACCGTATCGAGAAAATGACGAGAGATGACAATTTAGACTGGACGCACGTAACGAACAAACTACATATATTACTTAGAGGACAGGCTAAAACTTGGTACTTTTAATACATGACGCGACACAAGAACATTGACTGGACAACATTAAAAACAGCTATAGTGAACCAGTACCGCATTTTAGACTCAAACAGCGAAATTTTTATGACAATGATGAGTAGGAAACAGCAACCAGGAGAGACATTTGACGAATTCTGTACGTATATGACGGCATGGAGTTTGCAATTCAAAGTACCGATGAGTGAAGCGCAACTAGTTGATATTCTACGGAACAACTTAAATTTAAGAATTCAACAAATGATCCTGACAGCGGAAATATTCTCTGTAGATCACTTACGTAGCATTGTCAGAAAAGCAGAGCGTGTGCTGAACAAGACGAAACAGCCAACTAGATATGTCCAAGAATTAAAACAATATCAAGATGAGGAGGATGAAAGTTCTGAAATGCAACTTGACGAACTAAAATATATTCGGAAAGAGAACAGAAACATGCAGGATTATATATGTTGGAACTGCGATCAACAGTCACAGCTTTCAGGATTGTGGCGAAGTGCAACGAAGGCTATTTTGTTACAAATGTGGAACGAAAGAAGTAGCTAAGCCGTTCTGTCCCAAGTGTTCTCCGGAAAACGCCAAGAAGCACGTGATGAACTCGGAGTCAGCGCGTGTAAAATTCGAAACTCCGAAACTCCGAAACAATAATAAACTCGAAACTGACAACACTATCGCCACAATCACTTGACGAAGACAGACAAAATAAAATTGAACAGACTAAACAACAAAACAAACAATCACCACCAAATGAGATAGAGACAAAATTAGAACAAGAAAACCAAATTAAAATTTTACCCAGGCAACAAATATCAGTAGAACCGACATTAAATAAAATCAAGACATACGAACAGAGACTTAAAGAATATGTAACGAAACGGAACGAAATATTTAAAGACTTTTCACCAACAAATTCAAATAAGACCAAGAAACAAAAACAAATAGACAAGTGTAGATTACGACATAGAACAGAAAGAAAATGCCGAAATTGTATAGCGACCACAGTTTTAGAGACAGAAGGTAAAGATCCTCGTTGGTATTTGACAGTACAGATTAAGGACGAAAACATACGCGGACTTTTGGACAGCGGTGCAAACGTGAGTATTTTGGGAACGGGATGTATGCAATTAATTGAAAAGCTTAATTTGATATACACGAAAATGACAACAACAGTACGAACAGCTGACGGGACACCACAAAATATTATAGGACATATTTTCATTCCAATTAGATGTAACAACACGGTAAAACACATTAGATTATATTTATGCCCTGCCTTACAACAGGAGTTATATTTAGGGACAGATTTTTGGAAGACATTTTAACTAAGACCGACATTTGAAAATCAGAATAAACTTCAAGTAACACAGACCGAACGAGGTCAACATGAACTGACAGAAGACGAAGAAAGACATCAACGCAATAATCGCGAAATTTCCATCGATGACAACTTGTGGACTGGGACTGACTGATATGGACGAACATAAAATAGGCTTGATAGACGACGTTTCAAATCAGACAGTGACAAAAACAGACGAGAAACTGAACCATCAATACGTACTTTCGAAAACGGACCAAAACCAATTAGACACAATCAAATCAGAATTTCCATTTTGTGAAACTGAAGGACTAGGAAAGACAAATATCGAAACTCATATCATCGATACCGGAAATGCGGAGCCGATTAAAAGCAGGCATTGGCCAGTTTCACCGGCTATTGAAAAAATGATGAATGACGGAGTAGATCGGATGATTAGTCTAGGAGTCATAGAAGAAAGTAATAGTCCGTGGAACTCACCAGTTGTGTTGGTACGTAAACCAAATAAAATTAGGCTGTGTTTGGACTCAAGAGCTGTAAATGCAGTCACAAAAAAAGACGCTTATCCGTTGCCACACATCGAAGGATTATTGAGCAGGTTACTAGATACGCGGTGCATTAGTAGTATACCTGGTAGACCATTGTACAAGTTTAAAGTAATGCCGTTTGGGCTATGCAACGCTGCGCAACGAATGTGTCGATTAATGGACAAGGTTATACCACTACAACTACGTGACAGAGTTTTTGTATATTTGGACGACTTATTAATAATTTCACCGGACTTAAAATCTCACTTGGACACTTTAAATACAGTAGCGATACAATTACGTAAATCTGGACTGACAATTAACGTGGACAAAAGTAAATTCTGTTTCCAAGAATTGAAATATCTTGGTTACATAGTATCGGACGGAAGTCTAAAACCTGATCCGATGAAAGTTGAAGCGATCAGTAACTTCGCGACACCTAAAACACCAAAACAGATTAGAAGATTTTTGGGAATGGCAGGGTGGTATCGACGCTTCGTCAACAATTTTGCAATATTAGCGTCAGCAATTTCAGATACACTTAAGACGACTGACAAGACTACAAAAAAATTCACTTGGACTTCAGCAGCACAAGAATCTTTTGAAAAACTAAAAGCAGCACTGACATCAGCACCAGTGTTGGTGAACCCTGATTTTTCTAAAAGATTTTATGTTCAGTGTGACGCGTGTACTTCAGGGGTTGGTAGTGTTTTATATCAGACGTCTGATGATGGGAAAGAGAACCCAATCGCGTTTTTTTTCTTCAAAAAAATTAAATTCGGCGCAACGCAACTACAGCATCACAGAATTAGAATGTCTGGCTGCAGACCATACATAGAGGGATTACCATTTACTATCATAATCGATCACGCAAGTTTAAAATGGCTGATGGGACAAAAGGATTTAAGTGGACGCTTAGCACGGTGGAGCTTAAAACTACAAAGTTTTGACTTCAATATTGAGCACCGCAAAGACAGCCAGAATGTAGTTGCGGACACTTTATCACGTGCCGAATGTGTAGATGAAATCGTGATGATGGTGACAGAACTAGACATTGAAAACAGTGACAATTTTTCGGACCTTGAATACTTGGAAATTGTAAAGACAGTAGTAGACAATACGGAACGACTCCCTGACTTAAAAGTAATTGACGGACGAGTGTACAAACGGACGGAAAGACGGATCGGAGACGCATACCAAGACGCGAATACGTGGAAATTGTGGATACCGAACGGACTGACTAAATCCATAATTCAGAACTTTCATGATCCACCCAATGCAGCTCACGGCGGGGTGAGCAAGACAATTTATAGGGTAAAACAATTATTTTATTGGCCAGGAATTGCGAAATAAATACAAAACTATATTATGAACTACGATGCATGTAAAGCATCGAAAGCACCGAACGTTGTTTTACGTCCGGAAATGGGCCAACAAATCCTTGTAGAACGCCCGTGGCAGCGTCTTTACATAGACTTGTTGGGACCATATCCCAGGTCGAAAAGAGGGTACACATCTATACTTATAGTATTGGACCAGTTTTCTAAATATGTCTTGTTAAAACCATTCTGTAGTCCAACGTCTCTAAATGTTTGTAGATATTTAGAAGAGGACGTCTTCAAAGTTCCTAAAAAGTAAAATTTCGAAAATAGTTGGACAAAATCGTTATGAACTGACTGACATGGATGACAGAAAAATAATTGGTATCTTCCATGCAAAAGATTTAAAATAATAAATACACTGATACGACGATTCCATAAATAAAACAAACCGCAAATCGTAATTTTATTGTTTTTGTCAGAATTTTTCAAAATTCTTATTATTTATTTTTGAAAATACAAAAAGAATATCATTGTAATCCATAATTTCTTCTATCAGCGTAAAATTGTAATGTAAATCCTAAAATAAAAAGAAATACGTTAAAATTAAGATAATTAACTTCCACAATATATTATACGTTATACTATTACTAGGAAGAATTCCTCGTGATTCCGAACAATAATTAATTTTTTACGTAGAGAAACTTTAAATATATTAAAATATTGAATATAGTAAAAATAATTGGTCACGAATTTTCAGATCCTTTGGTACAACGGGTGGTACATTTGACCAAAGTACCTGCTTTGTAACGTGACATCCTATAAAAATAATAATTATTTGCGATCTGTAAATAAAAAGAAAATAAATAAACAAAAATTAAAAATTTGGTGGAAATTAAAAAAACAATATATATATCAAAATGGACGACACGACATCTGACCTGACTGAATTGTTGACGACTTGACATGACATTCCAATTAGGAAGGCGGAAGTGGACAGATTTTGACAAAGCTTTGTAGAATATAGATAGCGCATGCCATTATGCAATTTTATTTGCGCAGGTTGGTAGTAGATTGTAGGCGCCGAAGAATAAATATAGTTAGAATCAAATAGGAAATAGGAAAAGGTATAGGGTAAACTGAACTACTTCCTTCTTCTTAATTGGAACTTCAAACAAGCAAGACAGCAGAAAAATTAAATTAATGTGGATTTTTTTTTTAAACAGTTTTAGATAAAATAAAATATAATAACGTGTATAAAATATATAGATACCAGGGTTGCCAACCGTCCTCGCCTCGCGAGGATTGTCCTCGTTTAATAATTTTGTCATCGCGTCCTCGTCGATCACGAAAATTCCTCGTTTTGCCTCTTTTATTTCTCTTTTTTCTTTTTTAACAAAAAAAATATAGCTATTCAAATAATTATTTGTAGGGAATTTGACATAATTAAAACTATCGATTTATTGAGTCTCTAGAAAAAAATAATCAAAATATTTCAATGGATTTATTAAAAAAACTTAGGATGCAGAATTTCTTTCTATTGTTTTATAGAATTAATTGAAACATTACAATTGAATAAAACCATTGATGTTAATATTAATGAACTATTTGCCGAAATTGTATCAGCTAAAATAATTTTTGATAACAATTGATTTAAAAATCTGAGTTATGTTGAGAAATGGTCGAGTTTACTAAAAACCAGAGAGTTTCCAAATTTATTCAGTTTTATCTCATTTTTTTTAGTATACCAAGTAGTTCATCTTATAGTGAATGTGTATTCAACGTAATGAATATTAAATAGCGTGATGATAGGAACAGCGCTCTTCCAGATCTAATCAAGTCTGAACTACTTATATATTTTATAATAATAGCTTAAGCTGTCATGAATTCTATAATAATATTAAAAATGATAAAATGATTTTAAAATGTGCTAAATCGACACAAAAATATATATTTAAAACCAAAAATATATCTTAATACGACGATTTAAGAAAACTGTGAAATGAATGCAAATTTTTGTTACATTATTTTTATGTTATTAATAATAATATTTTATCTTATGTTACATTATTTGTATGTTTTTAAATTACTAGTCTGTCTTAATTTAAGAAAATCTGGAAACAAAAAGATATTAAATAATTTCTTTTCTATATTGAAATTAAAAAAAATATTTTTGATTAAATGTCCTCGCTAGTCATTTTGAAAAGTTGGCAACCCTGATAGATACATAGATAATATTAATTATCAATATAAATTGGAATATAGTAGAAAAAAATAGGATATAAAAATTCGTGAAAATTGGACATAAGTCCAAGTCTACAAATAAGAGCAGGACAGGAGTAGTTAAGTGTCAGGATTCCATTAGAAATTTTTAGCAGTACACTGAAAAAAAAAATAAACAAAATAGACATAATTCAAGCCATCACCGCAAATCGCAGAACATCCAATTTTTCCAGTTTTTTTTATTGAGTTTAATCTTGTATTATAGTACAAGAAATTTTATTAAAAAAAAAACGTATACTTATGTATACATATATATAATATTTTTTTTGTATTCAATTTCGTAAAATAATATGCGACATAAAAATTTAGTTTTGGAATTTATTTGCAATTTTTTTTATATATATTTAAAATCTAATTAATACTATTGTAAAATTGTTGAAAACTATTTTAATTAATGTAAAAATTGAAATAATATAAAATCATAATATTGTAAAATTTAATAGAATTTAAAAAACAAAATAGTCGCTAAAAATTAAAATAAGATTAAATTAGTTATAAAACTAAAAAAAATAATAATCAAGAATCAGCTCCTGTTTGCGCAATCAGCTACGCTGGAAATTTTCTGTAAGTACAAATTAAAAAAAAAAAAATACAAATAATTCTATTAAATATTATAAAATATTACACAATTAAAATTTCTAATACATATATATGTATGAATAGTAATCAGTGAATTTAAAAATACAATTAAAAAAAAAATTAATTCAAATTAGATTCATGTTAAACTAAAATTGAAATCAAATAATTAGTAAAATAAAAGCTTAAAAACTTAATGAATAAAATAAAAAGTAAAATTGAATTCAAATAAAAATCAAATCAAAATTAAAATTTAAATCTATTAAAAATTGAATTAAAATAAAAAAAAATTTAAAGTATATTCCTAGAAATATAAAATTGTAAAATTTAATTTACATTGTAATTCAAATAAGAATGATTATGATTAATATTCAAATTTAAATCGATAAAAATTGGTGAAATTCAAATTCCAATAAGAATATCTAGAATTCAAATAAAAAATTATTAAAATTTAATATATACTTTAAATAAAATTCTAAAAAGATTTTAAAAGTAAATAAAATTTATTAAAATTCAAAATCGAAATCAATTTAAATAAGAATTAATAAAATTCAAATCAAATAAAATATTAATCAATTTAAATAAGAATTAATAAAATTCAAATCAAATAAAATATTATTCAATTTAAATAAGAATTAATAAAATTCAAATCAAATAAAATATTATTCAATTTAAATAAGAATTAATAAAATTCAAATCAAATAAAATATTAATCAATTTAAATAAGAATTAATAAAATTCAAATCAAATAAAATATTATTCAATTTAAATAAGAATTAATAAAATTCAAATCAAATAAAATATTATTCAATTTAAATAAGAATTAATAAAATTCAAATCAAATAATGATATTATTCAATTCAAATAAGAATTATTAAAAATACAAATTCTAATAAATTATTAAATTAAAGTTTACTTTAAAACAAATTAAATTGCAAGAAAAATTCAAAACAAATATATATGAAATAAAAATAAATTCAAATAAGAATTACCAAATATAATTATAGTAAAATTTAAACTTAAAAAAAAAAAAAAAATATTCAAATTAAAATATAGAAATTTAAATTAGTTTATTTTGGCTAAACAGATTTAATTTAAATCAGATCTTAATTATTAATTTTGAAAAATCAAATTTAATTCAAATTATTAATATAAAAAAAAAATTCAATGATTATTCCAAATTAGTATAAAAATAAAATGATTTAGGAAAGAATATTTTATAAATAAAATTTGATAGTATGTATTATATTTCTTTTTGAGTATTTATTTATTAAAATGATGAGTCAATAAGTGAAAGTTATTCGGTGGGGAACTTCTGAAACAGTTCCGAAATGAAACATGGCGATATAATCGAGTTTGTAGGTTTTTATTAATTTTTGCTATCCATGTCACGAAAGGGACAATATATTTACAGTTCGCGCCGAGTATTGTCAAGGCAGTTTATTTATTAAAATAAACTTGACTAGGGGTGGGTAACGCGATGAGCTAAAACAACATCATTAGCTCAATATTCTTGTCGATTGCTGGGAAGACATTACAACAATTATATATTTTTTTTAAATTGATTTCAAGTTGAGTTAAGTTAAATTTATTGACAAATTTATAAAGAATCATTTACTTAAAACTCGGGTGTTAAAAAAAAAAAAAAATATATAAATAAAATAATGTCGTCTCAGTGTGACTAACCTTTGTTTATTTATTATTGTTAAAGTTTTTATAGGTTCAAGTCTGGTTAATTTATTCCGGAGTCGCAAATACAGGTGAAGTAGTTACACACTTCGTCTCCAGCCTGTAAACTCCTCCTGACATGCAAAAAAAAAATGTTAATAATGTGCCTCTCATATAAACAACAAACCCCCCAATCCGGCGAGCTAAGCTGTGCTTAATGCAATGCATGTCAAAAAGTTGCTATGAGGGTACAACAAGCGCTTGACGTAGGTTATTCCGGATGTAACCCTAAGTGTTAAGCGGTTCTATTAGAACTAAACATTTCTGAACGCTGGCGTAAATGACAGTCTTGTGCTTTTTTCGGGAAATGACAGAACATAAGCATTTATCAACACATGATACCTGATATCTCAACACTCCCCTTTAATCAACATACTAAAAATTTAAATTACATTATAAAAATTATTTAGAGTATTTTAAATACAAGAATTAAATTTGATGTTTCAAAAAATGTTTACGACAATATAAATTCAAAATTAAATAACCATACTATATGTTTTGTTCTAGCACTATAAATACCGTTTTGTGAAATGTTAATTGCGCTACGATTATCACAAAAAATGTTGATAGGATTATTCTCATCATCAGTCAGTTCAGCCTTCAACTGCTTCAACCACATAGCTTCTTGAGATGCTGCTGATAGCGCCATATATTCGGCCTCTGTGCTCGATAACGCTACCGTCGGTTGTCGCTTACTTGCCCACAAAATTGCAACACCTTGATATTTAAATACATACTCAGTACATGATTTTCTATCATCAATTTCTGAAGCCCAATCTGCATCTGAGTAACCTAATAATTCTGGATGATCACAATTTCTTGAATATTTAATTTTGTAGTCTAAAGTACCCTTAAGATATCTAAAAATTCGTTTAACTGCATTCCAATGTGCTTTACCTGGATTTTGATTAAACCTGCTAACAGCACCAATTGCGAACGTAATGTCAGGTCTAGTACATTGTGATAAATATAGAATACTACCCACAGCTTCTTGATATGGTGTCTTACACATTTCTTGAATGTCATTATTAGTTTTAGCACTCATATCTGAATTTAATTTTTGATTTGGATCTGCTGGTGATTTAACTGGGTGACAATCATTCATACCAAATTTAATTAAAATTGCCTCAACATATGCTTTCTGATCTAAAGTAATTGTACCATTTTTTCGATCACGTAATATTCAAATACCAAGACAACTACTCGCTTCACCCAAATCCTTGATACAAAATTTTTTCATTAAGTTAGCTTTTAAATCATTTTTCCATGCATTGTTGTTCGAAAAAATAAGCAGATCATCCACATAAACCGCAATAATTACCATTAACTTGCCTTCTCTTCTAATATAAATACATGTGTCAACTTCAGATCTTTTAAAACCACAATTAACCAAAACATCATTTAGCTTAAGGTTCCACTGCCAACTGGCCTGCTTTAACCCATAGATTGCTTTTTTAATAAACAAACGCGACTAGTACCATCATCACAACATTCAGGTTGTTGCATATAAATAGTTCCTTTGACATTACCTTGTAAAAACGCTGTCACTGCATCCATTTGGTCAATATTTAAATTATATTTTACAGCTAGTGCCATCAAAAACGTATAGATGAATATCTCACAACTGGTGAATATGTCTCAGCATAATCAATACCAGCACGCTGACTGCCCCATCAACCTGGATTTAAAGCGAATTAATTTATTATCAGAATTTATTTTAATTTTAAAAACCCATTTATTGTTTATTGGTTTTCGACCATCTGGTAAATCAACTAATTCCCATGTTTTATTTAGGAGAAGAGAATTATATTCATCGTTCATCGCACGATCATCACTATTTATACTTTTCAGAGCTTCATTAACTGTTAATGGTTCATCTATAATATTACTATTTTTTGCTGAATAAACGAAATCTTGTTTAACTAAAGGCTTTCGGATACGTTCAGATCGTCTTATATTTTGATCATCATTTATTTGATTGCTGCCATCTTCTGGTGAATAGTTTAAATCAAAATAATCTGAATCATTTCCGTCATTATCGCCGTTATCATCAATTTCAGGATCATTTTCAACAATATCTTGTTCATTTGAAACTTTATCAATAATTTCAGTATCGTTTTGAACAATATCATCATTTTCTGACACATAAAAATGATTTGATGATTCATCTACAAAATTTGATTCCATGAAGACCACGTCTCTATTTTCAATAATATTGTTTTTGGGATGGATTAGACGATACCCTTTATTACCTTCACAATAAATAAATATTCTTCGGATTTCGGATCTAATTTACGTCGCTTTTGCTTCGGTACTTGAACCATTACACGTGAACCAAAAATGTTAAAATGACTTAAATCTGGTTTTATATTGTTCCAGATTTCCATTGGTGATTTATTACCTACAATTCGTGAAACTGAATTATTTTTAATATAAGTCGCCGTATTCATAGCTTCAGCCCAATAAATTTTGCTCAAATTTGCGTCAAATAGCATACATCTGGCACGTTCCGTAATAGTGCGAACTGTGCGTTCAGCCAACCCATTTTGTTGCGGGGTCTAGGGCGTTGAAGTTTGTTGCTGAATACCATATTTTTCAAATAAACGCGTAAATTGCCAATTTAAAAATTCACTACCATTATCTGATCTAAATATTTTTATTTGATTACCTGTTTGTTTTTCAACGAAGGACTTGAATATTTTGAATTTTTCAACAGCATCACTTTTGTTTTTTTTTAAAAATAAGTAAAAACCATTCTACTATAATCATCAACCAATAATAACGCAAATCTGTTACCACCAATTGATGTAGTTTTTATTGGACCAATTAAATCACCATGTATCATTTGCAATAAACTTGTTGCTCTCGTGCCTTTACTTTTAAATGGTTTTCTAGAATGTTTGCCTTTTAAACACACAACACAGCTGTCATTCATTATTTCATTTTCAAAATTAATACCGTCAACAGCACCATTTTTCATAATTTTCAAATCAGGAATATTTATATGGCCTAATCTTCGATGCCAAGAGGTAATGGTATCATTTACTGCACCTGTAACCAAGCCAAAATTATTTATACCATATAATCTATACATATTATCTACCATTGAAGCAGTTGCCAATAAATTTCCATGATGATCTTTGATAATACACTTATCTGAAATAAATTCTACATGATTACCTTTATTTACAATTTGACTCACCGATAAAAGATTTGCTGTCAAATCAGGTACATGTAAACATGTAATACATTATGAACATCGATACTTTTTGTATGACTATCAGTTTCGAATAACAGTTTTACCATTCCGCATGATTCAACTTTCATTTTATTATCATTAGCTGCCATTATTTCAGTTATATTAGATTCTTTTATATTTGTTAACCAATTTGAACGCATAGTCATATGACGCGTGGCACCTGAGTAAATATACCAATCATTTTTATCGAATTTACCCGTTAGAAAAGTAACACTAAACGCTGGTGTAGCTTTTGCTTTGTCTGAGTTTGAATCAATACGATTTTTTTTAAATTTATTTGGACAATCCGGTGATTTATGACCTTTTTGGTTGCATGTATAGCATCTAAACTGAAATTTCTTTGGCTTACTACCACGATTCCTGTTGAAAAAAGCACTAGCTCCATTACTTGTAGGACGCACATCTTGTAACAATTTTGTCTTTACACCATCACTGGTTAATTTTATTGAAGAACTTTCCATAGCCATTATCATTGGTGCATAATCTTCAGTCAAACCTGTTGATTATTGTTCGCATTAGTCCAATTCTACGCATCATACCACTGTTTTCAAACGTAGTCTGTAATTTTTCCCAGACTTCTTTGGAAGTTTTTGCATCTTGTATATGCACAAAATTTAGTTTGTCAATGCTTAAAATTAACGACGTTTTTTCTTTTGACAACTTATTCACATCGGTTTCATTGCCTGTTATGCAATCTAACAGACCTTCATGTTCCAAAAACGTTTCCATGGAAAATTTCCATGTGGTATAATTTTCCCGTCCTTTTAATTTTTCAATTGACAATAAAAAAATTTGTGTCATTGTGCAGTTAAAAATACTAACGACAGTTGGTAACAAAAATAAAAATTCACCAAGTGAAGTGACCCCCAAACAACCTCTAAATTTTCAATACAGCACACAGCAACAAGTTTTTCCAATCAGCACAAAAAAATTGGACAGCTTTTATAAAAAAATAGCAGAATTTAATAATACCTTTATTTATGAATTTAATTCACACAGAATTAACGATAATTGCAGTAATAAAAAATTGATTCCTGTTCCAACGAGACTTATTTAAAATTTTAAAAAAATCGGCAAGCTGGTACTATAACCTGTTATAATTTTATCTTGTCGGTATAATCAATTTTAAATAAATAAACCAATAGACGTCTGGGTAGTTTCAATAACTTTATTCAAGTGAAGTATAAAATATTTTAGTTGTTTTATTATAATAAAAAGAGTTGCCATCTTGACTTAATTAGTGTTTACAATGTTGATTATAAAATACTTGATCATGATACATGATATCTCAACAAATATAATAAAAATAAAAATAATGATTTAAATAAAAATAATAAGAATAATAATAAACCAGCATATCATTAAGTAGAAATATATCATGATTATGTATACCTCATATATAATGATTACGTATACTTCATACAACGACATTCAATAAAGATTCAATTTCACTATGATCAAAATTTTCAGTACTTGCTTCTTTTAATGGAAATACTTACACCCACCTACTAGCTAAATCTTCTGCTATTAAAATATTAGTATATCCTTCTTTTGTGGTAGGTAATGGTCCAAAAAAATCCACAGCCAATACTTCAAACCTTTTATTGCTTGCAACAGTTTGAAAAAGACCAGCTGGTTTCAAGTTTGTAGGTTTCTACTGTTGACATTCTATGCAATTACCAATATGTACCTTAATATTCTCATACCTGGCCAGTAATATCGAAAAACTATACGAGCAATTGATCTTTCTACCAGCTGTTGATTCGTTATGATAATTTTCCTTTATTTTTAAACGTTCATCCTTAGAAACGACTAATTGAGCTTCTTCAGAATCGTAATGAGATAAAAATTTATACAATATAATATACCACCATTCATAAAATATCCTTGCGAAGTCCATCGAACAGTATCTTCATCACTATATTCAAAGGAGGAAATAATTTTCTTCAATTCATCATCTTTTAATTGTTCATCAACTTCAATATTGCAAATGTTACAACTGGTTACATGAGATTCATCGTTAATTTCACACGGTGGTCTTCATAATGTATTAGCTACTACATTTTTCTTACCAGGAGTGTATACTATTTTTACATTGTAAGGTTGAAGATGTAAAGCCCATGTGGCAAGCCTACCTGTAAGTGATTTGAGATTCATGAGCCATTTTAATGGTTCATGATCGGTTATCAGCGTTACTTCAATGTAACCGCGAAACTTTGTTGTTGCCCAGACTATTGCAAGTGCCTCTCTTTCTATTGTTGTCTAAATGCGATCTGCATCTGATAATAATCTACTGACTTATTCAATAACATGTTTTACTGGCCCCTCCCCCTGGACTAGAACAGCTCCTAAAGCATAATTATTTGCATCCGTTTTTAGAATATATGGTTTATTATCTTGGGCTTGCTGAAGAATTGGAGCTGAGATTAATAAATTTTTTAATTGATTATATGCATCTTCTTGTTCACAACCCCCAAGTATCATTTTTTTGTTAAGTTGCTTAACGTTTTTGATACGTTTGCAAAATCTTTTATCAATCTTCTATACCAGCGTTGTCCAACACCATCGCCACTCGCCACATGTGTCGAATAGACTATATGAATGTGGCGAATGTTGCACTGAAATAGATTTATCGAGAAATGTCATATTTCTTTTATTCGAGTAATATTTACTCAAATTGAACCAAATTCAATTACTTTCTAAACCAATTTCTTAAAGTTTTTTGTCACAAAATTTACCAGAAACGCAGAGACCGTTTTGTTAATGTGGGCTCGCCTATTAAAGTCAAATTAGTTTTTAGCGCTAGACTCAGGTATTGCAAAGCTGTTGACCATGTTTGGAACAACATGGGTGTGCGAATCCATTTTTTCAGCTGCAAATTTTATAAGATCAAAGTATCGATCCAATATATTGACAAAAATTTGGAGGCAGAACTAAAATATGCAGTTAACCTGGTTTTTATACCAGATTTTAAGAGCATGGTGCAAGAAAAAAATTGCCATACATCATATTAAAAATTTTCGGATTTTTTATCTTAATAATAACTTGTGAAATACAATGATACTGCAATGAATTTAACGTACATAAAACATATTTTTTATATTTTTTTTAATGTGGCGAATGAAATTATTTAAAAATAGCGATTGTGGCTACAAACGAATTTCTGTTGGACACCGCTGTTCTATACCATGAGCATGTTTGTAGAAATGACAAAACTTGCTTTTGATTTTTTGGTGCTATTCGATTCACGATTGCTGATATTTTTTCAGGATCAACTTGAATTCCATCAGTTATAATTAAATTCCAAGATACTTAACTGTTGAGCAACAGAACTTAGATTTTTCTCTGTTAATTCGTCAACCATATTCTTTTATTCTTTTGAAAACACGTTTAATATCATTATAATGTTTTTCAAAAGTTTTTGAACAAATAATTAAATCATCAAGATAACTTAATAAAACAAAGTCAGGTAAATTCATACGAAAACGATCCATCATTCGCTGAAATGTTTCCAGAGCATTTCTTAAGCCAAAAGGCATCCGCTTAAACTTAAGCATTCCAAATGGCGTTACAAAAGCCGTTTTTAATTGATCTTTTTGCGACTTTAATTTGCCAGTATCCTGTTTGCAGATCTAATGTAGTTTAAAATGGTGTGGCTGTAGATATTGTTAAATGCAGTAAGTCGTCAATGCGAGGCAATGGATACCTATCTAGAACTGTTATAGTATTAAGCTGCCTATAATCGATACATACCCTAATATTACCATCTTTCTTTCGTACAATCACAACTAGTGCTGCCCATGCAGATTCGCATTCTTCTATAATGTCATTGTCCAACTTTTTTTCTAATTAATTTTTTAACTGATTTTTTCTTAACGGAATGTCGATTTTTTTGTTGATTCGATTCAGCAAATTTTTGTCAGCACTTTGGAAGGAATTGACAATAAGGTAATTCCTCTGTAGTTACTGCATTCAGACATATTTCCTTTTTTGGCACTTTTACTAACATCCCCTCAACCCAATCATTTGGCATCGTTTCACTTTCCCATATCTTAAGAAAAACTGGAAAAAGGAGTTCGGCTGTTAATTTCCTATCCGCTTTCAACATTTCAGCGTATATTTGATCGTTCCCAGGACATTTATTATTTTTTATAGATTTTATTGCAACTTCTATTTCTTCCATCGTTGGTGGACTACTTTTTATCATGTTATCATGAATAACATGTTTTTCTGGCCGATCCCCTGGACTAGAACAGCTCCTAATTCATAATTATTTGCATCCGTTTTTAGAATATATGGTTTATTATCTTGGGCTTGCTGAAGAATTGGAGCTGATATTAATAAATTTTTTAATTGATTACATGCATCTTCTTGTTCACAACCCCATTTCCAAGTATCATTTTTTTTTGTTAAGTTGCTTAACGTTTTTGATACGTTTGCAAAATCTTTTATAAATCATCTATACCTATACCATGAGCATGTTTGTAGAAATGACAAAACTTGCTTTTGATTTTTTGGTGCTGGTCGATTCACGATTACTGATATTTTTTCAGGATCAACTTAAATTCCATCAGTTATAATTAAATGTCCAAGATAATTAACTGTTGAGCAACAGAATTTAGATTTTTCTCTGTTAATTCGTAAACCATATTCTTTTAATCTTTTGAAAACACGTTTAATATCTATATAATGTTTTTCAAAAGTTTTTTAATAAATAATTAAATCATCAAGATAAATTAATAAAACAAAGTCAGGTAAATTCATACGAAAACGATCCATCATTCGCTGAAATGTTGCCAGAGCATTTCTTAAGCCAAAAGGCATCCACTTAAACTTAAACAATCCAAATTGCGTTACAAAAGCCGTTTTTAATTGATCTTTTTCAGCTACTTTAATTTGCCAGTCTCCTGTTTGAAGATCTAATGTAGTTTTAAATGGTGTGGCTGTAGATATTGTTAAATGTTGTTAAATGTAGTAAGTCGTCAATGCGAGGCAATGGATATCTATCTGGAACTGTTAACGCATTAAGTTGTCTATAATCAATACATACCCACTTGGGTGAGCATTATCGCCCGAAATCCATTCGAAATCCAAATGGGAATTATCGCCCACAAAAAGGTGAGCATTATCGCCCGAAGGGTGAAAATTTCCACTTGGGTGAGCATTATCGCCCGAAATCCATTACACCAAATATGTAACAACGCAATTACAAGGAAATCTCCAATTTTATGTCCTTTTTGTAGGCAAATTGTTGTCAATAGTGAAAAAATATATATATAGTAGTTTTATCTTGTGTAAAACATGATAACAAACATCATCTTTTATTTATTTACTATTCTGTTGGTCATTTTCTACTTTGTAATTCCTTTTCCGGAAAAAGCAAATAGCAACGGGCTTTATTTCTCACTTATGTGGGTTATAAAGCTCGAACATTATTTGTATAAAGGAATTTCTCACTTTTTTGTGGGCGATAATTCCCACTTGGGTGATAATTCCCACTGTCTGAAGCATTAGGTGGTGTTATATCTTCATAAATTGGATAATTCTTCTTTTTTGGTGTTTTCTTTAATGGTGAGATTGGTATCATATCATCGAACCATGATAAAAATGCTGAGGCTTCCTGGACTGTATCTGAATCAATTTTTTTTATCAACAAATTTGTTAGTTGTATCATAAAAATCAAATTTTTGTTTTGGATTATCCATTGTTAATTGTTAAAGAGTGACGTTGACATTGTTGACGTATTTAAGATTTTATTGATATGCTCATACCACACCTTTAGTTGTTGGTATTTGTTGGTGATAGATTTGCTATCACTGTCTTTTATTGGATGATTGCATTTTCTTCTTACTCCCGCTAATTTCTTTGTAGTTTCGTATAGTAGTCTAATATCTTTTCTTTCGGCAGCTTTTTCAGCTTCATTTGTAATTTCGTTAAACCATTTACGTTTTATCGTTCTTACACAGCTTCTTCACTTCTTTGTTTAATTTGCTGTAGTCATCTGAACTTAGCTTTTTTTGGGATCCTGTTCTTGCATCTTCTTTTATCTTTTTTGCAGCTCTTCTTTCTTCACTTTTTTTCCATGTTTTTAATGAAATCCATTCTTTCCTCTCTCTAGGTTGGTATCCAAGCACCTTTTCACTGGATTCGACAAAAATCGATTTAATAACATTCCAGCTGGATTCAACATTAGATTGTTCAACCACGCTATTTCGGCTGGCGACGTTGATTAATTCGTTAATAAATTGAGTACGGATGTCACAATTTTTTAATTTTTTAATATAAAATTTCTTTAAAGCCAAATTTTCAGCGTTTCTTTTTGATGTGGCAATTTTTAAACGAATTTCAGCTATTAAAAGGTGGTGATTGAACCGATGTCAGCGCTCCTTTTTACACGGACATCTAGTAGACTGCTTCGCCAAAGATACAGATATGGTCTATCTGGTTTTTAGTGCTGTTATCTGGCGAAGTCCAAGTGGTCTTGTGGCAGTTTTTATGGATGAAAAGTGTGCCGCCCATTAATAGATCTGATGAGATACAGGTTTCTACGAAGAATTCACGATTTTCGTTTATTACACCAATTCCTTTATTGCCCATTATATGTTGAATATTTCTATTGTCCGTTCTCACCTTCGCATTAAAATCCCCCATAAGAATTATTATATTTTTCTTATTTATTTCAGCTAAAGTTGACGATAGTTGAAAGTAAAATTCTTCTTTATCTTCTCTATCAGAAACTTCTGTAGGTGCATATGCCTGTACAATGACGATGTTTCTTACTTTAGTGTAGAATTTAGCATACATGATGGGTTCGTTTACCGGTTTCCACTCTATTAAGGATCTTGAAGCTTTTTTGCTCAGAAGGAATCCAACTCCATCCCGATGGATATCGTTTTCTTCTCTGCCAGAGTAAAGAAACTTCTCACCTGTAGCCAGCAGATGTTCTCCGACACCATTCCACCTACATTCGCTTAACCCCATTATTTCAAGATGAAATCTTCTCATTTCCTTTGCAGCTTGTTGTAATTTGTCGGTTTCGTATAGCAAACTATACCATATTGTAATTTAGATTGTACCAAACCAAAGACGCTCTAATATTAAGATGGACAGTAATATATTTTTACATTATTTTTCATTAAAAACTGGGGAGGTGCTTTACACAAAAAACAGCTTTGCAATAAATATGGTTTGAGAAGAATAATTATTATATATATGGTTTTGATATTAGATATTTCAATGTGCTTTTTAACACAAAATATTTTTTATTTTCGGTAAATTTTTTTCGTTATATATTTTTAGAAAGGGATAAAAAACATGTTAAGAAAGAGGAAAGAAATATAAAATATATTTTATCATATTGAACCATATATGCATGCGTCTTTAACCTATATTGTTTCTTCTTGCATTTTTTGTTTTGTTTTTCACAAGAAATTTTCAAGGCCAACTTTTTCAATTTATTTTTGAAAAATTTAATTTTCATATTTTAGAATTTTAAGTTATTATGGAATCAATTAAGAGTGTTTTGTGACGGACTTTGAAGTAAAAAAAATTGACTTCAATTTGATTTGTTGAGGTCGGCACTCTATATGACTACATAGGACCCTGAAATTGTATGGGATTACTTAGGTGAAGAGGGTAAGGTGTAAGCTGTAAGGTCTCGTTTGTAGTATCAAATTAAAACCCTTATTGGGCAGAGTATGAAATGAATCTGCAAAAATCATTAATTTTGGTAATATAAAACAAATATTTCTGATATTTAATATGAAAAACTGAAAATGCCATCACTATTTATGTATGTAAATATTTAATATTATGTAAAATATTACTAACTAACTACGAGTTATCTGGTACCCCTAATTAGCAGCTTGAATGAAATATGAAATAAATATAAAAAACTATTTCGCGCTATACACAAATAAATTTTTGCAATACATACATTCAAATTCTATAACTTTATACAAATTTATATAAATTAGGGGTACCAGATAACTCGTAGTTAGTTAGTAATATTTTACATAATATTAAATATTTACATACATAAATATAGTGATGGCATTTTCAGTTTTTCATATTAAATATCAGAAATATTTGTTTTATATTACCAAAATTAATGATTTTTGCAGATTCATTTCATACTCTGCCCAATAAGGGTTTTAATTTGATACTACAAACGAGACCTTACAGCTTACACCTTACCCTCTTCACCTAAGTAATCCCATACAATTTCAGGGTCCTATGTAGTCATATAGAGTGCCGACCTCAACAAATCAACTTGAAGTCAATTTTTTTTACTTCAAAGTCCGTCACAAAACACTCTTAATTGATTCCATAATAACTTAAAATTCTAAAATATGAAAACTAAATTTTTCAAAAATAAATTGAAAAAGTTGGCCTTGAAAATTTCTTGTGAAAAAAAAAAAAAAAAAAAAAAACAAAACAAAAAATGCAAGAAGAAACAATATAGGTTAAAGACGCATATATGGTTCAATATTATAAAATATATTTTATATTTCTTTCCTCTTTCTTAACATGTTTTTTATCCCTTTCTAAAAATATATAACGAAAAAAATTTACCGAAAATAAAAAATATTTTGTGTTAAAAAGCACATTGAAATATCTAATATCAAAACCATATATATAATAATTATTCTTCTCAAACCATATTTATTGCAAAGCTGTTTTTTGTGTAAAGCACCTCCCCAGTTTTTAATGAAAAATAATGTAAAAATATATTACTGGCCATCTTATTCATTATATAATTTTTGACCAAACTGTAATAAATCATTACTAATAATTTTTCAGTACAGCATTTACTTAGATGATAAAAATTCCGTACTGTACATAAGAAATAGTTTTTTAAACTAACAGAATGGTCAAACCAATTTAATTTACAATCAATTAAGATAGCTAAATATTTAAAAGAATCTACAACTTCAATATTAAAACAGCTTGTAGAACAATTCATATTATCCCAAAAAGATGCATCATTTATTGCGTAGGAACTAGAATTAAAAGGAAACCAAATACTTCCTACAACCATAAGAATGAAACACAAAATTGTAATCAATTTGTAAATTACTAGATATATTAAAAAAACATTAATTTAGTTTTATTACTTAAAATAAGTTTATATCTCCCAAACCACTTTCTAAATATGTCTAGAAAGATCATAATGTATATCAGCCACCAAATTAAGCAAGCTAGCATACCATAAGCACAGGCTAGATCATCTGCAAAAGCATTAATTTTAGATTTGAAATATAGCTTTAATAAAGAATTTTAAAAAAAATCAGTATTGGGCCCAGTACTGAACCTTGCCGAATAGCAATCTTGATTTCTTTTAGCTCACTGTAACTACTGTAACTAAACAAATCAAAAATAAACCCTCTGAAACCAGCTTTATAAATTTTATTAAGCAATATGTTATGATCCACCATATCAAATGCTTTGGTTAAAAAGAGCTCCTCATAGATATTACCATTGTATATTTATATATAGTTGTCTAATCATCACTTTTTGTGTAATTCGCGAACGAGAATCATTTTGTGCAGATGTTGCTGCGAAAATATCAGGCTCAAACCCTGGTCAATTTAAGAAAATAGATTTTCTTCTCACAGAGAAGAAAAATTATGAATGAAAGTCACTATTAAACTTTAGTGAGTCACACAAGCATGGAAAAAATACATTTTTTCTTTCTCTATTTGTTATTGTTATTCCATGTATTTTCTATTTCTTTAAATCTAAAAACTAAAATCCAAAAAAAATGTAAACATTTTATTTTACTTTATTTCTTATTCCCGCGGAGTGCGGGAAACGGTAATAATGTCACTACTCCTCTTTTGTAATTTTAAATATTTTGAAATATTTATTTTATTTTATTTTTCAGCATTCTGTAATTCTATTCTATGTTCATAATTTAGGGGTTTTCTATTTTAAAAAAAAATAATGTGCTAAATTCTGTCGGATTCGTCTAAAAGTAGTCTTATATATATTACTATATACACAATTCTGTCATATTGTAATAAGATATATTTTAATACATATATTATATTTTAGTATATGCTATATATTTTAATAAAATTAAATTTTATTTCAGTTTTTTAATAGTAACAATTTGGTACAAACAATGCAATAATAATGTACAAAAAATTTTGTAATTAAAAAAACATTGTTGGCATCAAATAATAATGTAGAAATTTTTATGTACATTATTATTATTGTTTATTAGATAAGAAAGAAAAAACATAGTTATGTGTAGTGACGTTATAGATCACCTCATTAAAATTTCTAGAAAATTCCGTTTTCTATTTTCTAATAATTATAAGTAAATCATCCAAGTAAAAAGGCGCTATGATTATAAATTCTAAAATATGATTGGATAATGCAATTCAGCAATTAAATTAAAAATATAATTGACATTATATAATCAAACCTTATAAATTATTGGATGAGTCGTTATCAAGATCTCTTGCGATTAGCTCGTCATTATTGAAGAAAATAAAAGTGTGTGAAGAATAAAAATTAAAAAATATCGAATAAATTATTATATAAAAAAAAGAACTTAGAAATATTTTATTAAGTATAAGTAGTTTAAATAAATATGAATAAATAAGGAACAATTGTGTTTTATTAAATGATTAAACTACAACTACAATTGGTGACCTCGCTTTGAACATATTAAAAAAAAAAAAAAATTAAAGTTAAAATTTCAAAAAGTGGTTAAAAAAATCATAAAACAGTTTATAAAAAACGTGCTTTGAAACTTATTTTTACAACAATTAAAGAGTGAATATTAACAAAATAGTGCCACAAAGTAAAATAAATAGTAAACGGCACGAAAAATAATTTTAATTTTTTCAAACATTCAAACAGTTAAAACATTTAATAAAATGTTTAAGAAATCTTACTATAATTTTAAAATATTCATATCTGTGTAAAAAAAAAAGTTAAAATTAAACAACGTAATACATAAAATAAGTAAGACACACAGAAATGTAGATAAATTAATTGATATAATTCAGAATAATAGAATCTGATTGGAAAATATATCAATTACCATCGAAGCAGCGACCATCATATATTTGTCATCGGTCATTTGTGTGGCCATTTTCATCGTCTTTCAATTTTTACATCAATTACGTCATCATCATCATATTTTTTTTAACGAACATCTACGTCATCAAATTCGAAGGATAATTCCATCAGTTGCAGGCATCATATTGCATAATTATCACAAGTATAATTTTTATTGAATTAAAATTACGGATAAAATCGAATTACATAAATTTTCAATGTAACGTAAATTTCAAACTAGATAAATTTTCTATATTAAAATCAAATTACATAAATTTTCAATGTAACGTAAATTTCAAACTAGATAAATTTAAATTGGATAAAAAATAGATTTTCTTTAAAATTTCGAATTACAGTAAAACATTGAACATTTATGTACAATTATAAACAAGAATAAATTTGTTTTTTTCATGTTTAAAATATACAATACATAAAATACATGATACAAATATAAATATTGTTATTAAAATAAATAATATCATAATATATATAATTATATAAAATAAAATATATTCTATGCCATAAAAATTTAATAAATTAAAATTCATAAAAATATATACGAGCCCCAACGCAGAATAGTTGGTCTACCTTAAGTTTATTTGATAATTTCAACTTAGAGCTTCCGAAAATCAATTAAAACAACTATATAATTAATTTTTTTTGTAATATTTAATAAAACAGGTTTTTATCTAACAGAAACAATAAAAACAAAATTATAATTAATTCATAAGACTGAAATTAAAATTTTTTTAATAATAGTCTAACCAAGCAAAATAGTTGGTCTACTTAAATTGCAAAGCAAAATAGTTGGTCTACTACTTATTTATTTACCCTATACTAAAAAAACTGCAGAATAAACTAACAGAATTAGTACAATGCAGTTTGAAAGTCATTATTAGTAATTATTTCGTAAGAAATTTATTAGTGAATTGTTAACCATGGCACGTGGTGTACCATTATCGTTAGATTTAAGAAATTCAATTATTAAATCGTTTAGTGATGGTAAATCGAGTTATGAAATTTCTAAAAATATAAATATTGGTCTGTTATCGGTGCAAAATATTATAACGTTGAATAAAAAACCGGAGATATTAAAATAAATAAAAAAAGGGGGCGCCCACCTATTGCAAATCGAAGTGATTGTCGTGCTCTAAAGAAAATTATTCTTAAAAATCGACCAGAAAATGCATCTGCGATAACTGTTGAATGGAGAAACTGCACTAAAAAGTACGTTTCGGTAGATACCAGCAAAAGGACATTTAAAAAAATGGACTACAAATTTTTTAAGGTACGTTAATGATAATATTACATACAATATAAAATCAATATTTAAAAAAAAAAAGTTAACGATAGGTTAAAGAAAAGCCGCTGCTTACCACTAAACAAAAAAAAAGTTGGGATGGGTCAAAATCATAAGGACTGAACATTAAGACAATGGAAATCATTAATTTGGAGCGATGAGTCTAGGTTCCAAGTATGTATTGGTGATGACCAAAAACGCGTTATTCACACTGCCAGTGAAGCATTTCATAAGGACTGCCTGAAACGGTCTGTCAAGTTACCAGCATCGTTAATGGTATGGGGTTGTATGTCAAGTCGAGGAGTCGTTCAGCTACACTTCGTTGATGGCTTGGTTAATGCTCCAAAATATCAAGAAATCCTCGAAGAAAAGCTGCTACCATCCATTCCGGTTTTACAATCTCCTGAAGGAGAATATATATACTAATAGGACGATGCTTCGTGCCACACTGCTAAATCAACAAAAGCATGGTTAACGTCTCAGAGCATTCCCTTAATGGAATAGCCTTCTATCAGCCCGGATCTCTGCCCAATTGAGACGCTATGGCACAATATGAAAAAAAAATTACGTCATCAACCTGCCAGGACTATTTCGGAACTACTGACAAATTACAAGAAATTTGGAACTCCACCACGGTGCAAGAGTGTGAGGACCTTGTGTCAAATATGCCCCGAAGAATTGAGGCAGTTCTAAAAAATAAGGGGATGTAAGCCAGTGGTAGACCAACTATTTTGCTTTGCAATTTAAGTAGACCAACTATTTTGCTTGGTTAGACTTTTATTAAAATTATTTTAATTTCAGTCTTATGAATTAATTTTAATTTTGTTTTTATTGTTTCTGTTAGATAAAAACCTGTTTTATTAAATATTACAAAAAAAATTAATTGTATAGTTGTTTTAATTGATTTTCGGAAGCTCTAAAATCAAAAAAACTATCAAAAAAACTTAAGGTAGACCAACTATTCTGCGTTGGGGCTCGTACAATACAAGAAATATTTAATTTTTCAGTACAATATACCTAAAATATAATTTGTATAAAATTTCTACATACACACACCTTTATTTTCTTTTCGTTTGGTAAATTTAATTCCAATAGAAATTAGTAAATCGATTATACAGGGACCATCCAAAAATTACATAAGGTTTTTTTGTTTTTGTTACGTAACAGATATAAAATAATAAGTTACGTATATTATATATATATTATTTTTAATACTTACTTGATTTTTTCTGCGGGTTTACAAAATTTTTTTTTTTGTGTTTTGAAAATATTAAGAAATTAATTTTGGTGAAACCTTTTATTTTGAGTTTTGAGTTGACAAAGTAATCATGTCTAAAAATTCAGACGATACCATGAATCCTCCAAATATCGGTTTCAATGACAACACAAATGTAAATAATAATAGCTCCTTCGTGTCATCATTAGCTCCTCGAGAACTAATGATGACACGAAATATTGTCTCGTAATTACAGCGTTGCCACCCGAGTCATGTGATTCAATTATTGATTTTTTGTCTGATCCACCCACAATGAACTTAAGATTAAAGTTGGAACTAATTAAACGTCACTCAGTTTCCGAAACAAATCGTTTGGAAACATTAATCGCAAAGGCTGACATTGGGGACATAAGTCCATCAGAACTATTGCGATCAATGAAACAATTAGCGGGACAAACATTTTTTTTGTTGTATTTTGCAGACAGGAATAAAACTAAAACTGGTCCTAAGGACCAACCATCAGTTATGTTTTGTAGAATCTTAATCTATGTTTTGTTGATTTTTAGAATGTCCATTGATCATCATAATGTAAAGCTGTTGTGTTAAGTAGAGAATAGTTTGACCATTTGTTAGGAAAAGGTTGACTTCCAGGAACCATTCGATGCTACATCAAATCAATCGGTCATTTTCTCTTTAGTCTTCTTATTTGGCCAGTTGCATATGCCAAAGACCCCACTACATCATTTTCATGGTTTAGTAATTTTGTATGATGCTTGGTAGCAACCTTATTGATTTCACTCTCAACGTAATTTAGCTTCAGATCTTTGTGTAAATCTCTATTTCTTATATACCAAGGCGCGTTGACTATGTTACGGATAACCTTATTTTGAAAACGCTGTATTCTATCGATGTGGCATTGACTAGCGCAACCCCAAAGCTGTATGCCATACAACCATATCGGTTTGATAATTTGATTGTAAAGGAGAAGTTTATTATAAGTTGACAATTTAGAATTTCGACCAATGAGCCAGTAGATTTTGTTGTATTTAATGTTAAGTTCGGTTAGCTTGATTTTAATGTGCTCCTTCCACTTGAGTTTCGTATCTAAGTATTTTTGCATTAGTAACTATGCTACCGTTTAGAAGAATAGGAGTAATTTGTTCGATTTTTCTGGTTGCAAAGATGATGTGAGTGGATTTACTCTCATTATTCTTGCTTCTCCATTTGTTAGTCCAATTTTGGATTACGTTATTTGCAACTTGAGTTTTTTGAACTGCATTCGTTAAATTGCTCGCTGAAGCAACTATTGACGTGTCATCTGCAAATGTAGCTACAAGTACATCTTCTGGGTTTGGTAGATCGCATGTAAAAAGTATATATAAAATTGGTCCTAGAATACTACCCTGTGGTACACCAGCTTCTATATTTTTTAGTTCTAAATATTCATCAGACTTTTTTACACTATAGCACCTGTTTTTTAGGTATGATATTAAGAAGGTAACGTGTTGCTTGGGTAATTATTTGTTTAACTTGTATATTAAACCTTCATGCCAAACCTTATCGATGGCTTGCGCTATGTCTAGGAAGATTGCTGAGGTATATTGCTTATCATTTATGCTGTTTTCAATTTGGTTTGTGATACGATGAATTTGTTCAATGGTTGAATGCCTTTGTCTAAAACTAAACTGGAAGGAAGGTATTAGGTTTTTCCCCATCAACTATTGGCTTAAGCTTTGTAGATATAATTTCGCCATTAGTTTTGACATAACCGGCAAAAGAGAGATCGGCCGATAAGATTTGGCATCGTTTGGGGGTTTACCCGTCTTAAGTATCATAATGACCTCTGTTACTTTCCACGAATCTGGAACCGTTTTTAATCCAAAGCTGGTGTTGATTAATTGGTTTAGCATGACTATCCCTTTTTTTGGTAACTGAGCTAAAATTTCTGCGGTTATTAGATCATAACTTAGAGCTTTGTTTTTAGCAAATTTTTTGATTGCATCAAGTACCTCTTTTGGAGTGACTAGAATTATTTCTTTATATTCTGTATTTTCAACAGCTTCTAGTGATATTTCACCGTTGGCTGCGTTCCGCTAGAATATGTCCGCTAGATGTTCTGCAAATACCTCAGCTTTTCCCAAATTTGACTTTTTAGCCGCTTTCCAGAGTGAGAAATTAGTTTTTATTAGAAAACGAAGAGATCCAGAAATCAAAGATCACCAACGTCAGACTTAGAATTAACAAATAGAAAAGCTAAGAAAGCAAGTAGATTACTCTCTGCACAAAGAATCAGAAAAAATTCAGCGAACAAAAATTAAAATTTACAACCTGAAAAAGAAATAGAAGAATAAATTGTTCAAAACTCTGACATAGTTTAGTAATATATTATCAAAGTATAGGACATTTTATTGGCAACGACCCGGAACTGAAATAGGATAACGAGTAAGATTAAGTGTCGGGTTCATGATTTCAGCTAATCTGAAAAATAATATTTCCAGCATTATAACAAAGAGCGATAGAGTAATGCTCGTACAGCTAAAAAGCAAATACAATCATTTAAATTTGATTCAAGTTTATGCTCCCACGGCTGATAGTGATGATACATATTGTGAGAATTTCTATAATGATATTGAAGATTTACTAAAATCATTAAGATATGAAGATACGACCATTATTCTTGGCGACTTCAATGCAAAAGTCGGCCAAACAGCAGTTGATAACATTGTAGGTAAATTCGGATTAGGATCCAGAAATTTAAGATGAAATAGATTAGTTCAATTTTGTATTGATAACGAGTTGGCAATAATGAATACATGGTTTAAAATGCCGTGTAAAAGATTATACAGTGTGTCTCGGTTTGGGATGCTAATCCGTTAAGGAATGGTTTCTTTTTTCATTATAAGCAAAAAATGCATTTTCAACACCCACTGAGCTACAGGGTGTTTTAAAAAATTCCTTCAGAGAAGTAGGTACAAGCACTTATTCAATTATAACTTCTAGCGTATTGAACCTCAAATATCCAAACTAGGCGCGTTTGATAGACAATTAATTTACCTTTATTTCGACGTTACCGTTATTTTCACCGGTTGTTAGGTCTGCGTTAAATTGCGTAAAAGTTATGATTTTTTCAAAAAAAAAATAATCAGATTTTGAAAAAATGCCAGTTTTCTCAAAATTTTTGCCGGGTGTAATTTTTTTTGTTTTAATTTGATTTGGTTGCGTCATAGTGTTAACGGTAATTAAGACAATTAGTTATTTAATTAGTTGATGAAAGTTTAGCTCGGGTGATGGGTCTTTCTTACCACCAACACCAACATATAAGCTTGATGAAAATTGAGTACGGGTGAGGTGCCTTTGTTACCACGAACATACCGAGAAAAAAAACTTGATGTGAATTGACAATTGAACTCGTGGCGCGGTGCCTTTGTTACCACCAACACCAAAGAAAATCTGGATGTAAGTTGCGCACGTGGTGCGGTGCCTTTGTTACCACCAACACCAAGGAAACTCTGGATGGAAGTTGAGCACGTGGTGCGGTGTCTTTGTAATCAATAATTGCCATCTCCAATTTCATCAGAGTATGTAGGAATTTATTGCGAAATTTATAGCGAACTATTAATCTCAGATAAGAAGAGAAGGTTGTATGTTTTCAAATGAAAATTCTTGTATTTTTATATTTCCTATATTTTCATAACTGCACTTTGACTACACATTTTTCAATCTTTCAAAAAAAATAATAGATATTAATAAAGAATTAAAATATTATACAATAAATTTCATGTACCGACCATAGCAGAAATTTCCTTCCGTCGAAAAAACTCCTATCCTTGTTTGACATGTATGTTTTGTATGATGTCTAAAAAAAGAAACCCTGCAACACAAAAGTACTGAAATAGTACTTTTCCAAAGTTGAATGGGAGTAGTAAAATTCCTTCTTGTTCCATTGAATTAAGATAGGGCATTGGGAAGATTTTCAGTAGTTTTCAGTTACACATACAAAGCGTAACATATTCCTGCAAACTAAATGGAAGTAGTTACTAACAAAATAAAAATATATATTTTGCATGTATTTAATTATGCACAAGTGTGCGCCACACCAAACTCAGAACTACATCTACAAGTAGTGAAAGAGTACGCCGAAAAAATAGTTTTATGAGTAAGATATATTATTTTTCTTGTCTAATCCTGTCGACCTCGTCTGACTCACAGTGCATATAAAATAAACAGTTGTATATAAATTTTACTTTGTTTTGTTCATTCGAGGAGTAAAGTAGTGATTTTTCTACAAGTAGTGAAAGAGTACGCCGAAAAAATAGTTTTATGAGTAAGATATATTATTTTTCTTGTCTAATCCTGTCTACCTCGTCTGACTCACAGTGCATATAAAATAAACAGTTGTATATAAATTTTTCTTTGTTTTGTTCATTCGAGGAGTAAAGTAGTGATTTTTACGATTTTTTTTTTATTAAATGTAGAAAGTGCAGTGGTTTTCGCGGTAATTTATTGTATTTTTAATATATTTATGTTCTTAATTAAATAATGTCAGAAAAGTCCGATAGAAATCGTTTAGGAGAACATTTAGCTCAACATAAATTAAACGTTGAGTGCTACAAAAATTTAGATTCTTTTGTTAGATGTAGTAATTTTTCAGAAGAGCCGGAACAACAGATGTCTCCAGGGCCAAGCAACCAATCGCAAATTTTATCTGAAGAAAATAATATTGCAGAAGAAACTGAATATGACAATTCTTGTGAGTCATCCAACAGTGGTAGTGATTGTAGTGAGATTGAACCAAAATCAATTTTAAGAAAAAAAATTAGTTCTTGGGTATTACGAAATAAAGTTCCGCACAATCAAGTAGATGACTTATTGATAAGTCTGCGAGATGGAGGTGTCAAAAATTTACCTCATACAGCTGGAAAGCTCCTGAAAACTAACATAAGACCTATAAATATAAATATAGTTTCACCCGGTGAATACTTACACTTTGGAATAAAAAAATATTTGAGTTCCAAAAAATTTGATTTTTTAAATGAGGAGCAGTATGTTTCAATAGACATTGGTATTGATGGATTGCAAGTTTTTAAAAGTTCTAGAAGGGTATTGTAGCCAATAATTGGTGCATTTTCAGATTATGTCACAGAGCAACCATTTTTGATAGGTTGCTATTCTGTTTTCGAAAAACCTCACTCCATCAATGAATATTTAAAAGCGCTTGTTGAAGAAATTAAAAATTTACATATTAATGGAGTCAAAATAGGAATATCTGCCACAATAAAATCTTTTAAATTACGATTATTTGTATGCGAAAGCCCCGCAAGAGCATTTGTTACTACTGTTCAGTATCATACCGGCAAAAATAGTTGTCCGAAATGCACACAACAAAAGGATCGTTTTTGAAACAAAAATTGATTTTGAAAGAACAGACGAATCGTTTAAATATAGAAGAGATGAGGAATATCACAATATAAAGTTTTGCAGAGAAAAAAATATATTAGAAACGCTGAATGTAGGTATGGTATCACAATTCCCGATTGACCCAATGCATTGCGTTGATTTAGGAATTACGAAAAAAATTCTGACATAATGGCGAAAAATAAATTACTTGGATATTCAGTGAAAGTAAATGAAATAAACTGTAAGCTAAAAAAGTTGTCGAAGAATGTTCCATCAGAATTTGCGACTGAATTCAGACACTTCTTAATGTACAGTGGAATAATAGCCCTCAAAGTCCATGAAGACATTTATTATCATTTTCTACAATTACACAGTGCTGTCAGACTACTTGCATGTAAAAAAAAAAATTGCCAAAGAAATGCAAATGTGGCAGCTGAAATTTTAAAGGAATTTGTGACAATTTTTCCTACAATATATGGTGAAGATAAAATTAGTTTTAATGTTCATTGCTTGCTTCATTTTCCAGAATGTGTGAAACAGTTCGGTTCCTTAGACAGCTTTTCTGCATATAAATTCGAAAATTACATGCAATATATTAAAAGATTAATAAAAAAGCCAAATCAAATATTGCAGCAATTACACCGAAGATTCCAAGAAATTACTTCACTAAATCATGAGCCAAAATTGTCAAAGTTTAATAGCTTTCACATTTCCTACACAATTGAGTGCAATTCTTACTGCCTTATAAGAGAGAGAACTGTCTTTAAAGTGGTTGGATTTGGGAAGTCAAAGAATCGTGACACAGTGTTTGGATATTCTTTTAACAGAATATCAAATTTCTTCACCGAACCAGTTGAGTCTTCAGAAGCCCTGGGAATTATAGTATGCAGTGATTTAGGAACTGAAATTGAAACATATTTTAAAGATGAAATTATTTATAAATTCTATGGCATACCTCTGGATGCAGAAATTTTATTCATTTCGATATTACATCACTGTTTTTCACAATTTCTCCATTAAAAAATACTTATTTTTTAACATTATTTAATTAAGTACATATATATATAACTTACAATAAATATAAAATTTAAAATTTTAATACAATATTTAAGCATATTTCGTAATTAAAGGTAGGAAAATAGTTTGTTTTAAGTAAAATAGTACCAAAGATGGCAGCAGAAAATAGCACACAGCATGGTATTTTATTTAACATATATGAACATATTCTTATGTATTTTTTTATGATTGCTTTATTTTTTTAGATATTTTATCTCCAATTGTGGATGGATATTGGAATACATTAAATAGCGAGGATATATCGCAAGGGTTTATAACCTCAACGCAAATAAAAGAAAATGACAGTAAGTATAACAGAAATTTCAAATTTATAAATTGGTTTTTATGTTCCGATGACTTTTGCCGCTAAAAAAAAATAAGATTTACAAGATTTTTTAGTCAAATATCACAAAATTATACTTATCCCAAGATTTATCTATATATATTAACATTCCTCTATTCTATATTAATTATTTTACTATCGCATCTGCCATTTATTTCAATGAACATTTTTTTAAATTAAAATATTTTAAATTACATATAATTAATTACTTTATTTAATATTTTTAATTTTTCTAGAAAATCTACAAAATATATATGAGAGTGGCACAATCACCAACCAAGACAATAAAACTTGCATATTGCCAAAAAAGAGGAAGCAATTAGAACTGGAAATTAAACACAATGAGTCAACGCAATCATTACTTTTAAAAATGCCAATAAAAAAAAAATATATATTACGGACAAAAAAATTCTCTCAATTCCATATGCATGTGCTAAAACTTTGCCAAGTCCAGGTATATTTTTTAATAAATTGATAAGCGATTATCATTTTTTTTTAAATTAGATGCTACAAACAAGAAAATTTTGGAATCTATTAAATCGCTGGAAAATAGGGTAGTAGCATTAGAAACATTATTTTCATAGGTACGGAACATATTATAAAAAAATAACAATTTTTATGCTTACATATTTATCCATATTTATATTTGATTTTTTTACATTTTTCTTCAACAATAGGCACAGAACGTAAACAAAGCACAGATATTAGCCCAAAATAGGGTGCTAGGAGAAAATCTCGTAACCACCAAAGCAATATTTAAAGCAATATCAAAATTGGTAGGGTTAGAAAAAGATGATGACGCTATCGAAATTGAAAATATTTTTTCTATCGACAGCATAGCCGCAATGACCGATTTGGAAATTAAATTGCAAAATAAAACATTTGCAGCTAAATTGGTATGCAAAAGCTACTAATATTAGAGTTTATACAAAACTTATTATTTTTTTTAGGACTCGTATCTGAGAAAATTCAAGGGGACATCTTCCATGGATAGTGTTTTTCGATTTCTGGCGAATGATAATTTCTGGCGAATGTACCACGAATTTAATTTGGATGGACGAGCAAATAAAAGGGCTTTAAATTCATTGAAGCTTTTCAAAAATGTAGTTTTTGGTTAGTATATTATATAAACTTAAAATTTAATATAAACGTCATTTACATTTTGATTATTTGTAGATGTCTGCAGTGGGATCCTTGGAAGAGACAAATATGAGCATGAATTGCGAAAATGTGTGCTGCATGCTCATAATAGATATTTTAAAAACAAATTAAAAACAACTAAATCAAAATAAAATACCGTAATTATATTTTTGCATTATTTTATTTTTATGTTATATTTTTTTTAAGTAATTACATTATGAATTTTTTTTATGTTATATTTTTTTTAAGTAATTACATTATGAATTTTTATTTAATTTCCTATTTTATTAATAAATTATAATTGGAACTGAAGTATTAATTATGAAGCAGTTTCATTTAAATAAAAATCCATTCCCAAAACTTCGATAGTACATCTTTCACTATTGACCGAAGTAGTGAAAAAGAATACTTTTAATGTACTTTTGATGTACTCTTTACGCAGTTGTTGAGGTAAAACCACATCTGTTTATCTCTTTCACTCATTTATAAAATTCGCCCCAAAAAATGAAATGGCGCATGCATAATAAATAATAAGAAAGAATGAGAAAGGAACTATTTTTTCTTCATGAGTTAAAAAGGGACAGTTGCTTCATATATTCCTATATAAAGTAAGTATATAAGTGAATTTTTGCCCAAAGCTCGATCTTATTTCAATGGATAATAAGTACTTTTCCTCTGTACTCTTTCACTACTTGTAGATGTAGTTCTATGATGAAAAATTTCCCCACTTAAGTAATTTTTCTGTAGTTTTAAACTAATATAAAAGTACTTTTTGAAGTATTTTTAAAAGTAAAAAGAATGTGGTATAAAAGTACTTTCAGAGCAATAATTTACTTTAAAAGTATTAATATACAGTATTTTAAAACTACTTTTTTCAGGTGTTTTCGCTTTAAAAGTACTTTTATTCAGGGGTTTTAAATTACTTTAAAAGTATTAATATACAGTATTTTAAAACTACTTTTTCAGGGGTTTTCTCGTTAAAAGTACTTTCATTCAGGATTTTTAAATTACTTTAAGTGTATTAACATACAGTACTTTAAAAGTACTTTTTCAGGGGATTTAACAAAAAATAATTGTAATACATTTTTTTTATATTTTTTTATATATTATTTTTATTTCATAAATAATGTAATTTTAATAAATATCATTTTTTCTATATTTCATTTGTTCTTAACTAATAATAAAAGTAAAGTACATTTAAAGAAAAAAAAATAAAAAAAAATGCTTACCATCATTTTCCTTTTTATTTTTGTAGAATCTATTATGTGACCTTGTTATGCATTTTCTAATTTCACTATCATATAATAACTGTCCTACGATATATCCGCAAAGCATCTAATATATAAATATAATTTTATTTTATCAAATATTTATATTAAGCAATAAATATCACTTACTGTATAATATGGAATTAAATAATTTAAATTTTTTTAAAGATGATTTACCAGCTTTGCCCATTAGGTTGTAATTGCTGTATAATTTATCTGTTCCGAGATATTTAAATGCAGCATCAATTGAATCTGATCTAGCTTTATCGCATTAAATATTTCTTCTGCAAGTGTATTTGATATTATAAATAAATTTAAATCTTAATTTTTTTAGTATTTATACTTACTAAAGATTCTGCTAAATTATCATCTTGGAGTTTAGCTTTCAATTTATCCATCTCATCTATAGTGTTAAGTGGAAATAGGTTTTCCAATTCAATTTCTACTTTCGATTTTTCGTTTTCAGTTAAATTTTTAAGCATATTGCTAGCTTGTTTTGTATAATTAATATTTTCCCTTATTAACTTGTTGGTTGCCATTTCTGATGGATCCTTAGCAGAAACATAATGTGTAAAATGTTTAATAAATTATTTATAGTTATTAACTGGTTATAAATTTTACAATTCTCTTAATTTCTTCCACTTGTTTTTCTAAATCCACTTCAGATTTATTTTGTCTGGAAACCTAATGTTATAAAATATAATATAATTTGAATAGACAATTAAATATAAAATTTTAATATTTATACAATTATTTTAATGTCATCAATTTGTTTCTGTAAATTATCAAATTTATTGTTTAAGTTTGTTAATTGTTGAAACTTTTTTCCCATCATTTGTTGCTGGGGAATATGATCTAAAATAAAAAAAATATAAATTTTAACAGTACAGCAAAAGTGTTCACATAAACAAACCATTGTGATCCAGGGTCTTAGAAGTTGAATTAAGATATTCAATTTCTGACGCTTCATGAACACTTTTCCTTTTTAATATCTCAAATTCGACCTGAGAACATTGTGTTTCGAATTCTTCTTCTATACGGTTAAATCCGGAATCTGATTGTTCTGGTATTTCAATTTTTGATTTTTTTGGAGTTGTTTGTAATAATATTTATTACCAAGTTTGATTTTTTTTTTCTAATTTTTTTTCTTGTTTAAATATGTATTGAATTAAAATGATTAAAAATAATTATTACGTGATAATTTTGGAGTTGAAGCACAGAGCAATAATATAACAAAGGAACAAACCTGAACAAATAAAAGGTCGATTTTTTCCTCCACATAAAATGCAAATTTCTAATAGCCCCATTCTAATACATTCAAATGTAATATTTTTACACCACCAATAACCGCAAAGAGTGATACGAGAGAAATTGAAATTTTATGAGAGTTTTTTTGTTTTATTTTATTCTTTTTCTTTCTAATGGCTGAAATACATGCGCGTTTTTTCTATGCTCGCCGCATGTGTCGGGGCTTGCGTTTATGCATACCAAATACACGATGAAGCATCTGTGTGCGGCAAAAATGGACAGTTTTTATTATAAAATACAAAATTCAAATAATAAAGACAGGTAGCTAGATTTTTCTTTTTATATTTAAAAATTGTTTCAGAATATCTTAGCAAAAATCAAAAAAAAAAAAATCTTAAGATATATATTTTTTTTTTGTAATTTAGCGGCATTGATTCCGTGCGGCAAAATTAAAATAGAGACAACTTGCGCCGAACGCACGCGTTGCATAATTCCATGTATTTCATTACATAGAAACTCTATAATCTATATGTTCTAAATATTTTTTGCCGCAACGCGTCAAAACGCACATGTATTTCGGCCATAAGCAGTAAAGCATAAGCAGAAATATTTTATGAAAATATTTTTTTTGTTGGATAGCTAGAAAACGAAAAATAAAATTGAAAAAATAAAGAAAAATCTAATAATGAGAATAATCTGTTTCTCATTTTTTACTTTCTTGTACTGCAGCTCCAGCTAGTGCAAACAAAACAAATACATTGAAAGGTGGAGCCATTAGAAATATAAATTTATTTAAAATGCAAAAGAAGAAATAGCTATTTTTTGAAATCAGTTTGGCGGTCTGTTATATTTATCGTCTATGGTTGAAGTAACAAATTCTTCGGTAATATCTTCACTATTCATACAATTTTTGTAATTTTCGTTGATTTGAGACAATTGATCCATTTTTATTTAATTATAGATGTAACTACATGTATAGGTGGAGTTGAAAGCAAAATGAAATAGTTATATAATTAATTTTATTAATGTTGAAATTTATTAAAGCAATGATGTAATATTGGTACTAGTACTAAATTATCTTTATATTTCATTGCATAAAATTTGTAAGTAATATCTGATTTTAAAAATGTTGTTATATTTTTATCTAAATTAGTGCAACCAATAATGCCTAAAGCGGAAGATGACGTTACTGGCTCACTAAAAAAATCAGTTATATATTCAAATTTGCGTGCCAACACCGTTTCACTTTCATTTTCTATTCCAAACCCAATAATTTTAACTGGAAATTCATTATTAATTAAACAATAGGAATCAAATTTCTTTTTATAATTAACATTAATATGTTCAACATTTTCTGATTGTACATTTACTTGCAATTAATCGTATATTTAGTTGTTGCAGTTTATGTGATGGTTTTCTAATTAGGCTTTTTAAATATTGCATATAATTTTCAGATTAATATACTGAAAAATTATCTAAAGGTCCAAATTGTTCAACACAGTCTGATAGATGTAACAGGCAATGAATATTGAAAGACACTGTATGGGCTCAAAAATTTTAACAAATTCTTTTAAAATTTCTTTTGCAGCTTTTATATCTTGTTGACTTGTTCTTTTACATGAAAGTAATCTGATTGCTGAATGTAGTAATAAAAATAAATAGTATACATCTTCATCAACGTTGTTTTTCAACGCCACTATTCCTGTATATAATAAAAATGGTCTGTATTCTGTTGTTTTCCAATGAACCATATCATCTAAAGAACGAGGACTTCTAGCAAATTCCGAAGGAACCTGATTGTGCATTTGGTTCATCATGTTATTAACTTCTTCTGTTTTGAAAAAAGTCTTTTTAAATTTCCCAAGAGTTAGGGCAGTCAACATTTTTTTCATAACACCCAAATCAACTAGGTGCATTTAATCTAATGGAAATTGAGATACAATACCAATATTAGCTGTCTCTAATATAACTAGAGTGTGTTGAAAATCTGCTCTATGGTATTCTTTATGTAATCTATGTTTAAAACTGTAATCAGACCGTAAAGAACCAACTTCAGTTTGAAAAGCTACCCTTTTTAAAATGTATGTTCCTTTTTGGTCACATTTAGGGCAACTGTTTTTTCCATTGTGATACTGAACACCAGTAATAAAAGCTCTAGGTGGACTATCACAAATAAATGCTCTAACTTTGAAAATTTTTAATTGCGAATTTTGCTTTCTTATTTTAACTCCACGATCCATCAAAATAAGAACTTCTTCTGTTAAACGTTCTAAATATTCATTAACATCTTTCGGTTTTGAAGTTCCTGATATCTAAATGTTGGAAAAGATCCAATAATAGGCCATAATACTCTACGCTCTACGGGAACTCTTAAAAAGATTTAAGCCATCTATATTTATGTCAATCGATACAGTAAATGTATTTTCAAGAAAGGAAAATGATTTTGTTTTAAAATAATTTTGAATACCAAAATGATAATATTCTCCAGGTGACATTTTTATAATATTTATATTTGATGTATCAGTTTTAAGTAATTTTCTAGCTGTTAATATCAATCCTTTTACTTTTGATTTACGAAGAGCCTGTAACAAGCTGTTAATTTTTGTATGAGGTACTTTATTTGCTACAGACCAATTTCGTAAATTTGTTGAAATGCAATCATTATTTTCATTTTCATCTTCAACTTTATTATATATTTCAATATTATTATTATCATTTTCAAATTCCATTTCATCATTTGCAGTATCCCCTGCCGGTAAAGCACATTCGTCAAAGTCAATTGAATTTGTTTTCTCAGCATTATTTAATAATTTTTCATATTTTGCAGTATCATTTTTAAATTGACTGCTTAAGCGGCTCATATTGTTTTGGAAAGTTTTTTTATTCATTTTAGATAAATATTTTTATTTACTCACCACAAAATTACAATTTTCTAGTAAACGAAATTTGTGATATTTTTATGATATTACAATTAAAAATTGCCAATTCAAAAAAAAAATGGTTGAAATAAATAAAACAATTGAAATTTATAATATTTTTGTAATGATATAGAATTAAAAATTTAAATTATCACATAACCACAGCAAAAAACATTTGGATTTGTTTAAATAAAAATTGCCACGTCAGCAATTGGTTTTTTTTTTAAATTTTATATCCGTAAAACTACTTTTAAAATACGGAAAAACAACTTCGCGAAAGGAGTTATAGAGAGATAAAGCAACATTAAAATATTTTGTTTCGCATAATTTTTAACAAATTCACTTTTACTTTTTTTTATACTGTACAATATAAATTTTACCTACCTGGGTGTCAAAATTAAATTTTTTGTAAAAACTACTAACTCACGTTTGCAGGGAATGTATACCTGATTTCTTTTTTCTGTATTTAGTAGTGAGCTTTGATATTTCAGACATTTTACTAATTAAATTGTAAAACTAAATAAATAAATAAAATATTGATAAAATTGAAATCGGACATAAATAGTTTTGTAATAGCCTCTTATGACAGGTATATAATAGACATTTATTATCACGGCCGTTAATCTTAGAAGAAAATAAGAAAATGGTTTATAACATTGATATTATTTTCCAATCCAATTTGTGCAGCGCTAGTGTCGTTTTTAGTGTCATTTTATCAATTTTATATTTTGAGGTTATGTTTATGATTACAAACATTTAAAAACGTTTGTGTTTTTGTGTTCATGTGTTGATCAGTGTTGATAGATAATATATTTGTGAATTTAAATTAAAAAAATTAATAAAAGAAAGGAAAAGTGTATAAAAAATAAAAAACAAAGACAATTAAGACAATTAATTATAAAAATGTATGGAATTAAATGTTGTGTTCCGTATATAAAACCACTAATATAAAACTACTTGTATAAAGCTACTAATACATAATTATTGTTATGGACTCAACAAGAAACTTTCCGGTTCCTCGAGAATGCAGCCAGCAACGGATGACCCAATACAAAAAAAGCCTTAAAATATTATCAAAAACATTTTTGTAAAAAAAGAAAAATCAATAAAATAAAAAGTTTAATATAAATTATTTTCTTTTATTTATTTTTATTTATAATTTAAAAAAAGAATGAATAGGGTTATGGGAGTGAATAAAAAGAATAGAGTTATGATGAATTTAGTTCCCAATCCAACATAAATTTAGGAGTGGCGCTGTTGTATATATTTAAGAGTTGGCGGTCTATTAAGTATATATTATCTATGTTTATTATGATATATGTGCAAACAAAGTGAAATTATTCTTAAAAAAGCCACGATGCTTCCGGCATATGTTGTGATCTCAAAAAAGCCATGTGACTTCTCATTATAGATGGTGCTTATCAAAATTTATATGAAAAGGAAATTTCCAAAAACTGGTCACAGCATCAATTTCAATTTAAGTTTAAATCGAACTATATTTCTCCTTTTTTTTAAATCTATTAACTTAAATTTATTTTAACCAATTTGACAAATGCACATTAGATCATTCAACACGAACAAAACAAATCTATATCTTTTTAGATGCTTTTTCCCAAAATGGGTTTTTTTCATAAGCAAATTACATATACTTAAATTTTTCATTAAATTCTTAAATACCTTGAATATAAGTTGAAGGTTATGACACCAAAATTTTTGTTTTTTTTATATTGTCGAATTTATTATATTATTTTTTACAATAATTTTTCTCTGTTTATAATATCATCCTACGTGCATTTACTTTAATTACTTGAATTCACAATTTTTATTAGGAAAATCAAAAAAAAATATAATAAAACCACTTAACTAGGCAGAATTTCACAAAATGTCTACGCAACACAAATTCTATTACGAAAATATAAATTTTTTTTCTTTTTGTTACCGTAAGGGTTCAATTTTATATATATTATTTTTAAATTTAAATTTATTTTTATCAACTACAACATAATTTAAAATTAATACAAAAACTCAACCGGGCAATATGTCGGCCATCTACTTAAAAATTAATGTCATTTATATAAATGTTTGTTTTTTGTTTTCAGCACAAAAAAATAAATAAAAAGTTGCAACAAACAACTTAACAATCTGACGGCCACCGACTAACTTACTTCATAATTTTTTCGAGAAACATCTGCCAGCCATCTGCATTGCGCATTCAGCAACCCTCACTTAATTTTCAATTACTCGGTCAATCGATGTATGCATACCAAATAAAAGATTTTGGCGGTAAAAAATTTCCGTATGGATGGATTGACAATAGAAACATCAATAGAATTTATACACACACGATAGAAACGCATACCCCGATCAATTGCTTTTAGTTAATTCATTAATTGTGAGGGTCGCTGAATGTCAATTTATTTCGTGGTGTATAAATTATATTAGGTGGATAAAAAAATATATTTCAGTGGTGCCGACTGTGGAAGGTTTTAATCTCCACCATTACACCTTTAATGTTAATGAATGTTTGGCTGGTCATGTGTGTTTCCGAAAGCAACCATATGTCTATTTTTAACATGTTGAGGAATATTTCTTATTTTACTTTATTTTTAACGCCATTTGAGTTCCAAGTTGCTATTCTTATATCTTTACTAATCATATTTGGTTGGATTGATTGTTGTTCTTGGTGTAAATGTTTCCATCCTGTCCATTTTCCTTGCCAGGTCGCTAATTGCTTCCATTATATTTTGTAGCGTTAGATTTTGGTTGGGATTTTTTTCTTGGTTTGGACTGCGAGCATTTGTCGACATGTTATTTTTAGCAGCTTGCGCCTAGCTAATGCCATCTGTTATATGAGGCATTGGTATACTGGTTAGAATTCTTCTACTATTTACTTGATTTTGCCTTCTCTTTTTGGCTGGATGGATTGCTAAACATTTTGAGGATTTAGAGGATTTTGTTTTTTTACAATCTATAGTAAGATGATTACCCGCGCATTTTACACAGATCGGATACCTTTGACAATATTTAAGAGTGTGTCTATAACGCTGGCATCTTTTACATTGCGGGATCATGTTATTTGACTTAAGCGATTCAATTTTAACTTTCATATGATTTATATGTCTTATGACGAATATTCTTTTGATATCTTCACTATTTTCGAAGATCACCATAAATAATGGCAACCTAGTTATATATTCCTTTCCATCAATTGTTTTCTTTATTCATTTGTTTTCTACACTTATTATTTTGAATTTTTGTTCTAACAATTCGCTCTTAATGTTTTCAGGATCGCATGACGGATGTAGGTGCCTTGCCATAACTCTAATTGGTCTCGTTATCTTGTTTTCGTATGAGTACCACTCAAGTTTAGTTTCATTTGCGTATTTTGTCAGTTCTCTGTAATCTGTGTTCACATTTATTTTTATCTGTTGATTTCCTAGTAGGTTAGCAGTAAACTCTAGTTTTTTAGTTTTCAGTGCTTGGTTTATCGTAGAATAATTTTCTATATTACTGAATATTACCGGCGGTGGTTTGAGTATTCTTTTTTTAGGTTCAGATTGCATACTCGGATTTGGTGTTGTATTGCTTTTTGTTGACTCTGCTAAGTTGTTTGGCATATCTTTCGTATGATTTCCTTTGTTTTGTTTAATATCAGGATCCGTAGGGGTAAGTAATTGGTATCTGTTGCTAGTAGCCGTAAATATTGAATAATTTGAATGGTTTGAATTTAAATAGGCGGAAGCACTAAATAATTAAAGCACTATTTCGTTTTTTCATTTCTTTTTTTCCACGAAACTTTCCTACTGAACCTGGTGTATTAGCGCATTAACGGTTCCTGTTACAGTTTTTGTATTCAATTTTGCTTTTCTTTTTTTCTAGTATCCATTCCGTTTCTTTAGTTGGTGTACTGACATCTGGGGTACAATTTTCAGTTATTCCTGTATTATATGATATTTTTTGTTCTTTATCCTGGAGTGCTAAAATAATGTTTTTCAGCTCCTGTATTTGCTTTTTAGCTTCATGAAGTTCCTTTTCTAATTTCAGGATTTTCTGTGTTTCTAAGATGTGGAAATTTTCAGTTATTTGGATATCATATAAATTTCCTTCTGATTGATTTTTTTTTCTTTTAGGTGTATTTTCTTCACTGTAGCTGCTGTTTAGGAAATTAATGACCGAACGCTGATGGATATTTATTTTTTGATTTTGATTTTGTACTAAAGATGGTGATGAAATTAGTTCTACCAAGTCTGTCGTCGATTTGCTTTTTGGTGGTGAGCGTCCTAATACCTGACTTCTTTTAAACGGATTAATTTCCACGTTTGACTGTTTTAATACAGCAGGCGTTTCTTTTGGTGCTGTGGCCTGTGTTACCACCATAAGTGGAGAGCTTTTCTCCCCGTGTTTGTTGTCCACTGGCGACTTAGTTGAATTCCTTTTGGAGTCAACCAAGCCCTCGCCACCAGCCGTGGATTCTGATGACACTTTGGCAGATATCCCTGCCGATTTGTTATCTTAATAAACAAATTTGTATTTTTGACCTACTACCAGGTATAATGATACTGCCGCCCCTCTGGGAACAGACGCAGACCATAAGCCGCCTAATGTAGGACAGACGTTTATGGATTCAGCGTATTCATTTCTTGGCATGAACTCAGATCAGTTGCCCAGTGGTCACCACATGGAGGTGCAATGAATACTTGGCGACAACTGACACAGTTGCGGCGCTGGAAAGCTTCCAAGAAACAGACGGTTAACGATTTCCGTTAATCACCCAAGACCACTTTGGACAAACATTTAATGATACAATTATTAAAAAATTGTGGCTTCGAAAGCTGCCACAGGTCATTCATGTTGCATTAGTAGCGGTCGGAGACAAACCACTTATTGAATTAGCTGACATAGCGGATAAAATTTACGAAGCACAACAAAATGCCAGCGTGTTTGCGGTAACAGATAATAAGGCACATTCAGTGCAAAACACGGAGAGTTCCGAATTTAATAAACGTTTGTCACGAATCGAAGCGATGCTAATAATACGAAGAATCGATGTTAATAATACGAGGCATTTTAGATCGCGATATGATAATCGTTTAAATCGTCGACGCAGTTCAAGTGGGAATTTCAAAAGTCGTCGTTCTCATTCTGTTGCAGCTGATTCACATGAACTATGTTGGTATCATAGAAAATTTGGAAACAAAGCGACAAAATGCCGCTGCAGCAAAAAAGCAGAAGCGAATCACCCAAATTAGGTAACGCACCACATATTGCGGCTACCGGTGCGAACAAATTTAATAGCCCCCTTTTTGTCCGCGATGACTTGAATAATATCGTTTTTCTCATTGATACCGGCGCGGACTTATCAGTGTTGCCATACAAAACACGTTTAAAAAACCATAACTCTGACGTTTCACTTTCTGCTGCAAACGGTACGATAATCAAAACGTTTGCCTCAAAAATGTTGAAAATAAATCTCGGGTTTCGGAGAACTTTTATATACGAATTCCTTTTAGCTGACATTGATCGTGCAATAATCGGCGCTGATTTTCTCAAGAAAAACGGGCTTATAGTAGATTTAAAAAATAAAAAGATAATAGATCCAATCACCCAACTTTCAGTCAACACGCTCATGTGCACACAAAAACTCCTACACCGAAAATTTGTTTTATTAAGAACGAATTTTCTGCAATTTTAACGCAGTTTCCCGAACTTGCCCAACCATAAGATTATTTTAAAGAATTACAACATACAGTAGTAAATCATATCATTACGAAAGATCAACAGTAGTACATCATATCATTACGAAAGATCAGCTACCATTCTCTAAACCTCGGCGATTAGACACAGCCAGACACGACATCGCAAAAAAGGAGTTCGAAATAATGACCGAAATCGGAATTTGTCAACCATCATCTTCACCAGTTTCATCTCCGTTACACATGGCACGGAAGAAAAATAACACGGATTGGCGACCATGTGGAGACTACCGTAGGTTAAATGCAAGTACAATTCCAGACCAATACCCAATTCCCGATATTCAAGACTTCGCCATGCGTCTGAATGCATCTAAAATTTTCTCAAAGATAGATTTAGTAAGAGCTTATCATTTAATTCCGGTTGCAGAAGAAGATATACATAAAACTGTAATTACGACGCCGTTTGGGCTGTTTAAGTTTCGACGTATACCGTTTGGCTTACGTAACGCTCAAACGTTTCAAGGTTTTATGAACGAGGTTTGCCGTGGATTAGATTTTGTTTTTGTGTATATTGATGACATTTTGATTGCATCTTCTGACAAGCATACGCATAGAAAGCATTTGCTGGAATTATGTAAACGATTATCGGATTATGGTATTACAATAAATCCTTCGAAATGCGTTTTTGGCGTAAAAGAGTTAAGTTTTTTAAGTCATCACATTACGGCTGAGGGAATTTTGCCTGCGGAAGACCGGTAGAAATTATTAAAAATTTCCCAACTCCTAAGACGATTAAACAAGTTCAACGGTTCGTAGGTGTGGTAAATTACTACCACAGGTTTATACCTAAATTAGCCGAATTTCTCCGTCCGATTTATACACATTTAGCGCAATCAGTAAAGAGTAAAAATAAAAATAAAACTTTGATGTGAGAAAATACAGAGATTTTTCTTTGAAATTTTATACAGATTTTAGTTTTAAAATAATGAAATTATAAAATTATATAAATTATATTTTTCCTTGTTAATATATTCGTTATAAACCTGAAATTTGAAACCTTTATAAGAATTTATTTAAATTTTTTTTATTTACAATTTAATCAGTTACTTAGTGTCTATAATTTATTTTTCACATCTTTCAGAATAATCAACTAATAATGATGTTAATTTTGTTGTTGTTTAATAATTAATAATTGTTATTAAAATTATATGATTTTGTAACTATTAAGAAAATTAAAAATAGTAATTTGAAATATAGAAAAAAATGCGTTATCTTTATGTTTGGAAAATGTGTTATCTTTATGTTGTTTTTTAATAAATCTAAATGTGCTTGCAATATATAAATTGAATATAAATTAATATAATTGATATATAGAATTATTTGTAAAAAAGTAAAATTAAGTTTTACTTTTTACAAAAATATATAGTCTTTTTATATTTCAAAATAGTCATTTTTAAAATCAACATATAGTCAAAAAAAAAAAAGATTATTTTGATTTTAAAAATGACTATTTTGAAATATAAAAAGACTATATATTTTTGTAAAAAGTAAAACTTAATTTTACTTTTTTACAAAAAATTCTATATATCAATTATATTAATTTATATTCAATTTATATATTGCAAGCACATTAAGATTTATTAAAAAACAACATAAAGATAACACATTTTCCAAACATAAAGATAACGCATTTTTTTCTATATTTCAAATTACTATTTTTAATTTTCTTAATAGTTACAAATTCATATAATTTTAATAACAATTATTAATTATTAAACAACAACAAAATTAACATCATTATTAGTTGATTATTCTGAAAGATGTGGAAAATAAATTATAGACACTAAGTAACTGATTAAATTGTAAATAAAAAAAATTAAATAAATTCTTATAAAGGTTTCAAATTTCAGGTTAATAACGAATATATTAACAACGAAAAATATAATTTATATAATTTTATAATTTCATTATTTTAAAACTAAAATCTGTATAAAATTTCAAAGAAAAATCTCTGTATTTTCTCACGTCAAAGTTTTATTTTTATTTCTACTCTTTACTGCTTGTGCTAAATGTGTATAAATCGGACTGAGAAAATCGGCTAATTTAGGTATAAACCTGTGGTAGTAATTTACCATACCTACGACCCGTTCAACTTGTTTAATCTTCTTAGGAGTTGGGAAATTTTTTAATAATTTCTACCGGTCTTCCGCAGGCAAAATTCCCTCAGCCGTAATGTGATGACTTAAAAAACTTAACTCTTTTACGCCAAAAACGCATTTCGAAGGATTTATTGTAATACCATAATCCGATAATCGTTTACATAATTCCAGCAAATGCTTTCTATGCGTATGCTTGTCAGAAGATGCAATCAAAATGTCATCAATATACACAAAACCAAAATCTAATCCACGGCAAACCTCGTTCATAAAACCTTGAAACGTTTGAGCTGCGTTACGTAAGCCAAACGGTATACGTCGAAACTTAAACAGCCCAAACGGCGTCGTAATTACAGTTTTATGTATATCTTCTTCTGCAACCGGAATTAAATGATAAGCTCTTACTAAATCTATCTTTGAGAAAATTTTAGATGCATTCAGACGCATGGCGAAGTCTTGAATATCGGGAATTGGGTATTAGTCTGGAATTGTACTTGCATTTAACCGACGGTAGTCTCCACATGGTCGCCAATCCGTGTTATTTTTCTTCCGTACCATGTGTAACGGAGATGAAACTGGTGAAGATGATTGTTGACAAATTCCGATTTCGGTCATTATTTCGAACTCCTTTTTTGCGATGTCGTGTCTGGCTGTGTCTAATCGCCGAGGTTTAGAGAATGGTAGCTGATCTTTCGTAATGATATGATGTACTACTGTTGATCTTTCGTAATGATATGATTTACTACTGTATGTTGTAATTCTTTAAAATAATCTTATGGTTGGGCAAGTTCGGGAAACTCCGTTAAAATTGCAGAAAATTCGTTCTTAATAAAACAAATTTTCTGTGTAGGAGCTTTTATCGTGCAGATGAGCGTGTTGACTGAAAGTTGGGTGATTGGATCTATTATCTTTTTATTTTTTAAATCTACTATAAGCCCGTTTTTCTTGAGAAAATCAGCGCCGATTATTGCACGATCACTGTCAGCTAAAAGGAATTCGTATATAAAAGTTCTCCGAAACCCGAGATTTATTTTCAACATTTTAGAGGCAAACGTTTTGATTATCGTACCGTTTGCAGCAGAAAGTGAAACGTCAGAGTTATGGTTTTTTAAACGTGTTTTGTATGGCAACACTGATAAGTCCGCGCCGGTATCAATGAGAAAAACGATATTATTCAAGTCATCGCGGACAAAAAGGGGGCTATTAAATTTGTTCGCACCGGTAGCCGCAATATGTGGTGCGTTACCTAATTTGGGTGATTCGCTTCTGCTTTTTTGCTGCAGCGGCATTTTGTCGCTTTGTTTCCAAATTTTCTATGATACCAACATAGTTCATGTGAATCAGCTGCAACAGAATGAGAACGACGACTTTTGAAATTCCCACTTGAACTGCGTGGACGATTTAAACGATTATCATATCGCGATCTAAAATGCCTGGTGTTATTAACATCGATTCTTCGTATTATTAGCATCGCTTCGATTCGTGACAAACGTTTATTAAATTCGGAACTCTCCGTGTTTTGCACTGAATGTGCCTTATTATCTGTTACCGCAAACACGCTGGCATTTTGTTGTGCTTCGTAAATTTTATCCGCTATGTCAGCTAATTCAATAAGTGGTTTGTCTCCGACCGCTACTAATGCAACATGAATAACCTGTGGCAGCTTTCGAAGCTACAATTTTTTAATAATTGTATCATTAAATGTTTGTCCAAAGTGGTCTTGGGTGATTAACGGAAAGCGTTAACCGTCTGTTTCTTGGAAGCTTTCCAGCGCCGCAACTGTGTCAGTTGTCGCCAAGTATTCATTGCACCTCCACGTGGTGACCACTGGGCAACTGATCTGAGTTCATGCCAAGAAATGAATACGCTGAATCCATAAACGTCTGTCCTACATTAGGCGGCTTATGGTCTGCGTCTGTTCCCAGAGGGGCGGCAGTATCATTATACCTGGTAAGAGGTCAAAAATACAAATTTGTTTATTAAGATAACAAATCGGCAGGGATATCTGCCAAAGTGTCATCAGAATCCACGGCTGGTGGCGAGGGCTTGGTTGACTCCAAAAGGTATTCAACTAAGTCGCCAGTGGACAACAAACACGGGGAGAAAAGCTCTCCACTTATGGTGGTAACACAGGCCACAGCACCAAAAGAAACGCCTGCTGTATTAAAACAGTCAAACGTGGAAATTAATCCGTTTAAAAGAAGTCAGGTATTAGGACGGTCACCACCAAAAAACAAATCTACGACAGACTTGGTAGAACTAATTTCATCACCATCTTTAGTACAAAATCAAAATCAAAAAATAAATATCCATCAGGGTTCGGTCATTAATTATCTAAACAGCAGCTACGGTGAAGAAAATACACCTAAAAGAAAAAAAAATCAATCAGAAGGAAATTTATATGATATCCAAATAGCTGAAAATTTCCACATCTTAGAAACACAGAAAATCTTGAAATTAGAAAAGGAACTTCATGAAGCTAAAAAGCAAATACAGGAGCTGAAAAACATTATTTTAGCACTCCAGGATAAAGAACAAAAAATATCATATAATACAGGAATAACTGAAAATTATACCCCAGATGTCAGTACACCAACTAAAGAAACGGAATGGATACTAGAAAAAAAGAAAAGCAAAATTGAATACAAAAACTGTAACAGGAACCGTTAATGCGCTAATACACCAGGTTCAGTAGGAAAGTTTCGTGGAAAAAAAGAAATGAAAAAACGAAATAGTGCTTTAATTATATAGTGCTTCCGCCTATTTAAATTCAAACCATTCAAATTATTCAATATTTACGGCTACTAGCAACAGATACCAATTACTTACCCCTACGGATCCTGATATTAAACAAAACAAAGGAAATCATACGAAAGATATGCCAAACAACTTACCAGAGTCAACAAAAAGCAATACAACACCAAATCCGAGTATGCAATCTGAACCTAAAAAAAGAATACTCAAACCACCGCCGGTAATATTCAGTAATATAGAAAATTATTCTACGATAAACCAAGCACTGAAAACTAAAAAAACTAGAGTTTACTGCAGCTAACCTACTAGGAAATCAACAGATAAAAATAAATGTGAACACAGATTACAGAGAACTGACAAAATACGCAAATGAAACTAAACTTGAGTGGTACTCATACGAAAACAAGATAACGAGACCAATTAGAGTTATGGCAAGGCATCTACATCCGTCATGCGATCCTGAAAACATTAAGAGCGAATTGTTAGAACAAAAATTGAAAATAATAAGTGTAGAAAACAAATGAATAAAGAAAAGAATTGATGGAAAGGAATATATTAAAATTATATGAATTTGTAACTATTAAGAAAATTAAAAATAGTAATTTGAAATATAGAAAACAATGCGTTATCTTTATGTTTGGAAAATGTGTTATCTTTATGTTGTTTTTTAATAAATCTTAATGTGCTTGCAATATATAAATTGAATATAAATTAATATAATTGATATATAGAATTTTTTGTAAAAAAGTAAAATTAAGTTTTACTTTTTACAAAAATATATAGTCTTTTTATATTTCAAAATAGTCATTTTTAAAATCAAAATAATCTTTTTTTTTTGACTATATGTTGATTTTAAAAAATACTATTTTGAAATATAAAAAGACCAACTTGTGTCTAGAAAATCAATTATATTATTCATTTTACTAATATTACTAATTTTTCTAACTTACAACTACTTATACGATTTTTATCTTATTTTTTCGTTTGTATGCTTATGTTTATATGTTTGCTTTGTTTACATTTTAAAAGGCATACAGATTTTTTTTCTTAAATAATGTGTCACTAAAGCTTTTAATAATGACTTAAAAAAAAAAAAAATTTATTCATAATTTTTTTTTCTATTAGAAAAAAAGCTATTTTCTTAATTAGGTAAATTAACCAGGGTTTGAGTTTGATATTTTCGCAGCAACATCTGCACAAAATGATTCTCGGTCGCAAATTACAGAAAAAATGATGAAGTCTTGAATATCGGGAATTGGGTATTGGTCTGGAATTGTACTTGCATTTAACCGACGGTAGTCTCCACATGGTCGCCAATCCGTGTTATTTTTCTTCCGTACCATGTGTAACGGAGATGAAACTGGTGAAGATGATGGTTGACAAATTCCGATTTCGGTCATTATTTCGAACTCCTTTTTTGCGATGTCGTGTCTGGCTGTGTCTAATCGCCGAGGTTTAGAGAATGGTAGCTGATCTTTCGTAATGATATGATGTACTACTGTTGATCTTTCGTAATGATATGATTTACTACTGTATGTTGTAATTCTTTAAAATAATCTTATGGTTGGGCAAGTTCGGGAAACTCCGTTAAAATTGCAGAAAATTCGTTCTTAATAAAACAAATTTTCGGTGTAGGAGCTTTTGTCGTGCAGATGAGCGTATTGACTGAAAGGTGGGTGATTGGATCTATTATCTTTTTATTTTTTAAATCTACTATAAGCCCGTTTTTCTTGAGAAAATCAGCGCCGATTATTGCACGATCAATGTCAGCTAAAAGGAATTCGTATATAAAAGTTCTCCGAAACCCGAGATTTATTTTCAACATTTTAGAGGCAAACGTTTTGATTATCGTACCGTTTGCAGCAGAAAGTGAAACGTCAGAGTTATGGTTTTTTAAACGTGTTTTGTATGGCAACACTGATAAGTCCGCGCCGGTATCAATGAGAAAAACGATATTATTCAAGTCATCGCGGACAAAAAGGGGGCTATTAAATTTGTTCGCACCGGTAGCCGCAATATGTGGTGCGTTACCTAATTTGGGTGATTCGCTTCTGCTTTTTTGCTGCAGCGGCATTTTGTCGCTTTGTTTCCAAATTTTCTATGATACCAACATAGTTCATGTGAATCAGCTGCAACAGAATGAGAACGACGACTTTTGAAATTCCCACTTGAACTGCGTCGACGATTTAAACGATTATCATATCGCGATCTAAAATGCCTCGTATTAACATCGATTCTTCTTATTATTAGCATCGCTTCGATTCGTGACAAACGTTTATTAAATTCGGAACTCTCCGTGTTTTGCACTGAATGTGCCTTATTATCTGTTACCGCAAACACGCTGGCATTTTGTTGTGCTTCGTAAATTTTATCCGCTATGTCAGCTAATTCAATAAGTGGTTTGTCTCCGACCGCTACTAATGCAACATGAATGACCTGTGGCAGCTTTCGAAGCCACAATTTTTTAATAATTGTATCATTAAATGTTTGTCCAAAGTGGTCTTGGGTGATTAACGGAAATCGTTAACCGTCTGTTTCTTGGAAGCTTTCCAGCGCCGCAACTGTGTCAGTTGTCGCCAAGTATTCATTGCACCTCCATGTGGTGACCACTGGGCAACTGATCTGAGTTCATGCCAAGAAATGAATACGCTGAATCCATAAACGTCTGTCCTACATTAGGCGGCTTATGGTCTGCGTCTGTTCCCAGAGGGGCGGCAGTATCATTATACCTGGTAGTAGGTCAAAAATACAAATTTGTTTATTAAGATAACAAATCGGCAGGGATATCTGCCAAAGTGTCATCAGAATCTACGGCTGGTGGCGAGGGCTTGGTTGACTCCAAAAGGAATTCAACTAAGTCGCCAGTGGACAACAAACACGGGGAGAAAAGCTCTCCACTTATGGTGGTAGCACAGGCCACAGCACCAAAAGAAACGCCTGCTGTATTAAAACAGTCAAAAGTGGAAATTAATCCGTTTAAAAGAAGTCAGGTATTAGGACGCTCACCACCAAAAAGCAAATCTACGACAGACTTGGTAGAACTAATTTCATCACCATCTTTAGTACAAAATCAAAATCAAAAAATAAATATCCATCAGCGTTCGGTCATTAATTTTCTAAACAGCAGCTACGGTGAAGAAAATACACCTAAAAGAAAAAAAAAATCAATCAGAAGGAAATTTATATGATATCCAAATAGCTGAAAATTTCCACATCTTAGAAACACAGAAAATCCTGAAATTAGAAAAGGAACTTCATGAAGCTAAAAAGCAAATACAGCAGCTGAAAAACATTATTTTAGCACTCCAGGATAAAGAACAAAAAATATCATATAATACAGGAATAACTGAAAATTGTACCCCAGATGTCAGTACACCAACTAAAGAAACGGAATGGATACTAGAAAAAAAGAAAAGCAAAATTGAATACAAAAACTGTAACAGGAACCGTTAATGCGCTAATACACCAGGTTCAGTAGGAAAGTTTCGTGGAAAAAAAGAAATGAAAAAACGAAATAGTGCTTTAATTATATAGTGCTTCCGCCTATTTAAATTCAAACCATTCAAATTATTCAATATTTACGGCTACTAGCAACAGATACCAATTACTTACCCCTACGGATCCTGATATTAAACAAAACAAAGGAAATCATACGAAAGATATGCCAAACAACTTACCAGAGTCAACAAAAAGCAATACAACACCAAATCCGAGTATGCAATCTGAACCTAAAAAAAGAATACTCAAACCACCGCCGGTAATATTCAGTAATATAGAAAATTATTCTACGATAAACCAAGCACTGAAAACTAAAAAACTAGAGTTTACTGCAGCTAACCTACTAGGAAATCAACAGATAAAAATAAATGTGAACACAGATTACAGAGAACTGACAAAATACGCAAATGAAACTAAACTTGAGTGGTACTCATACGAAAACAAGATAACGAGACCAATTAGAGTTATGGCAATACATCTACATCCGTCATGCGATCCTGAAAACATTAAGAGCGAATTGTTAGAACAAAAATTGAAAATAATAAGTGTAGAAAACAAATGAATAAAGAAAAGAATTGATGGAAAGGAATATATTAAAATTATATGAATTTGTAACTATTAAGAAAATTAAAAATAGTAATTTGAAATATAGAAAACAATGCGTTATCTTTATGTTTGGAAAATGTGTTATCTTTATGTTGTTTTTTAATAAATCTTAATGTGCTTGCAATATATAAATTGAATATAAATTAATATAATTGATATATAGAATTTTTTGTAAAAAAGTAAAATTAAGTTTTACTTTTTACAAAAATATATAGTCTTTTTATATTTCAAAATAGTCATTTTTAAAATCAAAATAATCTTTTTTTTTGACTATATGTTGATTTTAAAAAATACTATTTTGAAATATAAAAAGACCAACTTGTGTCTAGAAAATCAATTATATTATTCATTTTACTAATATTACTAATTTTTCTAACTTACAACTACTTATACGATTTTTATCTTATTTTTTCGTTTGTATGCTTATGTTTATATGTTTGCTTTGTTTACATTTTAAAAGGCATACAGATTTTTTTTCTTAAATAATGTGTCACTAAAGCTTTTAATAATGACTTCAAAAAAAAAAAATTTATTCATAATTTTTTTTTTCTATTAGAAAAAAAGCTATTTTCTTAATTAGGTAAATTAACCAGGGTTTGAGTCTGATATTTTCGCAGCAACCTCTGCACAAAATGATTCTCGGTCGCAAATTACAGAAAAAATGATGATTAGACAACTATATATAAATAAACAATGATATTACTACAAAAGTTTAAAAGTGCATCTTTTGTAGATCTACCCTCCCGGAAACCAAACTGATTATTGCTGAAGAAATTAATTTTATTTAAAAAATCTAGCATACGCTTTTTAATTGTTTTTTCAAATAATTTAGCAAAATACGGTAAAATCGAGATTGGCTAATAATATTTAATATTGCAACGATAGCCTTTTTTAAAAAGAGAAATAACTTCTGGTGATTTTAGTGCAGAAGAAAAATACCAGAATAAATGCTTTTATTAAAAATATATGCAAGAACATCAACCATATTGTGTGCGATTTTTTTTTATTGTTGTAATTGAGATACCATTATCTGTACATGAATTAGAATTATTTATAGCCAAAATTATATTAAATAATTCTGAGGGCAATAGGGTCAAAACAGAAACTATTTACAGAATTACAGTTATTAGTTACGGGTAAGGAAATATTTACTAGTTCAGTGTATATGGCCTACGATGAACCGGCTCCTCCGTCATGGTTTCAGCAGGTAGTCCTAGACAAAGGAAATGAGCTGCTTGTAGGCTATGACGCTAATGCCAGAGACACCCTATGGGGTAGCTCTGAAATAAATGAAAGAGGTGAGTCAGTTTTTGATTTTATTCTTAATACTAACTTGTCTGTATGTTATAGAGGCAATACTTCTACCTTTACCTTTCCAAGTTCAGACAGTTTCGCTGGCTAGAAAGATGTAATCGACATTACTTGTATTAGTAATGTTGACTCCTTAACAGTTGACAATTGGAGTGTGACTGCTAAAAGATCTTTTTCGGATCACAGCTGGATACTCTTCGACGTTAATCTCAAAATTCCTACTCCCAAACCCTATAGAAATCCGAAGATTACGGACTGGGGTAAATTTAAAACTGTGTTGAGGCAAAAAAGTTATAAGTCATAGGTAATGCTGAGACCAGCAGAGATACGGTTGATAACCTATTATTGAAGGAAAAAAATAGTTTGATTTTATAAAAAGAATGTTTTAAAAAATTCAACTGACGTGGTGATCAGTCACCACGCCAGAATTTTTAAAATAATAATTAATAAAAAATAAAATAATAGTAAAATAAATAATATATAAAACTAGAAAAATGTGTCTTGAGTTTTTATTATTATTATTATTTTTAGCTATTCAGCCATTTAATTTATTTATTTTATTCTTCATTTACAATTCATTTAATAGTTTAATTCCAATTGCGACATACATTTTGAATAAAATAATTTATTTAATTATTTACTGTAATTACTAAATATGTATTACTATTAATAAATTAAAAATTTAAATTTAAAAATATTATTAAATTAAAAATTAAATAAGGCAAAAGACTCCCCCATAGTTTTCCACCTACTTCTTTCTTGTACTGTTCGAAAACAATGTCGATCAAAATTAACAAGCTCGTCTCTCCATCTTTTTTGCTGGCGACCGACTTTTCTCTTCTTATCTAAAGGTACACATTCAGTTGTTTTTTGGTCCATCTATCATCCTGCATCCTCATTATGTGTCACGCCCAGTCCCATTTCAGTTTCATCGATCTTTCTATAACGTCTGTGAATACTGTTATGTTGCGGATATTTATATTTTTAATTCTTTGTCGACGGCTAATTTTTAATAAACTTCGTTCCATCGAACGTTGACATACTCGTAGCTTGTGTAGGATCATGTTGTTATTACTCCATGTTTGGCTACCATATTATAGAACAGGAAGCACTGCAGAATCGAAAATATTTTTTCTAAACTCTTTTGAAATATTGGGGTGATTAAGTTCTTAATATTCCAAAACTGCTTCCAACCATTTGCTATTCGACGTTCAATTTCTTTATTTTCTCTATTAACAAAAGAAACAAGTTGATACATATTCCTGTACATATTCTAAAAGCTCTCCATCTAACAATATTGGTATTGCGTTCGCATTAGTCATTATTTTCGTCTTTAATTTATTCATAGATAAGCCAATATTTTTACATTTATTGTTTAAATTACATATCATTTGTTGAAGTTGTTCTGGTGATGTCGCGACCACAATTTTCCACAATTTTAGACCACAATTTTCCAGTCCAGTTCTTTAACAATTTCTTGTAATGCAGCCGTAAAAAATCCCGGTAACAGTGGGTCACCTTGTCTAACTCCTCTTGTTTGCCTGAAAGGTGCACCTAAACAATCTGTTTTTACTGTTGCTGTGCTACTATTATATAAGTTTTTTAATAAACGTATCCATTTCGGGTGTACGCCTTGGTTCTGTTGAGTTTTTATTAAATAAGAATAATTATAATCGAAAAATATATAACACTAGACACGGAATCCGAAGTCTTGGAATGAGAATTTTTCAAACTTATTATAATTCTATGTAGTTCAAGTGCAGAGATAGGTTCAAAGAAAACACTTTTAACTTTATAAGGCTCATTAATAATAGTTTCATAACGATAAATTGATGAATAATAATCCAAAGAAAATTGTTGACATATATTTACAAAAAACTCATTGAAGTATTTAGCAATAATTTTGGGATTTGAAAATATATCTTATTAATGTTTAAAACTGAATTATTATTCGTACTATTTTTATTTAAAATGTGATTTACTAACTCTCATTCTTTTTTTGAATTACCTTTATATGTTTCAAATTTATCTCCAAAATAATTGTATTTGCAACATTCAATTTCACTTTTAATTTCTTTACAAAGCTTATCATAAAATTTATTTAAACGAATATTATGAGGATGTTTTCTACTAATTATCTTAATTTATTTGGTTTATTAATTTTAATTAGAATCCTATTAGTTATCCACGGTTGAAGCTTTTTTGATTTTTTATAAATATCATTCGAAAAGTATTTTGATATCGGATGTCTTTTGTTTATCAATAATTTGTTTGTTTTTAAGAAAAATTTTTGTGTATTATTCAATTAAATTAAGTGTTTGTTTGTTAATTTTAGTATGTTTTGAAATTAAATGAAATTATATGTTTATAATATAATTACGAAAAGAAAATAATATGTAAGTAATATAATTTATGAAATATTGTATATATTGTATAATATTTAAAATATTATATAAATTTATTTTGCGTTTTATTAGGTCGAAACTAACAACTAAACCCGGCCAATTTGAGGTAATGGTAGATTTTATGGAAGAACACAAAGAATTGGCTGTTGGTTATATAAAATCTGCTGATGCGAGAGTGAAATCTTCAAGGCTTTGGGATAGATTAACCACGACTTTAAATTCAGAAGGACCTCCGGTTAAAACGGCTGTTCAATGGAAAAAAGTAAGCAATATCTTTTATTTAAAAAAAAAAAAATTAAATTAATATTTTGTTTATAGGTATGGGCGGATTATAAGAATCATTTAAAGGCAAAAATGCGGAGAAATAATATATCAATTAGTGGAACTGGTGGTGGTCCAAGTAGATGCGTGTTTTTTACGGGAACAGAAGATCGAGTGATAGAACTTGTTAGTTTAAATCACTCTACATATGGTAATAAAAGCAGCAAAAGCTTTGGTACAGCAGCAACATCTACTACCAGTTCGTCTACTGCCATTCAACTGGATGATGAATTCAGCATGGAATTGAACATAAGTCCAATATTAGATATTAATATTGAAAATGCTGACAGTGACATTGCTGATGGAAATAATGTTTATGAAGCTGAACCTGAAGTAAATTTAGTACCACCACCTAGCTCATGTAGAACACCACTTACAAGTAATTCAAGTAATGTTAAAAATAATTTGATAGACAAATTGTTGAAAACTCAACACGAATTACATGAGAAAACTATAGAGAAAATTTCAGAAAATAATAACAACACTGCAGCAATAGCAAAATATTCAAAATTCAGGACAAGCAGTATCAATTAAGTAAAAAAAAACTAGAAATGAAGGAAAAATTAAACATTGAAAAATTACGACGACACAAAGAAAAACTAGAAATTCGACAAATACAATTAAATTTGAAAGAGAGGAAATTGGAAATTGAAGAATTAAGAGTAAGGAACGGAAACAAGTGATATTAGTATTAATATTTTATTTTTTATTTTTATTGCAATGGAAATGCACATAAGAGCATTTGTAATTAGTTACTATTATATTTAATATTTTTATTTTATTTAATTTTTTATTATACAATTATATTTATTATTTTTTTTATATTTAACACATAGTATTAGTATAGAACATTTCTGCAATATTTACATATTAATTTATTTTTAAACAAGTTCATAATAATAGCATTCTTAATAATGCGTTCATAATAATAGCAATAATAATAATGCATTCATAATAATGCATTCATAATAAAAGTGATAATGTATATATAATAGTTTATGTAAAACATTTATCTTGTGATAATATCATAGTACTATATACTTGAATTAGTACTATTTACTTGTGATATATAATATAGTATTTATTAAATGACTGAAAAAATGGAACTTTGAAATAAATTAAATCAAAAAACTAATTCTTTTGTATTTTAATTTTTTTATTTCAAATATAATATTTAAATAAATTATAAAATATTTTTAATTTGGTCTCTAATTTTTTTAGATTGAATAAGTAAGTTATTATTTTCATTATTATTATCTTCATTGAATACAATATCAATGCTATCTTCATTTACCATATTAAATTCAAATGGTATTTTGAAGTCAATACACATATTATGTAGTCCACAACATGCATTCAATAATTGTGTTGCCTTGAAAGGAGAATAGTGGAGTTCTCTTCCTGCTAACAAACATCTAAATCTTCCTTTCAATATTCCAAAAGTGCGCTCAACAATATTTCTACATTGCGATAATTTAGTATTAAAGTTGGCTTCTGAACTGCCTTCTACAGTATTTCTATATGGTGTCAGTAACCATGGTTCCAATGGATATCCTGAATCACTTAAAAAATAAAATTATTTATCTTTAATGATATTACTTAAATTTGATATAAATTACCTAGAAGCCAAGATGATTTATCTCAATTGTTATAACATGTATTAAAATGCTCTCTTTCAGAACTCATAGCCCCTATATGTGCATCGTGTGAAGAACCACCGTAACAGCCATTTATTTATTTATTTATTTATTTATTTATTGATATCTAATTACAGACATTTTTAAAATATATTACACAAATTTACATACATAATTACATAAAAAACGAATTTTGAATAAAATAATTATTTGAAGATAAATATAATATCAGTTATTATTTCTGTAGTTTTTCATGTTGTTCTTATAACTTAGTCTACTAATACTAGGAGCGTAATAAGTACTAAATTTATTAAATGTTCTACTGATTCTTGTGATAGGCTCATTATTAGCATAATTCGTCCTATGCCTATCCACTAGTAGAAAGTTGATGTTCCGTAAATTGCGGCAGTTTGTATTTATTATAATTTTCTGTTTGAGCTGGCAACAATCAATTTTATTATTGATTAAATCAAAAGCGAAAACTGCATCCGCCATGTTTCTACGATATTCCAGTGAGTGTAGATTTAATAATTTTAACCTGTTTTCATAAGCTGGTAGATCATATGAGGTAGAATTTATATTCCAATTCAGACTTCTCAAAGCAAATAACAAAAATTGTTTCTGAATTGACTCAATAATTTTGATATCCTTGACCAAGTGTGGATTCCAAATAACGCTGCCATATTCTAGAATTGGACGAACTAAGGAACAATATAATGTTTTAGTTATATAAGGATCATCAAATTCCTTAGATCTTCTTTTTATGAAACCCCACATTTTACGACCTGTTGCCTGCGTTTTAGCAATATGTAAGCTGAAATTAAGTTTTTTGTCCAACAGAATCCCTAGATCATTGATTTCAGTACAAACTTCCAGTTGACAATTGTTAATATGATAGTTGCTATCTATCGGAGCTCGATTTCTATAAAATTTCATAACTTTACATTTATCTATATTCAGTATTAGATTATTTTTTATGCACCAACTGTATAAATTATTAAGATTAGCTTGTAGCACTTCGCAATCTGCACTATTATTTATACGAATATATAACTTCAGATCGTCAGCATATAAGCTATACTTACAATTTTCAAACTCAGAAGGTAAGTCATTAATAAATATGATAAATAATAACGGGCCTTAACACTACGAATCCTCAAATTGTGATCACAAATCTAAAATTAAATGTAATAGAATAGGGTATATATTTTTAATACAAAATTTAACTTACCACCATCGCATTTATACTGTGCTTCAGTTATCTATTAAAATATACATGCTCGTCTTCGTGTGGGCGTATAATTTGAATGTGTGTACCGTCAACAGCTCCAATTATACCTGGAAAACCACATTTTTCAAAAAACCATCTTTTTGCATTCTTTTTTTCTTGGTTTGACATAGCGAGAGTTATGAGTTTTGGACATATCTTGTTCTCAATGGCCGTGCAAACTTCAGTAATAATATATGATATAGTTTGCTGAACCAATGCTATGTTCATGTCTTGACCAATAGAATGCTGATATCCACCTTCGGCCAAAAATCTTAATGTTGCCGCCAATTTTATTATTTGTGGAACAGCTGTTGAACGCTGAGGTACTTTTAACTCATCTTTAATTTCACCCAATAAATATATAAATGCTTCTTTTGATAAACGGTAATTTTTTATAAAGCTATAAAGAAAAACTTTTAATTTTATAGTTTATATGTAATCAAATATTTTTAATACTTTTTATTTGGTGAATCCAATATATCAGATTTATCTCTAATAAATTTTCTTATGATGTACATTTTCCTTCTTGATTCGGGTACACTTTCTGAATCATTTTCACTATCACTTTCCATTAATAAAATTGCAGCTAAACACTCCATATTGTCTTATATTTTTAAATATTTAAATTCAACTTAATGAAATAATTTTATTTATAAAATAATCTAAATGTCCCAATGACATTAAATTTATGTCAAAATTGAATATTTTATTTGGCAATACTATTTTGTGATGCGAATTTCTTACGCGGTACCAAACGATGCGAAATTCGCATCTGTCTTTTGCGAAAATCGAATGATGCGAATTTCTTACGCGGTAGCCGCCCAGTATTCTTATGTGATCTAGAAAAAATATGATCAATACATGTTGAACTTGTCGAAGTAACCCTAGTAGGAATTACAAAACCATTAGATGCAAGTAAAAGTTTATAGTCATCGACATCTCTAGATTTTGACAACAGATCAATATTTAAATCATCAAGATTTATGCAATTCTTTGATTTTATATCATTTAGATAATTTTAAAAATCCTCTAAGAAAACATTAATTATATATTGATTCAATCTATATATACATATAAAACAATAGGTAATCTTATCAATTTCACGCTCTACTTGTAATATATCAGCCGTATTCAAATTAACAAAGGATACGTCACACATAATGTAATCTCTTACGAAAGCAACTACACCACCAGATGCATAGTTATTATTACAACAAGCAAAAAAATTGTAACCCGGAATGCTATAATTAATTTTTTCATAATAATAAATCCAGATATCACTCAAAAAAATAATGTCAGAAAAATTATAAAGAGTTAATAAGTTTGTTTAACAAGAATCAAAATTACTACGCATACTTTTTATATTCGTATGAACTACAGAGAAAATTTGAATTATTAGATTCAACAATATTACTATTACCAAAACTATTAGTATTTACAAAATTTGCAGAACGCACACTATCAAAATTACCAAAATAAAAATTATCTACATTATTTAAATTTAAAGGATTCATCAAAAATTACAAGATCCTTATTTATATAATTTTATCTAAATCAGCAAAATTTTTAATTTTTATTACCCTGTCACCTTCTTTTTCCTTAATAATATTGTAGAATTTCACATCCAAACATATTTATAATTTATATGTAGTTTTACTTCTTTTGTTTTTTTAGAAGATATCTCGAAAACTATCATTTATAAATATGTATATCATTCTGTTCAAATTGTTTTGTTTTATTAACCGAAAGCTTTTCTTCATGATTCTCTCTTTAATCGCATATGAAGCAAACTTAAAGCAGAGAAAACTAGTCAAAGTTTCATTTTTATTCTCAGAAGAGACAACTTCAGAAAATGTATTGTTATTGTTCTTGTTAATATTGTTATTTTTATTTTGTTTAACGTAACAATATTCAATATCATCTTCCAAAATTTGCTTACACAAACCATTTTTAATTAATGTTAGAACTTTTTATTTTGCATTATCGGGTTCAATATTAGGAATACCTACAATATCAATGCAATTTTTAGTTTTAACCGCAGTGTATTAATTTCAGAAATAAAATTTGATACCATTAATTTTAAATCTGCGATTTCTTGATATAAAAAATTGTTTGAAATTGATGATTCACTAACCTGTATATCATTTACCAACTCTATATTTTTGTTAACAATTTTGTTATCAGTATTTTTGTTAATAATATTACGAGTAGTTATGGAATAACTATGAAGTCTGGTGATGGGTTGGATGGTCGAACAAAAAAAACTTCGTTTAAAATTCTAGGCATTTCCGAGGTCGGGGAGTCTGAAAATGAAAAAAAAGTGTCGCGGTACGCGACGCGTGAGCTTTTTATGTGTGCAGCCACATCTACTAGAACCGCTCGTAGATTTTTATTAAGTTTGGTACACAGGCTCTCTCTAACAGACTTCATCCTGATGCCTTTACAAGATGAGATCGATACTTTCAGTTAGATTTCCCCATTTACATATGTGGGAACGAACCTATGTGTTCTACGGAAAAATGTGAAAAAAAGCATGTCTCAGATTTGGATTAAATTTGGCACGTAGGTTGGTATCATGATTGTGCACAAGCCTACCTAGACACAGGTCTGTAACTTCAGGCGGTCCATGACAAAATTTCCGATTAAAATTTCGTATGCTCTAGACTAGAGCATATAGTAATTATTATCCAATTCGCATAAATATTGGTATATATGATAGTTTCCTAATGTACGTGGTGCCTGTAAAATTTAAAGTCGGTAGTTCAGTGGGTCCATGTAAAAATCCGTAATTACTTTTCATAAGTTCAACGCTCTTCTATATCATACAGTAAGTTTCACCCAATTTCAATGATATTGCATACACAGTATTATTTAGTTATCTAGTTGATATTCCAGAAATTTGTAGTTGGTAGGTTTAATACGTTCATGGGAAAGTAATATATGAGCAACTTAGTTTCCGAAGAATATTTGCTTTGTGTTCTACAGCATGTATTTATTATCCGATTTCAATGAAATTTGGTACACAGGTTGAGTTCGTGAATATGCATAGGTTGACCAAGGTAGATGTTAGTAGCTTTAGGGGGTCCATGTTAAATTTCCGATATATATATATTTTTTTTGCATATGTTCTATATAGAGCATATGGTATTTATTATCTGATTTGAATGAAATTTGACACACATAGTAGTTTCCTTATGTACTTACTGTCTGAAAAAATTAAAGTCGGTAATTCAGTGGGTCCATGTTAAAATTTTCAATTATATATCATAAGTTAAATACTCTACATCTACATCATACAATAATTGGCACCCAATTACAATTATATTTTATGCACGGTTGAGTTTGTTACCTACGTATTGCTCCGACTATTTGTATCAGGTAACTTTATTGTGTTCATGGGAAACTAATATATCAATATATATATGAGCAACTTAGTTTCCAAAGAATATTTCATATGTGTTATCTATACCATATACTAATTATCCGTTTTTAATGAAATTTGGTACACAGGTTAAGTTTGTGATTACGCATGTGTTGACTAATGTAGACGTTAATATCTCAAGGTTCATGCTAAAATTTCCGATTAACATTTCCTATGTTCTAGATCATATGGTAAATATTATCCAATTTTAATGAAATTTTGTACACAGGTTGGATTCATGATTACGCATGTGTAGAATAAGGTAGAAGTTAGTAGCCTGAGGAGGTCCATTCTAAAATTTCCGATTAATATTTCATATGTTCTAGACATATGGTAAATATTATCCAATTTCAATGAAATTTTGTACACAGACTGGATTCGTGATTACGCATGTGTTGACCAAGGTAGAAGTTAGTAGCCTGAAAGGAACCGTGCTAAAATTTTCTATTAATATTCCATATATTTTAGATCATATGGTAAATATGTGTAGACTAAAGTAGAAGTTAGTAGTCTGAGGGGGTCCAATCTAAAATTTCCGTTTAAAATTTCATATGTTCTAGATCATATGGTAAATATTATCCAATTTCAATGAAATTTTGTACACAGACTGGATTCGTGATTACGCATTTACTGACCAAGGTAGAGATAAGTAGATTTAGGGAGTCCATGCTTAAATTTCCGATTAATATTTCAAATGTTCTAGATCATATGATAAATATTAACCAATTTCAATGAAATTTTGTGCACAGGTTGTATTTGTGATTACGCATATTTAGAATTATTATAGTTATTTTAATTGTATTATTTATTATTTTCGTTAATTAAATATAAAAGAAATAAAAATGTGCAATTTTGAACAAAGCACTGTTTGTTACAAAGGTAATGTTAATTACAAAAAACTTTTGGACATAAATCGCTGTTAAACATAACTTCGAGTTATCTGCTCCCCTTAGTTATCAGCTTTTTTTTATTATTACCAGTTTTTTTTATATTTGATGTTGATTTAGAAATTGTTGCAGCTGATAGTTTTGGTATAATTATCGTTAATTGTTGTTGAATTTCCATTAAAAATTGTGTGTAGTGATTTTCTTCTTTTAACGCTGCACATGCGGCACGTAAAAAAGTTATTGTTTGATGCCATGAAATCTATGTTGCTTTGCATGAGATTAACACATTTTGCATGAAAAAAAAACTTTGGCAATCCGTGCACCGCGATTTTAGTTAATTTCTTTCCACTTTATTATTATATATACACGGCATCATAAAAAACTAACAAATTGTATATTTCATATTGAAATCAAAATAAATTACGATTAAATTTAAAAAATAATTGACTAAAAAATTCTCAATATACATGTTAACCCCACAGCACTCAAGAGAGAATTGAATGTACTTTAACTATTTTTCAGAATGTACTTTAACTTTTTTTTTCTTAGTTTAAGCCTTATTTAGTTATAGTTGTTAATAATTAATTTTTTCTAATTCAAAATTGTAAAAACAAAGAAGAATGAAATGTTTTATAAAATGAAATAAATTGAACGGTTTAATTTAAGAAGAAACATAACTAATAATGTTACAATATTCTTATAACTAAATTAATTTACAGTTAAAGGATATCCTTTACAACTATGATTTATTTATTTACATTAAGAGATAGTATAATATTAATTCATAATAGATAGAGTACGAAGGAAAAATGCCAAAAAACTCTACTAATAGTTAATTAATGGAATGAAAGCCGCTCTTACCTTCGAGCTCGGTATGTGTCCCCATATTATACTTGCTCGAAACAGTTTAGTCAGAATGGGTGTAATTATTTCTTCACCTTCTTGAAGAACCGCAGCGAATATTTCGTCTGTTCCCGTCGATTTAAAGGGCTCAAATAATTTTAACGCCCACTATACGTTTCTGGCTGAGCCGCAACTCCACTCATCTCTATCTGGTCTAAGACCTATAAATTGAGGGTTTCTTACCTAGTCGTGACTGTCGATTCTGTTGGATCCAGGGAAGTCGGCTAACAATAATAATTCCAGCGTTCCTTCCTTCGTTTCCGTGTATTTTCCATTGGCTTTTTAAATTTTTGGAAGTTCTCTACCTTCCATCATCTTAAGTGCCGCACCTTCATAAGGTACTATCGTTGCCACCATTTCTTCCAGCCAATGCGACTAGTAACGTTCGCACACGTAATAGCTTCCTATTCGGATTTTTTCGAGGACCACATTAACCTAATCAATTTACCATTTTGAGCATCCTCTCTAAAGCATCCAAAATAGCATTTTGTATTTTTTTTAGCTTGGACCTTTTTAAACTTGCATTCGGGATAGCGTCTTGGAACCACCCCTACTTTAACACTGCCAGCTACTTTACTATACTACATTTTAGTGCACATGGCTGCTACCGGCGGTGTATATCCTTACGACCGATTTCGTATAACGCGGTAAAATTTTCACTTCGCTCTTTGCATTTTCACGCCGTGATGTATGGCTACCAGAAGTATTAGCGGAGTTCTTGGCATCGAAAACCAGCGTCTTATCACCGATTTTCACCGCGAGGAGGTAAAACAAACAGTCGGCCAGGAACTTTGACAGTTGCAACATTAACTTATTACTAAGATAATGCCTACCTTGTAGCATCCCAATAATAATTTTCATTATTATTTTAATTTAAATTGCTATTGTTATTAAAATTATTGTAGATTTTATTATTAGCTACAATACTAGTATAAGATGGAGAACCATTCTTATAGTGTGCAATAGGAAGAGACTGTTGTTGAAATCGATTTTGTGGTTGATATATTTGTTGTATCATGGATCTATTACTATGTTGCTTGTCACGAAGTTTTTTTTGTACCTCAATGTAGGATTTCCTAGCTTTACAGTCAAGAGAGCTGGCTTTGTGCAGTAGACCATAATTTGCATGTTTTAATAATTGCATTTCAGTAGCAACATTTGACTGATTACATTTACTAGTTTCATGATTTTAATAATTCTGTGTTGCAGAAAAGACCACATTTAGTTAATAGATGACGTTTATTGGCTCCGCGTCCATGGCAATTGAAACATCTAATTTTACCCGTGTTTAATTTTTTGTAAAAGTCCCATTTAACTATTTTGTAGTTCATAGATTTATCTTTAGTTTTTAGCTTAATTGTGTTTTTTTTATGTATACAATAAACATTTTTTGATTATGATATCTAAATATCTTTCATGTCATTTCCTTAACATCAATACATTCTATTTTTAATTTAATTATTTATTTTTCAATTAAATCATAATCAACAATATTGTTAAGCCCATATAGAACAAATTCATACGGTAAATCAGCTGATATAACATGACTGAAAATCCACTTGTCATTGCAATTTGATATTTTTTATTATTTTCAACAAGCGCATTTAAAAATTTTGTGATGTGTCTAAATTAGAACATATAATTTTTATGCCAATGCTACTATTTTTAAAAATCGGAGGTAAACGTTGGTTCCTGTTCCATTAATTGGCTTAGCGGAGCAAATCTATTTTCATTACCACCAGATTTAGAAGATTTAGAAGATTAAATTCTCATAATCCACACATGAAGAGATTAGGTGTATTAACATATAATATTAATAATATGAATATATTCATTATAATACTCGGATATTCTCGGATATTCATTATAATACAATTTATAACCGTTTCTTCGGATTCATGATCGTTCACATCCCGTAGGATATAACTCTTATGACTGGAACAAGTTAAATATGTATGTTTCTTGAATTAACAATGAAAAATAAGTAGTCTTAACAATTTGTGCAACATGCCGACCTCGCATTGTAGTCTAAAGAAACCAACACGCTGGGACCGCAGTTGGTCATTATTATCTTATTTAATTTTTAAAATTAGCCAAAATGAGGATTTTAATAAAATATTTATTTAATATTATAGTTTCAGTAATAATAATTTTTAATAAAAATAAACAAATTTAAATATTTTGGGAAATTGCTTTATTATGTTTATTATAAGGTGCACGGCATTATCGCCCGAATGGATACAAATAATTATCGAATGAATGGATACAAATAATGTTAGGGCGATAATTCCCACTTGGGTGAGCATTATCGCCCGAAATCCATTCGGGCGATAATTCTCACCCAAGTGGGAATTATCGCCCACAAAAACTTGAGAAATTCTTCTATACAAATAATGTTCGAGCTTTATAACCCACATAAGTGAGAAATAAAGCCCGTTGCTATTTCCCTTTTCCGGAAAAGAGATTACAAAGTAGAAAATGACCAACAGAATTAGTAAATAAATAAAAGATGATGTTTGTTATCATGTTTTACACAAGATAAAACTACTATATATATATTTTTTCACTATTGACAACAATTTCCTTGTAATTGCGTTGTTACATATTGTGATGTAATGGATTTCAGGCGATAATAGTCACCCAAGTGGGAATTATCGCCCTATATTTTTTCACTATTGACAACAATTTCCTTGTAATTGCGTTGTTACATATTGTGATGTAATGGATTTCAGGCGATAATGCTCACCTTTTTGAGGGCGATAATTCCCACATGGGTGAGCATTATCGCCCGAATGGATATCGGGCGATAATGCTCACCCAAGTGGGAATTATCGCCCTTAGGGCGATAATACCCTGAACCTTATTATAATATTGATTTAGTAAAAACTAATTCATTTCCGATAAATTATATAAATAAAGCTTAAAAAAAAATTAACTGTTGACGATAAATTTTAAACGTAGAAAAAAAAACTATTTTAATGCACACGTATCAGAATTAATTCATTGGCACATTACATTTCCAAAACTTTTGAAAAAGTAAAAAAAAATAATTCAGTTTAGATTATGCTATAAATTACTCTTAACCTAAAATTTAAAAAAAAAATTAAGCTTGCATTTAAATTCTCATCATTCACCATATAATGTCAAAAATATAATTATGCATTTCCATTACTGTAAATTTTCCAAAATGCATTTAAATTGTTTTTTTTTTTAATATAAGGATATTATTGTATATAGATAATGCAAAAATGATGATTATAATCAGAAAACTGTGATGAAGGTATTTTCTCCATTATACATTTTTACTGCTGCTAATTTTCCATAATGCATTTTAGTATTTTCGGAAAATCGTCGTAGAAAATTCAGAAATTTCATTGCAAGAAAAGGAATGGCAACGAAAATGTATCGCAAGTTCGCAGGTAAAGTACATCGCAGAAAAAATCCAGCGCGAGTAAAATTCATAGCAGAAAATTCATTCTTACTCCAGAGATAGTCTCAACCTTTGACTATATATATATTTGGACTGTTAACGATCTGTCATTTTCATATATTTATAAATTAAAAATCGTAGTCAACATAAAGTGGCGCAGGGTGGGTGCTGTCGGCAAAAAAGAGTACTAAATGTAGTGGCATCTAGTGGAATTGAAGTTGAACTTTGCTTTTAAGTAGTGAGAATAAATTGAACTATATAATATAAAACAAAAATTAAATTGAAAATTTAATTTAATTTAATAACTATATAATATGTATATTATTTTAAAATTAAACATTACAATTAAATAATAATAAAAAATAGTTAGATTCAAATTTTTTATGAATTTTTTTTTATTGATCCATAAAATGTATATATTTTGATAATTTGTGTCTAATATATGACTTGTGTTCATTTAATGAATATTGTTTTCCAATATGAAATAAATGTATTTTTGAATATGTTTCTATTATAAGCTTAATTAAGAAATATTTATGATTTTCTAAAATTTCACATTCTAAAACATGAGAGTCAAAACATTTAAAAACAGAATTTATATTAATATTTTTTAATGTATTAACCACAATTAGTTGAAATATATTTTTTGTTTTAATTTTGTTTTGCAATTTAAGCAAGTTTATTATTTATTGAATAATTTTACATATTTGTACTGTGTCGTTATGCGGAAATCTTAAGTTTCAATTTGATTTTAAATTAATAAATGAAGCCGCATGCGGCTCACATTTATTGAAAAGTTCAATACACTTATCACATTTAATTTTTTTAATAATGTTTCTCTCTGTGAAACCGGCAACATAAATAATAACTTCTTTTAAAGAAGATTCAATAAAATTTATAGGAATATCATCAATTTCAATAGTTTCATCGATATTAATATCATTGATGATTTCTTGTGCTGGTATTCTTCTAGATGAAACTGTTAATATATTAGTTCCATCTAATGCTATACAATTTGCTTCTGAAGATGATTTTACTTATTTACAATAACAAATTGTTTTAAATTAAATAAACGAAATAAACACTTAAATTTAATACTTTTAGTTTTGTATACAAGATAAACTTTTTGAATTTGTATAGTATATAGGAATATCGGTACTTTTTGACAATTCACTAGTACTCTTTTTTGCCGGCAGCACCAACCCTGCGCTACTTTATGTTGCCTCGTGTTAGAAGTTGGCTACTAGCAGTCCATATATATATAGTCAAAGGTCTCAACATACGCAACGACAACGCGCTACAGCGCACTGTCAGAAAAATATTCAACCTATATAAAATGTATGGGACTAGTTAATCTCAACGTAAACATTCACAACGCAAACGCAGAAGTTCGAAAAATTGAACTTTCTACGCGCGTAAAGTTCCCAACGCAGGAATTTGACAATTCATTTCATTATCAAATAATTTCAAAAATTGATGGTGCTACAAATTTTAATAATAAGTAATTTTTCACTTTTCAATTCAATAACTGCCAAAAATAATTATTAAATTTTTTCAATAATATAAAACAGCTGATTAAAATCAGCTGTGTTGTCATTTACGCAATAACTTAACTTTGAGATTATCTGTTAGGCCGTTGTGAATGTTGCGCTGGAGCGCGTTGTCGTTGCGTATGTTGAGACTATCTCTACCATTAGGAAAAGTTTTGTAGAAATTTTTTCGCAGAAAATTTATCGCAAGGAAAGTTCATCACAGAATACTAATCGAAGGAAATTTCATTGTGATTTTATTTGCGGAAAATAAAATTCTGTAAATAGTATATGAAACTTTAATTTTCAATTCGATGTAGTAATGGTTTAATTTTAAGTATTGTTATGGAAAAAAAAAACTATAAAGTATTATATAATTTGTCATATTTAAAAAAACAACCTATTTTATAAAGATTGCAAGTATCAATAAGTTTTAAAAGATTTAAAATGTACTTCATACAGGTTAGTTTTCCATCCTGGAAGTGCTAATTAAGTTACATCGCACAATTAATCTTTGTACTGATTACATCATCCAACTAATCTTTGCGCCAATTAATTGAAAACAGATTGAAATTACTTTAAATGGTTTGCTAGAATTTTCATAGGAAACTTAAAAATGGCCCCACTGTAGTTACCTGCATAAAAATATTATACATTATGGATTAGGATTTATATTTTAATTCTTGGATCTATGCATAAAATTAAACTTACACTTAATTATAAATATTTTAAATTTTCGCGAATAATTACTAATTTGATACAGAAAATTTAGAAAAAAAGACTCTATAGAATGCATGCGTATCCGAATTAATTAATTGACACTTAAAATACACAAATTTTATTACGCAATTATAAATTTATATTAAATTTCTGAAAATATCTATATCATAGTTTTATGATTATAATGATCATGTTGTATTTGTATATACATAATATCTATATATGTATTAAAAAACACATGACGTCGCCCCGCAATTTTACTGTCGTATAGGTCGTATATCACAAAACCAAAAAAAAAGTTAAGAAATCAATATTTATTAATTTTTCTACCTCTATCGATCTGTGTATGTATTCTAAATGTTCCTATCTTCTATGTATTGCGAGATATTCTCTGTTGCCTTTGACGTACGCACCCAAAACCTACACTATTTTACAAGCCGGGAAATGAGATCTCACACTAACACATGCGTGCAAAATCTAGTCACACTTTTTTACAAAATTTGTATATGTTGATATGAAAATTTTGTATTGAAATGAAATGAAAACTCTTGTTATTTATATTTTATAACAAATATATATCTTTTTTATTTACAATTTTGTTTAAGAATATTATAATAATTATAAAATATAATAATAATAAAGAAAATTAAAATTTTGTTGTAATTCATTATTGTTTGGAACTCATGTTGTAATGCAGGAATTCTTATGCCACGTCATATCACATCGCGTGTACATAAAAAATAAAATAATATTAATAATATATAACAAAAAATTATAATTATTAATAATTATAATTATAATACTGATATTTCAGTTTAAAATAAAAAATTAGCTAAAAAATTAATAACAAAATTAATAGGAACATTTCATTTCATATATTGCATATATTATATATTTATTTTTTATATAGTAAAAATAAATATATAACCAATAATTTCTAAAAATAATAGCAAAATGAAAGAAACATGTTTTCTACATGCTAACTAATAACTACATAAAAAATAAAAATAAGAATAACAAGTGACTTTTCAGTCACATATATAAAAAAAGCAATAACAAAATAAAAAATAAGCAATAATAAAATTAAAAACGATATTTCAGTCTTATAATTAATAAATTAAAATGCTTACGCTTTAATTATTATTTTTAATTATTTTTAATATAATATTTCTTTCAATTGTTTTTTATTTCTTTTGCTGTTTTTATTAGTTAAATAAGTTTAATTTTTATAATTTTAATTTTAATTTTTTTTAATTTTTTTTTAATATTTAATTGATTTTTTTATTTTAATTTTTTTTTAAATTTTTATTGTTATTTAGTATTGTAGAGTAGTTATTTATAAATTATATCTTAGTCTAAGAAAGTGTATATGCTTTGATGACAAATAAATAAATAAATAAATTATTATAGTTTTTTTTTGTTAATTAATTAATTTTAACTTAGGTGGATAACCTTAATTATATATATAATTTTTTTTTTTTACAAATAATTATAAATTCGACAACTAGGAGAAAAGCCGATGTAAATATACATATATTTATCAATTACAAAAAAAAAAAAACAATTAATATTTTTTAATATATTTTATAATAAAAACCTCTGAGAGTTAACTTTTAGGAATTGTTTTTTTTGTGTATTTTTCAAAAAAATATGTTATTTTATAATTATGTATAGTATAATATGAATCAACAAAACATACAAATTACAAATTGAATATTATTTTTTTTTTAATATAATATAATATTTTAATTTTAATTTTCGTACTTTATTTGGTTATCTATATGTTAATATAATTTCTTCTCCCTAAATAAGCGCCAAATAATTATAATAATAATTTTTACTGTTTTTTTTTTTTAATTTTACAAATTTAATTTTTTTTAATCAATTTTATAATAACAGTAGTCTTTTTTCATTCTGAGGTTTTATTTTCTTTTAGAAATCTAGTTTGTATTTTATTATTTATTATTGTTCATTATTATTGTACATCGGCATGTTTATGTTCAATAAGTGCACGAACTGTACCAGTATCAACAGGTAAATCAAATTTTCGTCAAATTAATGATTTATCTTTGTTGCGTTGATTAGTGGGCAGGCAATCAGATCTACAAATAGCACGAATCCACTTTAAATTTAATTCCTTATCTTTAGGAAATCCAAAAGTTGGAATTGATGGTGCAGAAGGAACATAATTTGATCTACAACCCACAACCCTGCACCACACAATGTCTCGGCATTATAAAATCCAACAAAAAAACTTATAAGTAAAAAAAATTGCACTTAATTATGTACACCTATATGTAATTTAAATTGCTTTTAGCACACTTATTTATTATTAAAAATTAAATTATTATTAAAAACTATCAAAGTATATAGTTTATTTTTATTTACAAAAAAAAAATATGAAAAAAAAATATTTTTTAAGTTAGAATTTGTGCTAATTTTTATCACATAAATTACACTAGAAATACACAATGCCCGCACAATTTTTTTAGATTAATTTAATCTATTATTATTTAATAACACTTTTAACTACTTTTAGGTTTTTAATAATTATTATTTACCTATTATATTTAACTTTTGCTTCCGAACATTCAGCGCTTGGTATTACCGGCATTTAATTTTGACGTATAATATTATAATTTCTGTGACTACAAATTTTTGCGCATGTATTGTAATGACACGGCTTTTAGTAGTGTTGGTTTGGACGCACCACAAAAAAACACGAAAATTATTCTAATTGTGCCGCATTCGCTATTTTTTTGTATGTACAGCAAAAATTAATGCAAAAATACGGAATTGACAAACCCGACATTATTGTGACGTATGTCCACAAAAAGCTAAATATTATTATTTTTTTTTATTAATATTATTGTGCCGTATGTGCTCCAAATTTGGTACGTGCAGCACAATAATTATAATTGTTTAAATATCTAAATATGGAATCAGCGGTACCCGAAATTGAAACAGCACTACTAGAGTAAGTTTTTAAGAACTATTATGATATTGTTATTTTATAATAATTTCAATATAATTTTATTTATATTCCAAATTTTAACGATACATTCTTATTTTAGTATGGCTGATGAAATATTAGGCGAAAAGAAGATATCAGAAGATTGTACCTCAATTGGTAACTAAATTAATTGAAAATAAAATAATTAAATTATTAATAAGCAATTTTTATTAGACGACTTCGTTAAAAGATCCTAATTTTAATGTTATAAAGGAAAGAACACAACTCAAGAGCTTTTATGAAAACTTTTTAGATTCTTTTTTATGTAGCATCGACTGATGAATCTAGCCCGATCATCAATCGAACACTAATGATCAAAATAGATCACCAAATATGAAAAATCAAAATTAAAGTATAATTTACTTAGTGTACCGTCAAGTTATGTATCATCAACTTCTAAACTCACACCTAAAATAAGTATGAAAGGACAAATTAATGAAGAGATTTGGAAACAAAATATTCGTAAGAAACGTCGACAACAACGATTATCTTATATTTCATCTAAAGAAGTGTCAACTCAAGAAAAAAAATTGAAATCTCCATGTGCACCTTCTTCCTTTTATTTGTGTACCAATAATTTTGGTGAAGATATTCGACAAACGATTTTTAAAAGATTTTGATCTCTTAATGATAATGAAAAAAAATCAATTTATGCTAAATTTGTGGTAAAAAAGAATGTTAAAATACGAAGAATATAAAATTATATTACAAAAAATACTTTTTTGTATTACTTACAAAAAGATAATTGCAATTCATCAAGTATGTAAGACCATTGAGTAATAATCTATATAAGAGAAGTTAATTTCAAACACTTTTTTAAATGTGTTTGTAGTTTTTTTAAATAACAACTCAGTTACTAATATATGGAGCGTTTTATTTTATGTTTGTATTGTACATGTCAAGTCAATACAAAAAAAATTGCTTTTTTCTCTATTTTATTAAGTAAGTTATAAATATACAAGAAACACCAACAACGATTGCCAACAACTATGTATTAGCACAGCAACAACAAATATTACATCGCGGTTTCTCTATTATTTTGCGTCTTGAAATTGTGCGGGGGGTGGTGTTCCGGAATTGCAAAAAATTTTAAATTTTAAAATATTTTGAATATTTTATTTCAATTTTGTGTTTCTGTTTTACGTTCTTAATGTAGGGGTTTTGTAAAGCGCGAAGTGTGGTACTGTTCAAGATGTTCACTGAACACCCAAACCTATTTATAGGAAATTAAAAAAAAATATTGCAAATAAAAAATTTTTTTTTTTAATTCTACTAAATTTTTAATTTTTATATAATTTTTAATTCTACTATAACAACAATTTTTCATATAATATTTTGCTAACGTATAATATTTTGCTAAATTATGAACATGCGACAGTAATATATTCCAACACAAAAAAAATAATATTATCTGCCTTTATTATATTAAATTCACAACAGTAACAAAGAACCAACAACAATTTTTCTTATACCTATGCCTATAATATAATATTTTTCAAAAGTTCATTTCAAATTATGAATCATGAAAGTTTTGTTAGATAATTTCGTATTCGCAGAGAATATTTTTGAAAATTTGAGAGATTTTTATAAGTTTAGTGTTCAGTTTAAATTATGAACCAACGAAGAAATTATTTAAGTAGTATAGGATATAAAAGAATGGAAGAAAATATTTCGCTATATGCTAAAAACAAAACTATTATATGCAAAACTATTTGTGAATATATAAAGGGCTAATTTTAATTATTAAAAAAAAAATCATGTTTCCACTTCATCCTGAGATACTGCACTCAAAGCGTTAACTAGAATTTAGTGTCCAGTTTCCCTATCACACTTTAACAAAAAATAATAAACTTATAAATATAAATAAATATGTAGAAAAATTATGACAATTCAATGTTTATAAAAAAAAACAAATCTTAAATATCATTCAAAAATAAAAAAAAATTGTAAATGTAATAAATAACATTTTAATGAAAAAGTCATTTAAATAAATATTCAGCCCTACGATTCTTTTGACTAGCAAACATATAAAGTAATTGATATAATTAAAATTTAAAGTTTTTGAAATTAATTCTTTTTTTATTGATAAAACTTCTAATGAGTTTAACCGATTTTGTCCTATTACGCTAGTTTTTTTTTATATTTTTAAGTGTACTAAAACATCTTTCCGATTCTGCAAGTAGGTAAACTAGGAGAGTTCTGGAACACAGTTTAACAGAGGACACCCTGTACCACATTTTCACAGAGGGCACCCGGTACATACACAACCCTAGCTTTGTGTGAGAGTGTGTGTGTGTGTGTGAGAGTGTGTGTGTGTGTGTGTGAGAGAGTGTGTGTGTGTGTGTGAGAGAGAGAGTGTGTGTGTGTGTGTGTGTGTGTGTGTGTGTGTGTGTGTGTGTGTGTGTGTGTGTGTGTGTGTGTGTGTGTGTGTGTGTGTGTGTGTGTGTGTGTGTGTGTGTGTGTGTGTGTGTGTTGAGAGAAATGCGTGTGCGTGAGTAGATTTGAGTACTGTGATGGTAGTAAAAGCTTTACTGTTGCGATAGTAAATATTGTGAGTAGATGATTATTTTTTTCGATGAATGAAAAAAGGCGCGAAAAACTTTGTGCTTATCATGAAAGTTTTTTTTGTTTTGGTTTGCACAAAAAAACTATTTTTTGGTTATCACGAATGTTTTTGTTTTGGTTTGTAAAAAATTAATATTTTGATATATGAAAAAAAAATTCCCACGCTAGAAAAATTTTTATGTATGGTGAAATTAGAATCTGTACAATTTTTTGTATGGGATGAAAAATATTGGTAAAACATTAAATTAGAATCTGTAATCAATTATGTGTATGGGTTTTTATCTTAGGTCTCAGGATGCAGCCCAGGAAATCTTTAATGTGGGGGAGGGTTTTTTATCTTAGTATGCATGGTGAAAAATATTTATTGATTTTAAAATCTTGGTGGGGGAAATTGTATAAATACCAAAGCATTCTCAAAATTAGTTATAAGTAATTTCGATATTCCAGTGAAGTAAATCAATAGTTAATCCAATTATAATGTTCAGTTATGATATTGAAACTATATTCTACATTTTAAGTGAAAATATAAATATATGTGAGCTGTGTAAAAAGACATTAGAATCGAATTATATAGTTTTTCATCGCCAACAACAATATAAATCTATTGGTCCATATGATAATGTTAGTGATGCAATAGATGAATTGGTGCAGCAGCAAAGATTGTATGGGGCATGCTACAAATGTGAGAAATCGTTGTCTCATATTAAAATTCTAGACATTTAAAACTTATATTATAATTCTGTACTAATAATTATACATATAATAAAAAATCAATAAATTGTTTAAAATGGCTCTAATAAAAAAAATCAATGAATTAAATGAAACTGTTAAAAGCATTAAATCAGTAACAATATCAGATGCACCAATACCATTAGTTACATACATTTTATGGAGCGAAAAATGTAATACAGTTATTAGTGAATTTTATAATATAATTAAAAAAGATGTTTTACCTGGCACAAAAGGCACATAGAAAGTGAAATTGCGAAAACTTTATCGTATCAACATATCTTAAAAGCAAAGCTACATATAGGTGGTGGCCAAAGTGGAAAAATTATATCTAAAACTGTTGAATGGAATATAGTAAACTCAGCCTTTAGCTCAAGAATATGTACAGGAGTTATTTCAAATTTAGCCCATAAGGATCCGAAGAATTTTTTACACGATACTAAAAATGCATTTAGAGTAAATATTGAGAGTATCCTGAAGAAACATCAAACCATCAAGATAAATGCATCCTTTTGTGGTGAGTTTGTATTGATTCAGGGCAAAGAGGAAGTTAGAGATATTAAGTATATATGTACAAAAACACATCAACTAGATTTGAATTCAAATCTAGATGAATGGTTTGAAAATAATATTTCACAATCAATTCTCACACAACTTGAGGAATTTCAGGAGAGAAATAGTGGATGGGCTCTGTTGACAATTATTAATTTAACTTTGAATATTAATAAGCATACACTTTTACACGCATCTTCATACATCGAATTGCCAAAGCAAATAGCAGATAAAAAGGCCTGTATTAATATTAAAAATCTAGATAATGCATGTTTTGCATGGTCGGTTGTATCGGCTCTTTATCCTACATATAGACATTCAAATTTGACAACTTCATATCCAAATTATGCTGAAGTATTAAATTTGAATGGAATTACGCTTCCAATGACAATTAAACAAATTCCATTATTTGAGAAACGAAACAATGAAATAGCAATAAATGTTTTCACTCTGATTAGAAATAACAAATATGGATTTAGAATAGTTACAGCTTATCAAAGCATTAAAAAATCTGCTCCGAAGCTTATTAATTTGCTACTATATAAAGATGATTATGAATATGAAGATGAAAACAGTGAAAATGATGCTGATTATCTAGAACAACCCCATAGATATCATTATTGTTGGATAAAAAATCTATCAAGACTCATCTCATCTCAACTATCAAAAAAAAATGGACGTAAACATATTTGCAATCGCTGTCTGCAATACTTTAGTACCAAACAAAAGCTGGTAACACATGAAGTGGACTGTGGGGAAATGAACTCCTGTAGGATTAATCTACCTGGTGAGAATAATAAAAATGTAGGTTTTAAAAATTATAAATATAAGATTAAGAGTCCGTTTGTTATTTATGCGGACATAGAATGTATACTAATTCCTTCTAGTGATAGGAATATAATTCAGAAACACGCCCCCTGTAGTATAGCTTATTATATTAAATGTAGTTATGATGATACATTATCATCGTTTAAATCTTATCGTGGTGAGGACTGTATCAAATGGTTTACGTGTGAATTAAAAAAATTTGTTGAAGATTTAGAGACAGTATTTTTGTGTCCATTACCAATGGATCAACTTACTAATCAACAAAAATATGACTATCGATTGGCAACAATATGTTACATTTGTGAAAATATTTTTGATGATGACGAAAATATTAAAGTAAGAGACCATTGCCATCTAACTGGACAATATCGGGGCGCTGCTCACTCGAAATGCAATATTAATTTTAAAGATCAACATGTTGTACCAATAATTTTTCATAATCTTAGTGGTTATGATGCGCATTTCATAATAAAAGAAATTGCAATAGATTTTCCTGGGGAAATAGAGTTATTGCCAATTAATAAGGAAAGGTATATTTCTTTCACAAAGAATGTGTCGGATTATTCAATAAAATTACGATTTATAGACTCCTATAAATTTATGAGTAAAAGTTTAGCTGGTTTAGCTTCTAATTTAGAAAATTTTCCAGAATTAAAATCCAAATTTCAAAATTTATCAAATTCAAAACTTCAGCTGTTAACACGAAAGGGTGTTTATCCATATGATTATATTACAGAATTCAATAAATTTTCTGACACAATACTTCCAAATATATCGGAATTTTATAATAAATTAAATAATTCGCATATATCAGAAGAAGATTACTTACATGCGCAACAAGTGTGGATTGAATTTAATATAAAGAATTTAGGTGAATATTCAGACTTGTACTTGAAAACTGATGTTTTATTGTTGGCGGATGTATTTGAACAATTCAGGTTTCAATGTATTCAAGAATATACCCTTGATCCAGCACATTACTACACTCTACCAGGATATACTTGGGATGCAATGTTGAAGTATACCAAGATAAATTTAGAACTACTTACCGACATAGATATGGTTCTGTTTGTGGAAAGGGGTATTAGAGGTGGCCTAAGTCAATGTTCTAAAAGATACTCGAAGGCAAATCATAAATATGTGCAAGATTATGACTCCAACATAATAAATAATTTCATTATGTACTTTGACATAAACAATCAATATGGGTGGGCAATGTCGCAATATTTACCATATGGAGATTTTTGTTGGATTGGATGTTGTGAGTTTGATGTTAATACAATTAGTGATACATCTCCAATTGGATACATTCTCGAAGTTGATTTGGAGTATCCGAAGGAGCTTCATGATTTACATAAAGACTTACCATTTTGTTCAGAACACACTACACAACCTAACTCTAAATACCCAAAACTATTGGCAACACAAAACAATAAATCCCGATATGTAATTCATTATCAAAGTTTAAAGCATGCACTCAATAATGGGCTTAAATTAGTAAAAATTCATAGAATATTACAATTTAAACAATCACCATGGCTTAAACAATATATTGATTTAAATACACGGTTGAGAGCAAGAGCTAGAAATGAGTTTGAAAAAGATCTATTCAAACTGATGAACAATGCAGTTTTCGGCAAGACTATGGAGAATGTTAGAAAATATAGTGTTGTGAAATTAAAAACAAAGTGGGAAGGTAGATATGGAGCCAACTCACTTATTGCGTCACCAAACTTCAAAAATTCAACCATATTTGGTGAAAATTTGGTAGCAATAGAAATGAAAAAGGGTGAAATAATGTTTAATAAACCAATCTATGTTGGTATGTCAATTCTAGATATATCTAAAATTAAGATTTATGAATTTCACTATGAATATATGAAACCCCAATTCCATGAAAACTGTACAGTGTTGTATACAGACACAGACAGTTTAATTTATGAAGTATCATGTGATGATATTTATACTGTATTAAACGCAGACTGTCACAAATATTTTGATACAAGCGACTATTCACCATCAAATATATATAACATTCCGTTAGTTAATAAAAAAGTTTTGGGTTTAATGAAAGATGAAATGAATGGTGAAATTATTAGCGAATTTGTTGGTCTTAGATCAAAAATGTATGCGATTAGGGTTGATGGCGCTGATAAAGTAAAAAAGGCTAAAGGCGTGAAAAAACATATTGTTGCTAATGAAATAACATTTAATGATTATTTAGATTGTTTAAACATTAAAGAAAATAAAATCATTAGTCAAAATCTAATTCGTTCCAAAAACCATAATGTATGTAGTATAAAGCAATCTAAAATTGCATTGAGTCCTCATGATGATAAGAGAGCATTACTAGTAAATTCATATAATACTTTACCATGGGGGCATTATAGCTTAGAAAATAATAATTAACTTTATGTAAATATAATGTATGTATATATATAAACATATGTTGATAAGAGATTTTTATGAATAATTATATTTTTTATTTTACTATAAATTATTGTTAGTTATATATTTGAATTGAAACAATTAAGTCATGGCACATTATGTGGATTTAACAGCATTACTAGAAAATATAAAACAGATTTTATATGAATATGATGGTGTTTTACGTAAAGAAGATAAAAAAACGCTTGAAACTTATAAAAAATATTTGAGGATGTAAGTTCAATATATGGATGTCATTATTTAAGCTGCATAAAAAATAAAACTACATCTACTAATAACTGCTGTATATGTAAAAATATATCCACTAATTTCAACAACTATCAGAAGAAGTGTTCAAAAATTTTGCAATTCTATTTAAAATAATAAATGTAACAAAAAAACAAAATTAATTAGTTATAATATTAGTTTTTATTATAATATTTAAATAAAAAAAACATTATATTCAATAATTATAAAATGATTGTTTTTAATTATTTTAATGAAAAAAAATTATAGCCTCTTATAGGGGATGTTTGTTGTCCTTTCCCGCTCCTTCTTTTTTTGTTCATCATCTTTTTCCGGTTTATTAACAACATTTTTAATGCTTGCTGACGTTATAGCATACTTCATCTCTTTTAATTTATCCATTATTTGTGTTGCGTATATTATGTGTATTTAACCGCGATCTTGATTGAACTAAATCAATAATATTTATTTAAGTTCTTAAAGCACAATAATTATTTTATGCGTAGCGACAGGATTGAACATGAATTTTATAATATAAACAAAATATCAAATATTTTATTTTGTTTTAAAAATGTATAATAAGCATTTTTAGTTTAAATTAGCTTCCTAACTTCACTTGAAAATGGGTTGTATTCAATTATACGATCGTGGAGCAGTAGACAATAAGCTGATGTATTTGCTGGTATATTTGCTGAAGTTTTAAATTCAAGTCTTACATCAACAGGTCCAGATTTAATTGATTCATTTTGATGTGAGCAATCTATAACAATAATTGGCGCAGCTGATTTGAATTCACCCCAACTTAGACACGGTTCACTTTGTCTGCCATAATATGATTGTTGGAAATTTTTATACATCTCATAGAGTAAAGCATATCGATTTCTTGCAAAAATAATATTCAAATCATCATATGGATATGATTCAGAGTTTAAGTGTACTTTGATATCAGTTAAATCACAATGATCAAATTTGCTAGAATTTTTAGATTTTTGTAGTTTGCGATCTGTTTGTAATGCGAAAACAATATATCGTGGTTTTTCAAGTTGGGTAGATGTTTTAACTACCCATGAATGTTGATTTGTTGTAGGTAAAACTGGATATTCATACATATCCCAATTTCGAAAACTCATTTGAATTGGCTTATCACTTTCCGATATTTTCAATAATCCTAATTTAACATTATCGGCTACAGTTACATGAGGTATTCGCCATTGTAATTTAAAAATTTGAAACTTATAATCAGCATTGGTGAGTGCGGCATTATCATCAGTTCTCGCACGATGTAATATCAATTCATGTTTTGCGCTTACGATTATTTTTTTATAATCTTCAGCAAACCCCAGCAACATTTTCAATGGTACGCAGAAATTAATGTGTCCACCTGTTGGTGTAATATCATTCGTTGGCGACCAACCTGCATTTAATAAGCTATTACTTTCACTTTTATCGAATGAAATATAGTTTTTAAGTGTTGAGGTAATCCCAGTATTTCTATTCCGATCGATTTCCACACCATTCAATTCATAACGAATTTCATCAAAGAGAAATGCTACAGCATTGTTAACTAATTTCGCCGTCTCGCTAATTGTTCCATCAGCTTTGGTAATAGCTGCTTCAATATATAAAAAACTTTCGCAAGGTAGCAGATTAAGATCTTGTTGTTGCACAGAAATGCGAATTTCATCGCTAGTGTTGAATGAATTTAGGAAAGATGTATAGGTATGATACTCATGTTTTGTGATACTATTATCATAAATAGCACCTTGTGTTATACTAAGTATGTCACTCATTTACTTTTTAAGTTTAAACCAATATTTTTTAAATATATCCTGTTACTGGGTGTAAGAGGTTTCCTTTTAATAGGTCTTGGTTGCTGCGTGGTTCGCAATTGTGTGATTGTGTTGATGTTATTTTGGTGATATTTATCTTTATTGTAAATTAACATACTATGACTGTTGTTTTTTCAAATGTAATCTTATTGTTATAGCTTCACCCCTGAAATTTATTAGATCGCCGTCTTGGTCAACGATTTTTAAGGTGATTGTTGTTATCCTCTTGAAGTTCACTGGTAAATAGATAACGTTTTGAGGGACTTCTATGATTTTATAGCCCGGTCCTACCTCCGGTGCGAACTCATGCAAAGTGTGTGCTGGTACATTGTTCAAAAAACACCCCACAATAATATTACATTCAATTCGAATTGCATTTACCTTATTTATATTTACAGGTAAATCTGATATATGTTTTTTATTTTTAGGTAGTACACGTTTACTAAAACCTAGCAGTTGCCCAATAGATCGCTCACTACTAAAATTTATCTCTGCAGTTGCAGTTATTTCAGATTTAAAAGTATTATTATTGGCCAGTATTTCAACTTTATGGGTACTATTTTTATTCAATAACTCACTACTTATGTAATTATAAATATCGTCAATTTCATATGAGCCAATCGGAATCTCAATTATCTCATCACCTATATGAAATAAATTATTTATTTTATCTATATTCGGTATAGAATTATATGTTTGAAAGTCAACGAGACCGCAAACATATTCATCTGATATTTCTAATGGAGGAAAATATTCTGTTGATAAAACTGAGGTATTTCCAGTAAAAGTAAGTGTTAACGACATGGTTGTTGATAAGAACAGAGGGAACTTTTTCAATTGTCAACGAATATATACCCAAACAAAATAAAATAAAACTTAAAACATATGATCATTGTATACATCATAAATACATTTATTTATTAGTTTTCTATTATACTAAACAATTGAATAAAAAATTTAAACATAATTGCCCGCATATTACAGTGTCATAGTTTTGATACGTATTATAATTATATGTAATGTTACTATTTAAATAATTTACAAGTTCAATTGGTGGTTTTAGATTTCCAAAACTATCGAAATACTTGGATTTTTCGTTGTTTTTGTAGTACGCTACCCAATGAGTTCCGGGACCAGATGAATCATCCAAATTCAAAATACCACATTCTATTTTCCATGGGTTTTTTGGTAGATTATTTCTCATAAATACTCCACGAAAGTGTGGTATTTTTTCAGCATATTTATTTATATCTAATTCATTTAATGGTCTATTTTTGGGTAACGTATGAATTAGTTTTTTGAATGGGGCTTTAAATATAAACCATGACCCTTTTTATATGGCTTCAAATATAATCCTCGACCTATGGCAATAGCTTCCATTGTTTTGTTATGTCTGTGACTTTCATCAAAATTTTTCTTAGCATCTTTTACTGCACTTATTGCCTTAGCTATTCCTGCAGCACCACCAGATAGTGCGCCAACTGCAGAAAGTCCCGCGAAAAGCGGTATTAAAAATGGTAAAACACCACCAGTTTTTGGTATAGGAATTATTCTCGGTGCTTCAGCTAACGATTTATTAGAAATTATATTTTTTGATGTATTCATAGCCATTTTGATTGCCTCTTTTACATCATTAGGTTTATGTTTTATTATATATTTCTTTACATCGCGAACAGCTTTACGAAAAAATGTCTTCTTTTTAGAACTACTCTTATTTTTATTTTTTCTAGCTTTATTCTTCTTCATACCCATACCAAGCTTAGATTTCATTTTCATAATGTTTGTTACCAATAATGCGCTGGTACGTTCAGATAAATTTGAATCTTTTGCAAGAACACGTTGCCAAGCCTTTTCTGCTATATTTCGGTCTGGTGTATTACGAAATTTTGAATATGCAATATCGTGCTCCTTATACGCTGAATCCAATTTATTTATACCCTCGTCACCTCTAGCTAATCTTTCTTGTAATTTAGTTCCAGGTCCACAATAATTATATCCAGGTAAATGTAACTCAAAAGGTAATTTATTAATTGTTGAATTTATGAGTCCTCCCCCCGTTATAGGTCTTTTACAACTGAAATTATTATGTAAAATCATTTTTTCTAGTAGTATATTTTTGGTTAGGCGGTTAAATTGTTTATGAATAAAGAAACTGCAAGCAAAGTACTTTATAGGTAAGATAAAATTATTAATCGCTTAGTTATAAAGATGAAGTTTTTAAAACAACACCTCAGTTTACCAATAAGGAATGCTGATGTGAATTGTAATATTAAGGAAAAATTAAAACATGGACCATTATTTCCAAACAGCATAAGGGGTATAATTGCGGGACCCTCAAACTGCGGAAAGACCAATGTTATATTAAGCCTACTTGAACACCCAAATGGCTTGAAATATGAAAATATTTATATTTATTCAAAATCATTGCATCAACCAAAATATGAATATTTGAGGAGGATAATAAAACCAATATCAGGCATGGGATATAATACATTTTCAGATGGTAGTGAAGTTATTCCACCTGCAGAGGCCAAACCAAATTCTATTTTTATTTTTGATGATGTAGCATGTGGTAAACAAGATAATATGCGCTCTTATTTCTGTATGGGACGTCATAATGAAATTGACAGCTTTTACCTATGTCAAACTTACACACACATACCAAAACATTTAGTACGTGATAACGCTAATTTCATAATTATTTTCAAACAAGATGATATGAATTTGCGACATGTATATAATGATCATGTCAACACAGATATGACATTAAATCAATTTCAAAACATATGTCAAGAATGTTGGAAAGATAAATATGGCTTTCTAGTTATTAATAAAGATAGTCCCATGGACAGAGGGCGATATAGAAAACAATTTGACAACTTTATACTTTTATAAAAATCATAATCATTTAAATTGAATCTCTTGTTCGAGTAAGATGGCTCAATACGTTTACTTTGATATGCAGGGGTTTAAAAATGCGGCCAATGATTTTATCCCAAAAGAAATTGCTATCGCTTTATCATCTAACGATAGAACTCAACATTTTATTATAAAACCACCATGTAAATTTAGTGCATTATCAGCGGATGAACAAAGTCAAGTTAATTGGCTTTATCATAATCATCATGGAATTAAGTGGTCGGCAGGATTTATTGGGTATGGGGAAGTGAAAAAATATTTAATTCAAACTCTGAAAAATCAAATAGTGTTTGTTAAAGGCATAGAAAAACCAAAATTGGCTCGAAAATATTATTGGAAATATTGCAATAATACGTAATTTAGAGGATTTTGGATGTCCAAACCTAAAAACATTAAAACAAATTCATAATACCGCGAAGTGTTGTTTACATCAAGGCTGTTGTTCACTACAAAATGCTTTATTATTTAAAAAATATCATTTAAAGGCAAACATCCCAATATGCCCGCCACGATGTTATGATAATTGTAAACAGTTCAACATAACAGATATGTTCTAATACCGGCACCTTACATCAAACAGGTCTGTTACAACAGACCTGTTACATCAAAACAGACCTGTTCTGTTTGAATTAAAACAGACCTGTTACCTGTTCTGTTTGAATTAAAACAGACCTGTTACCTGTTCTGTTTGAATTAAAACAGGCCAGTTACCTGTTCTGTTTGAATTAAAACAGACCTGTTACCTGTTTTGTTTGAATTAAAACGGGGCTGTTACCTGTTCTGTTTGAATTAAAATCAGATCTGTTGCAATACTTGATGATAACAGACCCGTTCTCAAGGAAATTAAAAAAATAATATGAATAAAAAATTAATTAAAGATATTATAAAAACTAGGAATGCTATACGACAAAAATATGAAATTTTAAAAACAGGAAGATTAATGGCTGATGCAACCTTAGAAAATACATTTAAATCTATTAGTAAACCTTTGAAAGATTTTGTTGATACAGTAAAACCAGAACAAATTGATATTAAAGACGAACAAGACTCTAGTTTCGGGCCAAAACAAATTAAAAAAGAGTTTAAAAAGCATAAAACTTCTACACCATTTCGAGAATCATATGGCAACACAAATTCATTATATCAAACACCATCATACTCAAAATCTAAGACTATTAAACCAGAATCAATAAGTATTACTGATGATGATGATGATGATGATGATGATGATGATGTTGATAATGATGTTAATATGACAGCCAAAAGATTACGTTATGATTCAACACCAAAATCACATGATATATTTTCAAAATCACAAAACTTATTAAAAACACTCAATACATCTAGTCAAGATATAAAATATGGCCCACACAAGAATTTATCAACTGGGGGCTGGAAAATTGGAAATTTAAATCTAGAAATTACTTCTAATAATGATATTTTAATTGATGATAAAACATATAGTGGAACAATTGGACTATTTGAGCTATTATTTAAGAAAAAACCCACAAACTATACTGAAAATGATTTAGCGCAATACAAAGAAATTTTAACCACCACAAATGCACATAAGCGTAATTTTGATGAAAATCAACAAATAAATGGTAATAGAAGCTTCAAATATCAAAATATAATTAAGAATCTTTTTCACCATACTCATGCTACTAGAAAAAGTAAAGTAGGTCATGGTGTAAACATGCAACTCTCATCAAACGCAATAGATTATGTATACTGGGATGATCCAAATGAATTGGTTGAAAGATTAAGACTATTGATAGCCTCACATAGTGCCGGACATAATAATCATAATAATGAAATTATATCAATTATAGAGGAACTAAGAGAAGCTGATATTATTATATAAATACTACAACATAGACAATATAAAATCACAATAAAAATGGTTTTAGACAAGTTTGGTCGCAATAACAAGAGATCTGGAGAGGGTATGCGAGCCCCCCCTGGAGCGCCTGGTGTGGGGTTTAACTTAACTTTAAATGGTGATTATGATGTGAAACATAAAAAAATTATTAATATCACACAACCTGATGAGGATAATGATGCTGCAACTAAAATATATGTTGATAATAAACTTAATAATTATCTACAACAGACTAGTAATAAATATTTAGAGTCTAAACAATATTCAGATATGCAAATAAATTTAATCAAAGGTGAGCTTAAAAATTTCGAGGAGAATATGAATCATTCATATGTTGAATTGGAAGAAATGACGGATAAATGTAAGAAAAGTAGTGAAGAATCAAAACCATATACAGATAAGCGAATAGGTGAACTTCAAGCTGAATATAATGATTTCAAAGAAAATATGAATCAGTCTTATGTTGAGGTAGAGCAAATGGTAGCTGATTATAAGAAAAATGTTGAGGAATATGTTAATGAGACTGTACTTTCAATGCGAAAATATATAAAATCTAAAATAGATGCGGTATAAGTAAAAGATAAAAAAAAAAAGTGCATTGTTTCATAAAATGTTGAATAATAGACAAGTTATTGTTGATGAGTTGCATAAGCCTGCACGTAAGAACTTTAAACGTCGCCGTGTTATTCAAAAAGGTCTAGATGATTTATGGCAGGCAGATTTAGTTGAAATGGGTGCTTATGCCAAACAAAATAAAGGCTATCGGTACATGCTAACAATAATTGATACATTTTCGAAATTTGGCTGGGCAATACCTATTAAGAACAAAACTGGATTGAATGTAAGCAAAGCGTTTCAATCTATATTGTCTGAAGGCCGTATCCCCATAAATCTGCAAACTGATGATGGAACCGAGTTCTACAATAAGACTTTTCAAACACTCACCGCAAAATATAATATTAATCACTATTCAACATTTAGTGTATTAAAAGCATCGATAGTTGAACGATTCAATAGAACTTTAAAAGCGAAAATGTGGAAAACATTTAGTATGAGTGGTTCTTATCGTTGGCATAATATAGTAAAAACATTGGTATATGAATATAACCATACTAAACACCGTACTATTAAAATGTATCCTTGTGATGTTAATAAGCAAAAAGAAAAACAATTGCTTTCAACAGTATATTCCAACATTAAAATGGCTAATATTGGAAAATTAAAGGTTGGAGATTTTGTACGTATTAGCAAGTACAAACATGTTTTTGAAAAGGGGTATACACCTAACTGGACTACTGAGATATTCAAAATTAAAAACATTCAGATAACAAATCCAACAACATACATTTTAGAAGACTATGAGGGCAACCCTATAAAAGGAGCATTTTATGAATATGAAATAAACAAAGTTAAATATCCAAATCATTATCTTGTTGAGAAAATATTGAAAACAAAGGGTAATATGGTGCTTGTTAAATGGCTTGGATTCGCTTCACATCACAATTCTTGGATAAATAAAACAGATGTATTATAATTAATATAAAAAAATTATTTTAAAATAAAAAACTTATTATGTAACATTATTATTTTTGATTTATTTCACAACATCCTGTAATAAATTTATTTCATAATTTTTTTTTATGAAATATTCATTTTGTATGTTTGCTTCATCTGCTTATAATTTATGATTTTCAAATCAGACTTATAACCCGGGTCATGTCTCATAAAAGTTTCAACTTCACCATTGCTCAAAATCCGTTCTGTCTCAAACTCATGATATTCGAAACAGGAGATTGAAAGTGATCGTTTCCTAAAGTTACTATCATATGTACAACGAACTGTTAATGCTTGATCTTCAAATTCCATTTTAAAATGTCTGTAAAAAACATTTTCGCTTTCAATAATTCCAGCTATTTCAGATTCTTTTCTAATTAAATCTTGCCTAAACGCTTCTATAGCCTCTTCAGCTGTAACAGATATGGATTCATATTCAGGGCTTTGTGTACTCATAGTTTCCCTTGTACCCTTAGTAGTAAGAGATTTTTCTGTGGTGTTTGTTAAGATTTTGAATATAAGTTCAACACCCACAGTTTCATTGTTTGGTAATCGTAATGAAAACTCCATATTAGCATTACTATTTCTATCAAGATTAAGTGGTATTACACCACCAAAACTCACATTACACAAAGTTATTGTGAATAATAATGTTATTAATTGCTTTAATGCACACATATTTAAAATTATATAAATATATATATATATATTTTTACTGGTGTAACTTCCTTCTACTTCAACTTTACGTTGATGACTGAAGATTATTTCACGTCTACTTTGATCTAGTGGATAAACGCATATAAAATTTCATAAGTTTTGTACAACATTGATCAATGTATGTAAAACTAATACATGAGCATGTATCCGGTCCTGATGTCACACTATCAGAAGCCCATATGCAACTTGAAAAGTGATGGCCATAAATTGTATGTTTTATTTCTTCTAATACAAATTTCTTCATTGATTTACAATATTTTTCAAATTGCTCTTTATGTTCATCTAACATATAGCTTTCATATTCATTTAAAAACATATTTGTAATTATTATTTTATGTATTAAATTATTTAATAAAGGAGATGTTGCTTCATTTTCCATATCAAACTCGGTAATGAGTTTAAGATCTTTAAAATCTTCAAGTGTTAGCATAATGATTGATTCTTACTTACTGAGTGAGCGTAAATTAGTTTTTAAAATTTGGTATATTTTTAATAATCATCATCATCATTTTCTACATCTTTAGCTGGTTTATAAAATTGCCAATCATCCACATCACTAAATGGGCATTTTGTATGAAAATGATTATTTGCTTTATGACTCATTGCCCCACTTAGAGTATTACCTCGCACCACAAGGTCTCCACCTAAAATATAAATTAATCACAATACTATTTTTAATATAATTAAAAATTTACCAATTGTCTCAATTCTACAGTGTCGCCATGGCTTAAACGAAAAATCGCCTAAATAAGATATATTTTCACCATGCTTTAAACGCATAATTAGACACCTTGTGCCATATTCGACAGTCATATATACTTCCATTACATTTTCTTTAATATTCGCGTTCACAAAAATAAAATTTTTCCATACTGCTTGACATATACAATACTTTTCACCAGCTTTTATGGTTTCACACCAGAACGTTACCTCATCCATAGCCATCCCAATAATGATTGATTTAAATCTATTTATTTGTCTTATAATAACAAATAAATAAATACTTTATAGTCAACATATTAATAGGAGATTTTCTTTAGAAAAATTATGAAAGAAGAAGAATTTATCCCAAACCTGATAATAAAATTTTATATAATAATAAAAATAATAAAAAGCAATATTTGATAATTTAATAACTTTTATATTTAATATTTTTTATTAAAAGTATTACATAATATGTATAAAATTTATATTTATAATTTTTTTTTATTTTTTATTAAAAGTAATATATCTTATTATTATATCTTAAAAGTAATATTTATGGGTAATTTAAAAAATAATTTTAAAAGTACATAATATTTAATCAATTTATAGTAATTAATCTGTACCATATTCGCCATTTCGTGCAGCTAATTTTCTTTTTCGCATTCTACATAAATGTCGATAATGTTCTGGATCAAAAATTTCCGTCGCATCTGAATCTGTATCCTCCTCATCATCATCATCATCATCTTCTGCAGGACCCTTAATGTTGTGGAAATCTTCATTTAGCAGAGCTAGAAAATTTTGACGGTGTTCTTCGCAACTCAACCTTTTGTTATTGGGGAAGAGTTCTGAACCATAGCCGAAGTAATAGATCCTGTAGTTGTTGATGTTGTTGGTTACAGGTGCCAGTGACACCTTCAAATAATCAGCTTCAAATGACGTCAAGCAAGTCGCTAGTGATTGAACAAAATAGAGTTCATATAAGACTCCGTTTTGTTCAAACGATATTTTAGCCGTTATTGAATAGGTTAAATCGTCTTTGAACAAGAAATCCTCCTCTATTTCGTAGGCTTTTTCCTTCTTCCGCAACATCCGTGTCACCTCATATAGACTACCATCAAATATGTAGATGTCTACATGAGGGCATCCTGAATTCCCCAACAGTAATTCGTGAACATATTGTCCTACAAAAAATAAAAATTGATATTAAAAATAAAAATTTATTTACCAACAATTAAAAATTTACTTACCAACAATTAAAAATTTTATGCCGTCTAAATAATATTTTAGACAGCAATTAATTTCAGCACCAATTTTTACGAACATATTTGTTTAGTTTTTAAATTATAACTTAATAAATTTGAATAAATTCAAACCCTTTTATACCACAAAATGTCTTATCAAATTCTTTTTACAAACTAGTAAATTCTTTCACGTGGGCAGACATAGCCAAATTTCTTATTTCTTATCAAAGTGAATTTTTTTTTTTTTTTTTTTTTTTTTTTTTTATTTAATTTTAAAATAATTATTTATTTATAGTTCCATATACATTTATTTTGTAGAAATTTTACTTAAAATTAGTTTAGATGATCTCCCCATATCACCCTCATTGGTTATATAGTACCCCCCAGTGTTCATTTCATCTAACATTTCTTCGGATAAAATATCGTTATACCTTTTGGGTAGGTATATTATTTCATCAGGAAGCTCTGCAACTAGAGTTTCACCAAACTTTGTACTAATTTTCTTAATGCTGATGACTTGGTATTGAACGTTTGGTAACATATCCTTACATACCAGAATTTTTTTATATTCCAACTTGTTGAAGGCCTTCAGCAGTTGAGTTGCTTTCGCATCTAGATGTTGAATCTCTTGCTCCTTCATTTGTGATGGCTCAAAGTAGTCCTATGTAAAGAAATTATATTAACATTTTAATTTTTAATAAAAAAAATCTATACTTACAGCGTAATACATTTTTTATTCTAAAATTTAGTTGTTACTTCACTAAAATTTCAAATTACTTATAATTAATTTTTAGAAATGTCTCGATATTTATATGATTTCCCCCACCAAGATTTTTAAAATCAATAAATATATTTTCTGCTTTTCCTATACTACATGCCTGCATCCTAAGATAAAAAACCTACACATAAAAGATTTCCTAGGCTGCATCCTGAGATTATAGATTCTAATTTAATAGCAAACTCAAAAATAATATTTGTTTGCTAATATTTATAAAAACATCCCACATAAATGATTTCCTAGGCTGCATCCTGAGATTATAGATTCTAATTTAATACCAAACTCAAAATAATATTTGTTTACTAATATTTATAAAAACATCCGACATAAATGATTTCCTAGGCTGCATCCTGAGATTATAGATTCTAATTTAATATCAAACTCAAAAATAATACTTTTTCATAATATTTTCGCTCACGCAAAAATGTTTTCCTGGCATGCATCCTGGAATTATAATTTCTAATTTAACATACATAATATTTTTTCATGCATGGGAACTTTTTTTTTGCTTATGATAACACAAAATCATAACAAAGTTTTTTCATTCAAACCAAAACAAAAACATTCCTGATAACCCAAAAATAAACATAAAATTTCATTCAACCTAAAAAGTAATCATCCAAAGAATTACTCACACTATTTACTGTCGCAACATTTACTGTCGCAACATTAAAGCTTTTCACTAGCATCGCAGTACGCAAATCTACTCACGCATACTCATTCACGAAAGTTCTCTCACCACTCTCACACACACACACACACACACACACACTCTCACACACACACACACACACTCTCTCACACACACACACACACTCTCACACACACACACACACACACACTCACACAAAGCTAGGGTTGTGTATGTACCGGGTGCCCTCTGTGAAAATGTGGTACAGGGTGTCCTCTGTTAAACTGTGTTCCAGAACTCTCCTAGTTTACCTACTTCTGCACTTGTTACTGGAGTAGTCAAAACCATTTCAATTAATTTTTTAGACTGATCAAAATCCAAATTATTCTCGACAATAAAATTATATACCGAAACTGAATTTAATTTTTGAAATAATTCATTATTATATACAAACAGTAAGTTCACACTTTAAAAGTTCAAAATTTAAAAATGAAAAATCGTTGACTAGAACCACAAACTAATAAACACTATACAGACGATTATATTAGAATACGATTTTTGTCGTTTTAAAAATATTACAAATATATTACAAATTTTGCTCCGCAGAAATATTACAAATACATACACAATAAAACTCTGTAAGGCTCTGTTTTTATAGTTACATTGTGAGAAAACAAATTTGTGACCATGAAATGATATGAAGTATGAGCAAATTTGATGTAAGCAATGATTTTTTATGGATAATTGAGAATGAGAATAGAAAAATATATTTTCAAATTTTGTTATTTCGAATGATTTTTTTAAAAAAAAATTATTTTGCTATTTTTTAATGCAAAAGTACTTATGTACCTATTTAAAAAAGAAAAACATTTATTATTATTTTGAAAAATATTTTTATTGATCTTTTTCATTTTTTATTTTAGAAACTGGTTGACAATATTTTAAAATTGAAATGCTAAGCTTTAATAATTTTTAACTTTCTATTATGATTTATTTCATCAGCTTTACTTCTTATTCTTTCATTTTTTGTAAAACTGCTGTTTATTAAGTATTTCTACAAGCCATGTAGAATAAAAGTAAAATTTAAGAATATTCTGTCGATGATTTAAACATGGTCCGTCAGAAAACCATTTATGATATTTTTCAGAATTATTGGTTTTCTGAAATACAAATTTCAACTTTTTTTTAATATTAGTCGTAAACCAATTAGGTACATAAAAAAAATTATCAAACATTTTAACATGATATGCAGAAACCTAAGATACATTTTTGTTGTTATAAAAAATTATAACAAAATAATAACCAAATATTATTACAAAACTCATAAAATAATTCTGATAGTAGGTACATTTGTAACAAAAATTTTGTTTGTGATAATATTTGTTGAAGAGCAACCACTTTGAATTAAGATCAAATGTTTGGTTTTCTTTTATCAAAATATTTTTACAATATTCGCGATTTATTTTATTTAATATTTTAAATATTATGTATCCACAAACATATTTTATTGAATTAACTTCAATAATATAATTTGAAATATTGATTAGTATAGACTCAACATTAAAATTATCTGAATTTTTGTGAACTGAATCATTAGCTTCGACTTTATCTTCCGTATCATTACATAATTGAATTTACCATGGAATCAGCTTAAAGTATATTTTACTATTTAAAGCATATTTATATATGTACCTACTTATTCACAAATATGTTAAAATATGACTAAATAAAATTTAATTGTATACCTATAGAAATAATTTTCAGTAATTTTTCGATATTTTCACATTCACAAAAAATCATAAATTTTTTAGTTTTTGAATTAAAATATCAAAAATGATTTGCAATGCAGTGGAGGTCAAAGTGCAAAACTTATTTTGCTCTTTTTCTAAATTCTTATAAATTTCTCAGACTTCATTTCTCTCTCTTGCAAAAACAATATGAAATGAAAACAATTTGTATTGAACTATAGGTAGGTAGAGTATTTTTACAATACATACATAAATGGAGCTGCGCTAAGCCGATAATTTTTTATTTGAAAAATATCAGTGCCGACAGAAATGGTATTCTAATATAATCGCCTGTATAGAGTTTATTAGTTTGTGCTAGAACTCTAACATTTGCAAAAGGGAAATTGTTGTTATTATTACAAAATTGCTTAGGATTGATAATCTCAAAAGAAGAAATTAATTCATATTTAAAAAACCTTACAGCATAAAAAACCTTACATCCAAAATTGCTTATCTATTTGATATAAAAAACATCTCTTTAAAAATTAAAACCTTTTGATATGCATAAATATAATTTATAATATTTATATGTACCTAATAGCAAAATAAATTAAAATCTCTTAAATTTGTTCTATACAAATTTTCATACGGGCATTAGCCCGTTACGGTTGCGAAAAGCAATAAGAATTTATTCTTATTAAACAATAAGAATTTATTTTTTACATTCTCTTAATCGCTTTTTCTCTTTAAAAAAAAAACATAAGAATATAAGAATGCTTAGCTTATGGATATGGATACACAAAAAAAAAAATTGTATTGTTTTTTATTTTCTTGATGGCTACGTTATCACAAAGAACGAACACATTGCAATATCTGGTAATATTTTATTCAGCCCACCTTAAGCATATAGAAAAATAATACATATGCAAAATATCGTTTACAAAATTAATGTATTTAGGTGGGCTATGAATGGCCGTAAGTTAATTTTGCATATTGTATTCTAATTTTTTTGTATGGTTATAATGTACTATATGAATAGTATTTTTCATGGGCGGCGTAGACTTTTTGAATAGGTAAAATGCAAATAAATTATATATTTTTTACAAGAAATATATGCAAAAAATAAGAAAGTTTCGTAGAATATAATTAAAATTTCTTAAACTTTTGAATTCAAGAAATATTGAATTTTTTACAAATTATTTGGCATCTTTCTAGAGTGGGCTTAGTCCACGAGTCTATAAGGACCAGCCGCCGCTGATGCATATTGAGAAATATTCTCTTTCATTCTTTTATATTTATGTATATAAATAATTTCTTCGTTGGTTCATATTTTAAACTGAACACTATAGAAATAGAACTTATAAAAATCTCGCAAATTTTCAAAAATATTCTCTGCGAATACGAAATTATCTAACAAAAGCTTGGTTCGTAATTTTAAATGAACGTTTGCAAAATACTATAAGAAAAATTGACAAATGTTAGTTCGTTGTTGCGGTTGCAAATTTATAAATAATATATGGAATTATTTTTTTGTTGTGGTCGCAATATATTTTTGTTGCATGTTCGTAATTTTAAATGAACTTTTAAAAATACTATAAATAAAATTTAGAAATTTTACAAATACTGTTAAACAACTGTTCAAAAGTGCAGACGTGTTTTAATTTCGTTCCGCTAAATTAATAATTATATTGTTGAAATTTTTAAATTATTGTCATGGACAAATGCGGAAAGTGTTCTAAAGATATAAAAACTGATGAATTTAATGATGCTACAATATTAAGCTGTAGCTTTTGTAATTTTAAATTTCATTCGGGATGTGTTTCCATTTCTGATAATTTATTTAAAACTTTAAAAAATCGTAAACCGAACATTCTGTGGAGATGTGATAATTGTGTAATGTTGGCACGTCTAATGTCCAACGGTGACCAGGTCGCTGTACAAAATCTAAATATGGTTTACCAATAGTCTTGGTGTTTATGCCTTGACGTTTCTAAAATGACACAAGCCCTTTTAGTTTGGTATATTATGAATTGTGATATTTGTTACTTGGCATAGAGCCTGTAAATTGAATAAAACAATGTTGTTTTGACTTTTAAAGTTAATTAGAAAGTAAAATCTTTATTTCAATTCCATTTCTTTTATACCCTAAAATTACCCCTACTCTTATTTTAATTAAAAATACTTTCTTAATACTAATTGTAAATATTTCCAATATTCTATATTAGTAATATTGGGCGATATTTGCTAACGCTAGCAATTTATATCCTTTAATATTGAATTCTTTAGAATTCAATATTTCTTAAGAATTTCTTTAATATATTTTGTATGCAGTTAGTATTGCACATGTAAATATATATATGTGCATATGAATAAATATACATATATATATTTACATTATCGCGACATATTTTAGGGTTCAATATTTTAGTCTTTTCGTTGTGTGGTATTTTCGTATGCTATACCGTAGTTTGTTATGTAAACAAAGTGTTTACAAAATAAAACTGACCTACGGTACCAAACACATGTTTAAGCATATGTGTTTAGTGGCATACACCGCACCACCCCTCCTGGCGGAAAAGGAGGAATCTTACCCTAAGTAAATTCCTGCTTTCTAGCGTTAACAGATATTATTCCCTTACATATATTGTCAATCTCTAAATTTACAAAATTATTATAATTTTCAGAAAGATTTTTTAAAGTTACAAATTATCATAATTATCCAAAATTTTCTTAAGTTCATAATTTATTATGTTTATGACATTTTATCTAGAGTACAACTTATTTTTATCAAAAGTAATGTAAAAATGTAAAAATTTAACTTCAAGTAAAATAATAAAAAATAATGTAATAATTAATATTATGTAATAAAATTTTTATAAGTAATGTAATAAAAGTAAATAATAAAACTTAATGAAAATAAAAGTGAATATAAAATGTATGTAAAGTTTATGTAAATAATGTAAGAATAAGTAAAGTAATTTTTTTTTTTTAAATTAAAATAATAAAACATTATTATTAACGTAGTATTTTTTTTTTATTACGTGTATACACATATATATATTTTTATGTTTACCGATAAATGTAATTATTAATGTTGAAATTATAAATCTTTACCTCTCCTCTTTTCACTCTTGTTTAACCTAAAATATACTATTCTACTTATTATTTATACTATTAAAACTCAAAATCTATAGGTTTCCAGGCGTCCCCTTCCCCCTAAAAATATTTTTTTTTTTTAAAAAAAAATTAATTTTCTGTTATTATCATTAAATACGCGTAATATGGTTTAATCCTATTTCTATGTACTATCATTTTCTTTTTATCTGATTTAATCTCGCAATTCACACCTTCATTGCCTATTACTTCATATGGACCAATATATATTGGATCCAACTTCTTTCTATTTTCATTTCTAAGTAAAACTAAACTGCCTATTTCATAATTACTATCTTTTACTTTATAATCCCTGTCGAATCTATTTTTTCTCTCTAATTTCTTTTTACATAAGATTTCTCTCGCATCTCTATGTACTATTTGTAGTTTATTTTTTAAATCGATGCTATAATCATCATAATTGTATACTGGTTGTATTGTTTTTATTAAATTTGATGGTAGTTTACATTGTTTACCATATACAAGTTCGTAAGGTGTAAATTCCGTTTCCGAATGTACCGATGTATTATAACAAAATGTATAATATGGTATCCATTTATTCCAATCTGAATAATTTTCTGCAGCATATGTTCTTAGATATGCTCCTAAAACTTTATGTGAGTTTTCTAAAGCTCCTATACTCTCATGGTGATATGCTGTAGCGAACAGTTGTTCTATTTTTAGCATTTTACACACATCCTTAAAAACATTACTCATAAATTCTGTTCCTTGATCCGAAGCAATTCTTTTTGGCACTCCGTATTTTAATATATAATATTCTACGAGTCCTTCAGCTACGGTATTTGCTTCTTTGTTTTTAAGTGGTATATTTTCTACAAATTTTGTCAGTTCATCTTGTATTGTTAAAATGTATTTATATCCATCTGATGTTTCTTCCAATGGACCTACAAGATCTATGTAGATTTTTTCGAAACTTGTTTCACTCGTTGAAGTTACTATCATAGGTTGTTTTTTCTGATTCATATGTTTATTCTTTTGACATGATTCGCAGTGTTTTACAAATGCTGTTATATCCTCCTGCATTTCTGTCCAGAAATATTTGCATTTTATATTTTTCATCATTCTATTGATTCCAGCATGTCCACTAGTTGGTAGTATATGGTAATCATTTAGTAAAAGTTTTTTCATCACGGGGTCGGTAACTCTAATTAAATCCTTTATCATGTGCACTTGAATATCCTTAAACATCTCATTTATTAATTTCTTTAAATTATTTAAATTATTTTGTTGACGGCCGTCTGCTAATTTTAATAATTCTCCTTTCGTTATATAAATTTTATCTAATTTTAATGGAACCATGATTTTCTGCACATCCCCCCTCCCAACAATCTGTCGAATGCTGTGGTTAGGTATGTAGTGCTATCTTTTGGTTTAACCATTACAATACAATTCCTTTTTGGAATGTAAGCCAAAACTTTGTTTGGACCTAAAACAATATCATTCTGCCCCTTTAACTTCTCAATTTCCTCCTCAAAACTATTTACTATTTTTAACTCAATGATTTTTAATCCTGCTGGTAGTGGTTTCAACAATGTTTTTATAATTTCGTCGTCTTTTCCTGTTACTTGTTCATTTTCATCATCCGTTTTTGATTTCGATCGTGTTGTTATACCAATAAATAAAATTTTTAAGTCGTCTGACGATATTTTTATTCTACTCAGTGCATCTGCCGTACAATTTTCTTTTCCCGGTGAATACTCAACATAAAAATTGTATTCTTCTAGTAATAACCGAAATTTCGTCAATCTTGAAGACGGTTCCTTTAGAGAAAACAAATAAACTAACGGTCTATGGTCTGTCAAAATTTTAAAACGTCTCCCGAATAAATATGGTCTATAATGTTTAATAGCCCATACTATAGCTAATAATTCTTTCTCTATTGTACTATAATTTTTCTCTGCACTGTTTAATGTTTTACTAGCGTATGCGATTTGTCTGTCGTCATTATTGGAAAGTACTGCTCCAAGTGCAAAACCCGATGCGTCTGTTCTTAATATAAATTCTTGTTCAAAATTTGGAAATTGCAAAATTTTTGGGCTAATTAAAAATTCTTTAATTATCTCGAAAGCTTCGATACAGTCTTTGGTAAAATTAAATTTAATATCCTTTTTCAGTAATTTATTTAGTGGAATCGTTATAGAAGCGAAATTCGGAATGAATTTTCTATAATAGTTTGCAAATGCAACGAATCTCCGTACTTCATCTGCATTTTGTGGTTGTGGAAACTTTTTAATTGCATCAGATTTTGAAGGATCAGGCCAAATGCCTTTCTCCGAAATTATATGACCCAAATACAAAACTTCTTTCCTTAGAAAATTACATTTACCAGGGTGAATTTTTAAATTCACTTCCCTGAGCCTTTGAAATACTTCAATTAAATTTTTATTGTGGGATTCTAAACTATTCCCGAATATTATTAAGTCATCTAAGTAAACAAAACATCTAGAATACGTTAACCCTGACATCGCTATTGACATCATGCGTGAAAATGCGCTGGGTGAAATTTTCAAACCCATTGGTAACCTTGTCAATTGGTAATGTCCATTTTCCGTGGAAAATGCCGTACATGGTCTACTGTCTTTGTCCAATTCCATCTGATAATAACCTTGACTAAGATCTATACATGAAAAATATTTAGCACCTCTTACCATATCATATATATCGGTGATATTTGGTAGTGGAAATTTATCATCTTCGATTACGTCGTTAACTTTTCGATAATCTATTACCATCCGGAATTTTTGTAAACTTGTAACTGGATCTTTTTTCTTTGGTACGATTAACACTGGTGAGTTCCATGCTGAATCTGATGGTTCTGCTATTTTATCCTTTACCATTTTCTGGATTTCTTCCTGTATGTCATTTTTCTGTGAGTGTGGTACTCTGTATGGTTTTGTATACGAAGGTGTTACTCCTTCCTTTATTTGAATTTTTGCACTACCAATATTGGTAATTGTCAGTTGATCTCCATCTAAATGAAATATATCGTTAAATTTAGTACAAATTTTCTGTACACAATCTTTCTCGTCTTTGTTTAATGTATTGTAATTAATTTCTTTTAATAGTTTTTCTACTCTATTTTGTAATTTTAAATCTGATTTTTCGTAGTTTAAAATATAATGGTCGTTAAGACTAAATGATTCTGGTTCAACCCAGTTTAATTTTACGTCACTGTCTCTTGTATTTAGTATTTTAATAGGTATTTTATCATTTATGGCTTTGGATATTGATCCAGCCATGAAAACCCCCTCGCATAATTCGGTTTGATAAAATATGCGTTCGTCTTTTAATTCTGTACTTAACCAATATGTTGATTCACATCGCGGTGCGATTGTGATTGTATTAATATTATCTTTACTTAATATAGGTAAAATAATTTGTTTATTATTTATTATAAGTTCTAAGATAAATTTTTCCAAATTTATTTTAGCTTGATAGGTTTTTAAGAAATTTGCTCCCAAAATACCATCTACAGGTACGGGAAAATCATCTTTAACTACGTGGAATTCGTAATCAATATGTATTGATCGAAAATCTAATTGATTAATAGCAGTTCCTAATGTTTCCAAATGTCCTGAAATACCATGAATTATAGTTACGTTATTTGTATTTAAAGTACTGTTTTTTAAAATTTTTTCTTTAATCGCGCAAATTGATGCTCCTGTGTCTACTAGAAATGTTGCTTTAATGTTATTTATATTTATACAGTACAGTCCGTTTGAAATATTTAATGTCAGAACAATTTCATTTTCTTCGCCTACATGTTGTATTCCCCTACCGATTGGTTGGCTTCCCCCTCGGTGGGTTGCTCGTTTCCCTTTTCTGTAATCGCCAAAATCCTTGGATTTGCTGGATTGATATTATTTGTATTATTTGAATTATTATGTCCATTTTGATGTCTATTTTCAGAATAATTTCTGTTCCTGTTATAATTATTGTTATAATTATTATTATTATTAGTATTGTTATTGTAATTTCTATTAAAATTGTTATTATTATTCCTATTAAAATTTGTGTTATTATTGTTGTAATTTCTGTTATTATTACTGTTAAAATTATTATTGGTATTATTTCCCGAAGTTCTATTATTGTTATTATTATAATTGTTATTAATATTATTATTGTTTCTATTATTGTTGAATCTATTATTATTATAATTATTATTGTTATTATAATTATTATTTCTCCTTATGTTATTATTATTATTATAATTATTCCGATTAAAATTGTTAAATCTGTTATTATTTTGATTAAACCTGTTATTATTGTTTTCGTTATTTGGCCGATTGTTATTTCCAATATATCTCACTATTTCTGTTGTTCCTGGATCTAATTCTAATAAATGTTGAATTGCGTCCTTAAAATCCTTGTGACGCGCACTATCCAAGATAATTCTGTATCTCTCGTTCACTCCTTTCTTCAAAAATGCCAATCCTCTACGATTGTTGGCTGTTGTTAAAGCAGCTCTTTCTGTTTCGCTTTATGCACTGACTTCTAGATCTGTCATTCGTGCAATTAAATTTTCCACATCATTGGTAAATTCCCTTAATGGTCTATTTCCTTGTTTGATGTTACTTAGTTTTGTTTGAATTATCTCTATGGAATCTTTACTTCCGCATTTTGTTTTTAGTAATTGCTTTAATTCCGCAAAATTTGTTGGTTCGGTATTTCCTAATTCTGTCAATGCTTTTCCTTGTATTTTGCATTTGATCAGAAATTTTACTAAAATAGCTTTATCTTCTGTTTTTAAAATATCGTGATAAAATTCTATGCTATTCACAAAATCTCGAATTTTTTCTTCACGAGTTTCATCCTTATCAAAAGTTAAAGTTGGTAACTTTTGAGCTACATTAAAATCAAAACTAGTCATGTCTGTTGTTGAAATTGTAGTTATTGGAATATTATTATCTGGTTTTGTTTCCTCAGTATTATCAATTTCAGTTGCTGGTATTGGAATATCTCTTTTTATTTCTTCAGTATTTGCAGTTTCAATATTATCAGTTGTTTCTGCTTCTTTATAATCTTCTTCGTCGCTTTCGTTGTCTTCTCTTACTGTTGTATTTAAAAATTCAACTGATTTTGAATCTAATATGTTTTTTACTTCTCCATATATTTTTTCAAATTTTTCTTTGTATTGTAACGCTAAATCTTTATTTAACGTATATAATACCTGCCAAGTTTTAGAGAAAGTTTCTCTAACTTCCTTAACATAAGCTAATTTCCTCAATATATACCTTGAACTATATTGTCTATTAGGTGTTTTCTTAAAATTTTTAATTATACTTTGTAAATTACTTAATTCAACATCTAAAATACTTAACATTATCTATTTTATTAATTACCATTCTAATTATTTTATGTATTCTAAAAATTTAAAAATGTTCTTAAAAATATTCTTAATTGAAAATCTACAATAGTCTAATAATTTAAAACTATTTTAAAAAAAACTACAAATAACCAACAAACTGATATGTAAACGTTATATATATAAAAGATTTGACACACAACAAATTTTCAAACCTTTACATATATAGACTACTTTTAGGCGTTTTCAAAAAATAACTTACTACAAGTTTTCTTATCTAATACTTAAACCCTAATTATTTCCCTAAAGCTAATATAAATTTCCTTACTTTTAAAAAAAAAACTTCCCGTCCGAAAATTCTAAAAATAGAACTTTTGACAAAATCAAAAATTTTATTTTTATGTTATTTTATAATGTGTTTTTTTTTTTTACAGCGCGTCGATTCTTTGAGAGATATCCCAAACTTCTTCGTTTAAAATTTGGTTAGGTACCGCTAAAAATCTTATATCTATATATATTATTATGGGATTTTCAGCTTTTTCTATTATATCTATAACTTTATATACGGGACCTGCCATTATAATATAAAGATTTTCTAATATAAAAAAACAATTTTTAAACTGCGGCAATTGTGATTTGCCGTTTTATTGTTTTGTCTAGATACTGTTTTGCTTTATAAATGATAAAATATATTACTATTACTAACGCTAAAATAATAATTATTAGTTGCAAATCAGTGTATTCTCTATTTCTAGCTGTTTCTATATTATTATTTGAAGCTCCCGCATTATTATTTATGAAGATTTCCTCCTCCTTAGTGGCGGAGTAGGTTTGCCCCATTTTAAAATAAAAAAATATTAGCTAAACTATTAATATTTGAAAATAGTCAAATGATAAACGAAAGTGAAAACGGAAAAACAAAAATTTTTGATACCGAAATAGCAAAATGTATTTATATATATATATATATATATATATTATATATATACGTATTAAAAAAAAATTTTCAAAGTAAAAAGGACTTTCTAATTTTTCAACATCTGTGAACCTTTATATTTAAAATATTGTTTTTTTTTTTAAATTTATCTTTTTTGTTTTGAAACATATGTACTTAAAACTAAAGATTATGTATTTGAGTGAAAATATCTAATAAATCATCTAAAATTAATTCTAAACTAGGTTTAACTATCAATTCTTTTTCCTTGAAATAACACATTTTTTTTTTTAATATAAAGTGAAAGTTTGTTTGTTTGTTTTTCGTGTGGTCTTTTTTTTTTTTTTTAAATTTCTTTGACCCGAAAAATTAAATATATATATATATATATATTGATTTATAATTTTTTTTGTAATGATGATATTTGATTTTTTTTTTTTGTAATGATGAAAAAAAAAATGTTTACGATTTTTTTTTTATTTTTTTTATATTACTTGTTTTTGATAAATTTTATTGTAATAATATATATATATACATGGAATTATTATATATGATTATATATGCAAAAACATTATTAAAAAAAATTAAATTATTATTATTAAAAATTATTAAATTTCGACGAGTTTACTGACTTTTGTTGCTGTATGCACCCTCCAAAGCATTGAAGCATGCATTAAACATATTGTCTAATTTGGTTTTCGCTTCAATTTTGTTGCTTCTTTTCCTCTCGATTTCCTGTTTCTCCAGTTCTGCTCGTTGTCTCTTGAATTTTTCGCGTTCCTCCTGGGTGATGGCTATCTTTTGAAGTCGTTTGAGCTCTTTCACCGCGTTTCTGTTGTGGTGCCTGTTGTTTTAAGTGGCTACCTTTCGTTCGCTGCCTATATTCCTCTATGCTCAACGGTCGTGGCCCCCTCTTTGGATTTTCTAATGCCTTGTTGAACTCCGCTTGGATCTTCTTATTTTCAGCTTCTCGATTTTGACACTTCAGTTCTTTTAAAGGCTTGACAGCAGCTCCTGGCAGGATCGCCATGTAATGTTGGCACGTCTAATGTCCAACGGTGACCAGGTCGCTGTACAAAATCTAAATATGGTTTACCAATAGTCTTGCCGTTTATGCCTTGACGTTTCTAAAATGGCACAAGCCCTTTTAGTTTGGTATATTATGAATTGTGATATTTATTACTTGGCATAGAGCCTGTAAATTGAATAAAACAATGTTGTTTTGACTTTTAAAGTTAATTAGAAAGTAAAATCTTTATTTCAATTCCATTTCTTTTATACCCTAAAATTACCCCTACTCTTATTTTAATTACAAATACTATATTAGTAATATTGGGCGATATTTGCTAACGCTAGCGATATTCTTTAGAATTCAATATTTCTTAAGAATTTCTTTAATATATTTTGTATGCAGTTAGTATTGCACATGTAAATATATATATATGTGCATATGAATAAATATACATATATATATTTACATTATCGCGACATATTTTAGGGTTCAATATTTTAGTCTTTTCGTTGTGTGGTATTTTCGTATGCTATACCGTAGTTTGTTATGTAAACAAAGTGTTTACAAAATAAAACTGACCTACGGTACCAAACACATGTTTAAGCATATGTGTTTAGTGGCATACACCACAATTGTTCAAATTGTGATATTGTTACTATGATGGAAAAGTTGGATTTTATTTGTTCAGAAATTTTATTTATTAAAGAATCTCTAAATTATAAAAATAACAATAATAATCCATTACCTATTATATCTAATGTGAACAAAAATTGTGTCTTAAATCCTTCTGAGAATGTCGATTTAAATCAAACAATTCGGGCGTGCAATGAACTTTCTTATGCCGATGCAGTTAAAAATATTAATAATAATAATGTACTGCTATCAGCTGAAAACGAAATTTTTAAAGTGGCTGATGCGGAAAAGATCGATTGTGCTGAAAATTTTAAATTAGTAAAGCGTAAACGTAAAAATAGAAAAATAATTTATTGATTACACCGAAATCTGTTGTTATTGGTAATGATGCTATTCCATCTGGTTAAGTAATTGTTGAAAATTTAAGTTGGTTTCATTTATCTAAATATGCACCTGTTACATCGGAAGAATCTATTAAAAAGTTTACTGCTGATAAATTTAAAATTGATATAAATGATGTTAAATGTTTTAAATTAGTAAAAAAAGATGCTGATTTAAATTCACTCAAATTTGTATCGTTTAAATTGGGTCTAACTTATAGCTGTGTTAGTTCTGTATTTAACTCAGCAAACTGGCCAGCTGGATCATCGGTGAAATATTTCAAAAATGCTCCAAAAAACTTGGTGACTCTGGCGAAATCAGCAAAACAAATTTGATTGAAAGTAGCTGTTATTCATCTAACGATTCATTAATATCGTTAATAAATGTTGATATATTGTCTGATGTTTATTGTTCATTGTCAAACAATAATTCAAGTAATAATGTTTCTGTTTCTAAACTTCTGAGTGATAAACAATCTCTCTCAATTTATTATCAAAATGTTGGTGGAATGCGAACAAAGAGTAGAGAATTCTATTTAGCTGCTTTAGAAAATGAATATGACATTATTGTTATAACAGAGACATGGTTTTATGAAGGTATTTTGTCTTCAGAATATTTTTCTAATGAATTTAATGTGTTCAGGCGAGATCGATGTATGAAGTCAACAGAGAGAGGGGGTGGTGTATTAGTGGCAGTTAAATCAAAGCTTAATTGTAAATTACTATTTGTTAGTATGGAATTTGACCAAATTATAGTTGAAATAAGTGAACACACATATTCTAAAAAAAATTGTGTATCATCGTTGATCGTTGGAGTGAGTTATATACCGCCTCAGAGTTCGTTCTCCATATATAAATCACATATTGACAATTATTGTGAGATTATTGATGGTACTGGTGAGCGTAATATTGTAATATTAGGTGATTTTAATCTCCCTTTATTAAAGTGGCAATTTATTGAGAACAAAAAATTTTTGCAGGTACAGAATGTTACATCAGAAATTGAGCAATATGTAATTTACTCATTATTAAATTGTGACTTGAATCAAATTAATTGTATTTATAATGTTTAAAATAGATTACTAGATTTAATTTTTGTATCTGATAGTATTTTAACATCTGTAATTGAAGCTTTTCCTTTAGTTAATTCTGATTTAAATCATAATGCTATTTCGTTAGATGTTTCTATTTATAACTTTGCTGCTAAAGGTGAAACTGTAGAGTAGGACAAAAAAAGAAACTTTAAAAAGGCTAATTTTTTAAAATTAAATGATTATTTAAATGATGTAAATATGGATCAAATCTGCTCCGTTAGTAATTTAAATTTATGTTATCAAAAATTTGTAAATATTATTAATCATGGTTTCGATAAATATGTACCGTATATCCGTAATGTAGTGAATAATCACCCTCCCTGGTTCAATGGTGGATTATTGAGATTAAAAAATGTGAAAAATAAAATTTATAAATCTTCTAAAAAATCAGGTAGGTAATTTAAATGATAGGGAACATTTTAAACGTTTACGGAAGGAATATGAATTTTTACATAGATTTTTATATCGACAATATGTTAATGGGATTGAAAGTAATATAAAGCAAAATAGTAAGTCTTTTTGGTCATTTATAAGTGATAGGAAATCATCTAGTGGTATACCAAATCAGATGATTTTAAATGACATTGTCTCGAATTCGTTAACTGACTCAGTTGAATTATTTGCTCATCATTTTGAATCGGTTTATGTTAATATTGATCCTCCTGTTAATAATACGAGATTTAGTCATATTCAGCAAAAGTTGGATTTGGGTAGTCTAAATATTACTAGTGATAATGTCCGTGTTGGTATTAAAAATTTGTCTCGTGTAACTAGTTCTGGCCCTGATGGTATACCAGCAGTTTTTTTGATTGAATGCATGGACAATTTGGTGAACTCATTAGTGCACATTTTTAATTTATCTCTAAGTTCGGGTATGTTTTTAGATGTATGGAAAATATCATATATAACACTAATTTTTAATTCCGGTCTGAAAAATAACATAGCCAATTATAGAGGTATATCTAAAATTTCAGCTATTCCCAAACTTTTTGAACAGATAGTAAATAACAAATTACAATTTTTCTTAAAGGATTTAATTTCTGTTAATCAACATGGTTTTGTTAGTGGTCGATCTTGTGTAACTAATCTTTTTTACTTTTCCGATTTTGTGATTTCAGCTCTAGAAGTTGGAAACCAGTTTAATACGATCTATACTGATTTCACAAAGGCATTTGATAGAATTGTCCATAAGATTTTAGTTTCTAAACTTGCTGCGTTTGGTTTTCATTCAGCTTTATTGAAATGGATAGAATCATATTTAATTAATAGAATTCAGATTGTAAAAATTGGGAATATTAAATCTCGTAATATTTCAGCTATTTCTGGTGTACCGCAAGGTAGCCACTTAGGTCCTTCTTTTTTTATATTATTCATCAACGATATTGATAACTATCTAAATTTTTCTAGTAGTTTAGCATTTGCTGATGATTTAAAATTATTTAAAATTGTTAAAGATCAATCGGATTTATATCTATTACAAGAGGACTTAAACAGCCTAGTGGAATGGTGTAAAATTAATTATCTATTTCTAAATCCTGACATTTGCAAGGTAATGACTTTCAGTAGAAATAGATCAACTTTTTTACACTCTTTTAGTATTAATACAATATTGGAATCAATTGAGTTAGTTAAAGACTTGGGAGTAATGTATGATAGTCATATGTGTTTCAATTGTCATTTTGATTATATATTAGCTAAAGCTTACAAAATGTGTGGTTTTATAAAGCGAAATTCGTCGGATTTTAGTGATCCTTACCCACTTAAAACATTGTTCTGCTCTTTAGTAAGATCGACGTTGGAATATGCTGCGGTTATTTGGAGTCCTTGTTACAACGTCCATATTAATCGATTAGAACGAGTCCAGAAAGTGTTTACCAAATATATGGTTCGTAAATTGAATTGGGGAGATAATATGCCGCCTTATAATTCAAGATGTTTTCTGTTTGGGTTAGAAGATCTCGAATCACGTAGAAATCGTAATTAAAAATTATGGCGTAACATTTTTTTATATACAAAATTACAATTATTAATTGAAATTGTACAGTGAATTTTTTTTGTATATATAAAATTGAACATCTGCTAAAACAATAGAAAAAAGCACATACATAAGAAAATACTTAAGTGACAAACTCAAAACCAACCAGCAATTTATTACAAAAAATAAAAATTTTGAAATTTGAAATTTGTCGTGAAACCATCATTTTGCTACAAAAAAAAATCTGATGTGTAACAAATAACTTATATATATAAAAAAATAGTAAAAATCATAAAATATTGAATTTATTAATTTCATATATCAAAATTAAACATTGATTTTTAAAAATAATATTAACACAAATAATAAAACATTATTTTTTTTGTAATTATAAAAAGTTTAATACAAATACAAATAATAAATTAATATTTTATTAAAAATTATAAAATTCAATCCACACACAAACATCAATCAACTCAAAATTACCTTTATTACAAATACAATACAACATAAAAAAAATTTCAACAAGCAGCAGAGACGGAACAACAACAAAATCCAGATCCAATCCAGCTAAGATTTTATTTATTTTTGTTTCTTTCCAAAATTTCATTATATACAAAATATAAGAAAATATTTTTTTATCATATGGTTTTACATATATTATTATTACCCAAGCAACAATTTGTTGAATAATTTTAGTTGTGACAAAAAATTTTGGTGCTATTACTATATGGTGTAAAAAAATATTTTCCTATCATATAATTATATATAAAAAACAAAATTTAAAATTTTTCTATTATAAAAATTATTATATTTATAAAACTTAATTAAATTAAAATCATGTAACAATTTTATATATTAAACAACGATTTTACTACATATTACACAAAATTTTCACAAAAATTTTGACAAACTATATTTTAAAAAAACATCATTACAAATATACATAAAAATAAATATCCTAATAAAATTTATATAATCTTTATTTATTTATATATTTGTAATACGTATAATGATTATTTTCATCATATTTGGTTTTACATAAATTTGGGTTGTGCGCTCAATACGACAAATTGATATCACATATGATTGTATATGAAGGTGCAAATTATCACGATTTAGGCAATATTTATTTAATTTGATTGTTTTTAATGAAATAATTGTTTTTTTTTTCCATAGATATAACAATTATTAGATCTATTATTCAAATTTCTCGCCCTAAACTATCGTAAAAATAAACATTTTAAGTAGTATTTCATTTGCATTAATGTCAGAGACTGACGATAACCAAAAGCGAAAAATGAGCATGAACTAGGTACAAATTATAATTCTAATAGCAACGCTTCACAGACACCAAATCTTGACTCTTTTCGTGTACGGCTATCACAATTTTGGCCTCAAAACACGGCAACATGGTTCATTCAAGCCGAAGCTCAATTTACGATCTACCGAATTACGAGTGATGATACCAAATATTGTTTAACAGTAGTCGCATTACATGCGAATCGGTAATGGACATTTTATCGAGCCCGCCTACTGTCAATAAATATCAAAATCTGAAACAAACACTTATACAAATACATTCTGTCTCCGAAACCAAACGACTTGAAGTGCTGACATAGACCGTGCGATTATCGGTGCCGACTTTCTAAAAAAATTTGGACTTATACAGACTTATACGTAAACGCTTTAAAGCTACAACCGCGACACCTACACCAAAAATTACTCTGCTCGACAACAAATTTTCCAACATAATTAAAGACTTTCCTGAACTAACACAACCTCCAGATTATTTCAAGCCAGTGCGATATAACGTAGTTCATCATATTATTACCAAAGGGCACCTACCATCTTCACGTACGCGGCGGCTCGACATTACGAGACACAGTGCAGCTAAAAAAGAATTTGAATTTATGACAGAACTCGGTATCAGAACTTCTTCACCAGTTTCGTCACCTCTTCACATGGTAAAGAAGAAAGACAGCCCTGACTGGAGACCATGTGGCGACTACAGACAATTAAATGCCATCACTGTGTCTGATCGTTATCCGATCCCACACATACAAAATTTCGCGATGCACCTTAATGGATGCAAAATGTTTTCTAAAATCGATTTAGTGCGTGCATTCCATTTAATACCGGTCGCGAAAGATGACATTTATAAAACAGCCCTCACAACACCAATAGGCTTATTTGAATTGCTTAAAATGCCATTCGGACTTCGGAATGCTGCACAAACGTTCCAACGATTTATGAACGCTGAAGAGCATGCAAATTATTTGCGACAACTATTCGTACGACTTTCAGAGTATGGAATTAAAATAAATCCATCGAAGTGTATTTTCGGTGTCGACAATTTAAAATTTCTAGGACACACAATTACACTTGACGGAATAATTCCATCCGAAGAGAGAGAGTCCAAAGCATTAAAGAGTTTCCAATACCAAATTCTATAAAATCTACGCAACGTTTACTTGGTATGATTAACTTCTACCAGCGATTTCTACCGAATATCGCTTCAACTCTTGATCCAATCTAGCTAATTTTACAAAATCAAAGGCGAAGAAAAAAGATTTTAAATGGTCTAATTCTCTAAATGCACCCTTCCAAAAAGCTAAAGAATCTCTGGCTAACGCAGCCATGCTCGCTCTTGCGCTCGAAAATTCAAAGTATAGTATCGCAACAGATGTTTCTGATTTTGCTATTGGTGCAGTGTTGCAGCAATAATCACTAAACTCGTGGAAACCAATTGGATTCTTCTCCCAAAAACTTACTCCAGCCGAGAAAAAACATTCAGCTTTTGACCACGAATTACTCGCAATACATGCTGCGATCAAACATTTCCGGTACGCTGTGGAAGGTCGAGAGTTTACGGTTTTTACTGACCATAAACCGCTAATTACCGCAATAACATCTAAAGCAGAGCGCAGTCCTCGACAAACGTGACATTTAGATTTTATAGCCCAATTTACAACCGACATTCAACATATGTCCGGGTCGGAGAACATAGTAGCTCGTGTTGCAGAAATCACTTCGTCGAAAACCGAATCTTACGATCTAAACAATATAGCTAAACTTCAAGAAACGGACGACGAACTTCAGAAACTTTTAACCGAGAAAAACACATCATCCTGGAAACTCGAAAAAAATTCTATACTAAATTTAGGTATATATTGTGAAACATCGACTGGAAAGTTTAGGCCATACATACCACAGCCGTTGCGACGTTCTATTTTCGATCATTTGCACAACCTAGCTCATCCAGGTGTTCGTGCAACCAGGAAATTAATTGCAACGCGCTATTTTTGGCCAAAAATAAATAATGACTCGAATCTTTTGTCCAAGGCTTGTAAACCGTGCCAACAATCCAAAGTTCATCGTCATACAAAACGCTAACAACTGGACTGTAGAATTACTATTATCTTACTCGGAATTCGCGCAGCCGTGAAGGAGGATTTAAAATGTTCTCCGGCTGAATTAGTTTATGGACAGACTCGATAGAATTAAACCAACTCTTACTCCAACTTACGACGGACCATATCCCGTCATACGTCGTTCTCGAAATTCATTTACAGTTCAAATAAACAAACGAGATGTTACAGTAAGCACTGGAAGGGTTAAACCTGCATTTGAAACCGAATAAGAGTTACCATGCATTTTCAAAAAAAAATTTTTTTTTTTTGCAAAATTTCTTCATAATCATTAAATACATGTTATAATTCAATATACAAGTTATATTTATATTTGTTTTCAATTAATTACAATTTTTAAATAATTTTCAACTTTTGGCTCAAATTAGTTTTCAGTTTCTATACATTTATATTTTTTTTATCAATTTCTAAAATTAAAACTTACTAGTTTTAACTAAGGGAAGGGTGATGTAGTGACGCAAACTACCTTTAGTTACAATTGCAAATTATTAGAAATAACTGCACTCTCATACGATAATTATTTTATCAAATAAAAATTAACTGTTCTGTCGTATGATGATAATTTATTGTTATTATAATACGAGAGAACAGTTAAATTTAATTTTTGATCAAAAATTCGAATAAGAATTTTTAAGAACAAATACTCTCGTTTGGTAGTTCAAAGTATTTAGTCGTGATAAAATGAATCGTTATTCAATTCGAAGTAAAATTTAAAAGTTATAATTCAAAGTAAAATATATTTATCTAAAATTAATAATTCAAAATAAATAATTTAATCTAAATAAAATTTTATATAAAATATAAATTTAATTAAATAAAATTTTATTGTTAAATAAGTTGTAAAATCATAATGTAATTTGAATAAATTAAACAATAAAATAAAGTTAATTAAAAACTTATAAAATAAATAATATTAAAATGAACTTATATAATAATGTTAAATTAGTTAGTAAGTGAATAAATAATGTATGTGGTTTACACACTGTTAAAAATAGAACACGCGTCTTATTTAATTATAACAGACAACCACCTACATATATATATATATCAGTGGCGTCTTCTCCGGGAGTGCAAGGTGTGCATTGCACACCCTAAATTATTTATAATAGTAATTTAAAACAAATTTTTTAAAATAAAATTATGTACTGTATTAATTTTATAATACGTATTAACTTTTTCGTATCCCACGAATAAACTTATACGTCATTGATTTATTATACAATTTTTAATAACATATCAAATAATAAATAAGAAAGTATGTAGATAAATTCAATTCGCACGTAAGTAAAATAATCATATTCCCTCCACAATTCTTTTAAAAATTATTACAAAAAGCGAATATGGAAATAATCAATAATAGTGTGCATTTTGTGTACATTTTTAATACATTTTTTAATATTCTAAATTCTAATCCAGTAAACTTTTTTCTTCCCCTCCCAACTCCCAACCTATATTATTAACTAATTACCCACAAAATAATATATAAAAAAAGTAGAAAAGTGTCGTTGCACCTGTTGTCTTGTGGTTGTGTTGTGGTTATGGTATTATCTCCCTAAATTGATAATCTATTGTTTTTTCTAATTTATGGAATACCATAAAAAAAACTTTTTTGAAAATTATAAGAAAAATTGAAATAATGATGTGCGTGGGCGTGTGCAACTTATATGGTCGTAGATGTGCTTACATATTTCTCTGATACATTTTTTAGCTTTTATTTGTATTGTCTTTTTCTCATTTACAAATTTATTTCAATAAAATTTTTTTTAGCTTTTCATTATTTCCTGTAAATGGTAAAAAAAATTATTTTGATTTTCATTATTTTTTTGTAATATTATAGTACGTTGTTTTACTAAATTTAAATTATAATTATGAGTGAAAGTGAGGATGTAGTTTTTATGCTTCTAGAAAAAAAATTCAGTACGCTTAGTTATGACGAACAGAAGAAAATAATTGATAATGGTAGACCAATTCCAGATTTAAAAGATTTAAAAAGTGTATATAAAAAAAACGGTAAAGAATATGAACGAAAATTTAATAGTGATTTATATAAAAATAATCAGTAGTTAACTGGCTCAACCATACTAAAGAAATTGTTTTGTTGGTTTGTATAATATTTAAAAATAAGATTGATAGTGTGGAGTTCTACAGGTTATAATGACATAAATCATGTACACGAAAAAATACCAAAGCACACACTATCGGTAAGCCACATAATAAATGCTCTTGCATTAAATACATTTGGTGAATCTCGTATCGAGTATTTGTTTGACCAGCAAAGAAAAACTGGTGTACAAAATTATAACGCAGAAGTTAAAAAAAATAGAAAAGCATTTGAAATATTGTTAGATGTAACCGTTTTTTTAGCAATATAGGAATTACCTTTTCGAGGTCACGATGAAACTGAAAATTCATTAAATAAAGGTAATTTTAAAGAAATCATTTTAACATTTATAAAGCATTTATAAGTTTAATTTTTCTAAAGGTAATTTTAAATATTTGTGTGATTATACAGCAAATTTTGATATAGCATTTAAGAATTTAATGGACAATTCAACCGTTTTTAAGGGTGGTACATCAGCATTAATTCAAAACGATATTATTTAAGCAATAAATTATACTATGCTAAATTTTATAAAAACTGAACTTAACGATACAAATTTCGTAGCTATACAATTTGACGAGGCTACGGACATATCACGAAAAGCCCAACTTTCATGTATATTACGTTATGAAAATAAAAATGGTGAACCCATAGAGCGATTTTTTAAATTTTCTGATGTGAGTAAAGACCAAAGTGCCAATGGGATCAGTGAAGTTATTTTAAATCTGATTAATGAATTAGAAATTGTACCAAAATTGATCGCACAAGTTTATGATGGCGCTCCTGTTATGTCTGGACAAATAAATGGTGTACAAGCTCAAATTAAAAAAGTATATAAACAAGCACTTTATATTCATTGCAATGCCTATATATTAAATTTAGTTTTATCTAAATCAGTCCAAACTATGAATGAAACGAAGCAATTTTTCACCACTATGAGTAGTTTAGCCGCTTTTTTCTACGTCATCAAAACGTGATAAGCTTTTGCAAGATACATTAAATAAAAAGATTCCATCCGTGTGTAATATAAAGTGGTCATACAACTCTCGACTTCTAAATTTAATTCAAAAAGAGAGAATAAATTTAATTGAAATTTTTGATTTAATAATTGAGACTCCAGATTATAGTTGGGGTGAAAATACTACTGTATTGGCCCGTGGATATATGCAATTTTTATCACAGTTTAAAACTATATTTATATTAAATATTTTTTGTGAAATATTTGCATTTACGGATGTATTATACAGTATCTTGCAAAAAAAGTCTTTGGATATAAATGCTTGTGTAAAAGAAATAACCTATTGTAAAGAAAATATTACAAAACTCAATAATAATAATAAATTCGATGCAATGATTAATAAAACAATAGAAGAATATGGTAAAAATACTCTGCCATAAAAAAGAAATGAAGATATATCTTACTTTAAAAATATATATGATCATATATGTTCTAAAATTATTAATGAAATAGATGTACGTTACAAGGATCTATCAAATATAAAATTTATTCAATTATTAGATTGTGACAAATTTACTGAATTTGCAAACAAATTTCCTAGCAATTTATTAACTTCGTTAAAAGAAACATATGGGTGTGTCATAAAATGTAATTATTTGAAGCTAGAAAATGAACTTAAAGTTATTTTCAATTCAGACTGTTACAAAAGCAAAAGCGTAACTGAAATAGCTAAAACAATTATAGCTGCAAAATTAGAAGAAACATTTTCAGAATATTTACAACTTTGTCATCTAATAATGACTATTCCATCTACAACGGCAACAACTGAAAGGAGTTTCTCAACATTGAAAAGAATGAAAACTTTTAATAGAAGCACTATGTCAAATCATAGGCTATCCGCGCTATCATTATTAGCAATAGAAAAGGAATTTTTAATACTATTAAAACAAAATCATTGCTTTAATTTTTTTGAACACGACGTCGTGTTCAAAAAACTGAACTTCACCAAAAAAGTCGAAGAATTAATTTAATATATAAAAAGTTGTAAACATTATAAAATTATTTATTAAAAATTTTACTATTTCGAAAAAAAAAAATTATGTATTAATTGATTTACATAAAAAATAAATTACTATTAGGGTAATATATATTTTTTTTATTAATTTATTTTTTTAGTATAAGCACACCCAGAATAAATTGTCACGAGACGCCACTGATATATATATATATATATATATTTATATATATTAGTTAAAAAAAGTTCTATTAATATTTTAATTTTTAATTCTCAATAATTTAATCAGAAGTATTATTTTCTTATTTTAAAGAAGTAGATAAATGTCAATAAAATTCATATATGTATTATATATGTACATTAAACGACTTTTAGCGCAACCCGACAGAATTAGCACATTATATTAAAAGCAACTACAAAACCCCTACATTGCGGCAAAACGTCAGCGCGGGTCTGGTGGCGAGAGTAACTCTAGCATAAAATATAATTAAACACTTATATTTTGTCGTACATCCCGAAAATCGAGTTTTGGGAAAATAACTTTTCAATTTCAAAATTGGTTCAAAAAACTTAGATTGATATTTTACACACTCATAGTGCAATTTATAGAGTTCATTTTGACATCAAATAAAATAATAGCTTCCAACTAAAATCCTGATTTTAAAGGATTTTTGCTCAAAACCATATTGCCGTAGACATTTCTGACGAAATTTAAAATAAAAATAATATATAAAAATATAATAAGTATATTATAAGTGTTTGTACTGACTTTAATTATTTTAATATTAATTATTTTAACAAACAGTCATAATACTGTACGTCAAATTTGCTAAGAAACCGTAAAGGCTTTTTATATCACTTTTTTTATCAGCAGATATTTTTTTTTTGCTGGTAAAATTTTTAAATTTATATCAAATATATTATTTGGTGTTGGCATTATACCTTTCCTTGATTTTTTTTTCAAATTTTTTTTTTTTTAAATGGTTTCATATTCTATTTCAGCTGCCGAAGTCTTATAAGAAAGTTTAAATAAATCATCTTGTTCATATTTAATTAATTTTATCCGACTGAATGGAACTACTTTTGAAAATACATTTTATGCGATTTTTCAGAATAGATTTTGAAATCTGAAGAAACCATTTGTATCACTTGTAGTTTTACTTTTGGTGATTTATAGTTTTTTAATTTTCTGACCAAATCTAGCATGCTATGAATCTCTTTCAATTTTAAGTATCCAGAAAATGCACTATGGCAGATCAACTTCTTGAATCTGGGAATGACCAGGTTCAGAAATCTTTTGAATTATAGATTTTATTTGATTATTATTATAAATGAATTGAAGCAATGATATGGCCATGATTTGATTCCTATTTTGTGGCACACATGAATCACTCCATAATATAAGATGTTCAATATCTTTAAAATCATATAAAATTGGTTCCAAAATTTTAATTACCGAGCTGGCAATATCATTTCCGGAACGGCCACTGTGCACATCGCTCCAAATATCACAATATGTTATATTTGGTACTTCTTTTGATTTCATACAAACAGTGGCAGTCATATTGAAAACAGTGAGTTTTCTGTTATAATAAAAAGCTGAAGAAAATCCTTTAGGCAAAGTAAAAACCCTTTGTAAATAAAAACAAATGACGAGCATGTTTGGATTAATGTTATTTCTATCTCTGTCACGTTCAAGTTTTAACAATCTGTGTTGATTTTTATACGATTCATACTGGTTTTTATCATTTTCATTTTTTATTTTTTATTTTTCTTAATTTTTAAACATTGTACCACGATCACACTGATCTTTTATTGGTTTGAAGAATTCCAAATTAAAGTTCTTGTTAAATATTCTTGTAAAAGATGTTAGTGAAGTGGTATTTTCAGGATGTTTTTCTTGAAAAAGACTATACATTTTTGATAATGATAAACCCTTCTCCAAATACTTTCGTGATGTGCTGGCCCTGTAATAGTAATAGTAGAAAAATTCTTTAAGTGAAATTTTATTTTTTGATTCTTCAGAAACACTGCGTTTGATATGTGTACCTCTTTTTAAGCTTTTAGCAACTCCAGTTGCTTCATCACGAAGATGTTTAAAGTGATAATATATACGTTTGTATGAAATGCTTAATGTGCTCAAAAAGAAGGTCTTACCAGTGAGTAATAATCTATATAAGAGAAGTTAATTTCAAACACTTTTTTCATACTGATTTTTCTAAAGACAATTTTAAAATTATCGTTCTTTTGAAATTGTTTGTAGTTTTTTAAAATTTATTTTTGCATTGTGCCAAAACCTCCGATAGTGTATAAATACAAGCCGTGTACATCATCAGCGCACTAATACTATTACACACCGTGGTAGTCCGACAAATTCATATGAGCCACAAATTTATATGAGTTTTTGTATGGTTTTTGTATTATTTTTTAAATAAAAAGTAATAAAAATCATAATTTTATTTAAAAAAATAATTTATTATACTTTATTTTTATATGATAAATATTTACATATGAGTATATAATAATAATTAATACGCTTTTTTTGGAAATGATTTAATATAAGTACCATCAGAGTGTTTTGGAACCAATGATTGATTTTGCATTGATAAGAAATAAAAACACAATATCATCATTTGACACTTAAAAAAAGCGTATAAACCCCTGAAAAATAAAGTAATTAAATTAATATTAAAAATTCTATTGATGACCTGAGCTTCATTTTTTTTTTTTAAGTTTAAGACAGTCATTCATTGTTTCTTTTATTTTCCAAAATAAATATATAGATTTTTTTAAAAAAAATATTAGATATTAATTATATAAAATAAATTTTAACTATAAAAATATCGAATAATTTGTCGTTTTGTTTCACGATTTTCTAATGTTATCATTAGGCTACTACTATTTGTCATTAAATATATCTATTCTAAGTACTAAATCTAGTATATGATCAAGTTTAATACTAACTGAACTATCATAATGATTTGTTGTTATAAAATGAACAACTGTTGTATTTAATTTTGTTATATTACTGGATTTTGGAATAATCCATTCAATTTGATTGTAATCACCATCTTCGATTATCTTTAGCCGTGGCACAGGTTCAGTTAAATTTTTATTATAATGTGATAAACCAAATTGTGCAATTTGTGTTGGATAAAAATATCCGTGTTTTTCTCATTGTGTATTAATTGGTACACCCTCAGTAGCACTAACACATTTTACACGATCTCGAACCTCTACATTATAATTTTCAAAATACATAAAAAGTCCTCTTGGATCATAACGTCCTTTAGGTATATTAATTTTTGAATTACTATTTGACCAATTAAATTGGTTGGCCTAGATTGAAAATCCTTATCACGAAAATGGACTCTACAAACAGATGAGCAACCAGTTGGCTGCCAATCTGCTCTGTGTATAGCATTGATCCGTTTTTGCCTCATTTCAACATTTTTTGGGAAACTAAATGTTGAAACAGTTTCAGATGTTGAAAAGTAATTGGATTTGCAACCTGGCACAACGCAATTACGAGGCATTGTCTTTATTGCACGAATAAAAAATTTAATTATAAAATAAAACTATTTATTGCACTAAATTTTTTTTCTATGTTTGTAAACAAAAACAACGTCGATGTGTGCTTTTTGTTTACAATAAAAAATAAATTCACTTTAAAACTACAAAATATTAATATTATTTTATGTTGCACTTATTTGCACTCACTTTAATTACATTTATTTATTTATTAAATTAAGTTTTCCGCGATATTATATTGGTAATTTTATTTTTTATTTGAGACGTCAAAAATATTAATTGTATCGACCGGCCATTTTAATGAAACTGTCGGACTACCACAAAAATTCTCTAAATTTATGTGCACGGCTTGTAGGAACTAACACTATCGAAACTTTTGCATTGTACATGCACGCATATGCACAAGTCTAGTCAATACAAAAAAAAATGCTTTTTTCTCTATTTTATTAGTAAGTCATAAATATACAAGAAACACCAACAACGATTGCCAACAACTATTAGCAAAGCAACAACAAATATTACATCGCGGTTTCTCTATTATTTTGCGTTTTGCAATTGTGTGGGGGGTGGTCTGCGGGAATTGCAAAAAAAAAAAAAAATTTAAAATATTTTGCATATTTTATTTCAATTTTGTGTTTCTGTTTTACGTTCTTAATGTAGGGGTTTTGTAGTTGCTTTTAATATAATGTGCTAATTCTGTCGGGTTGCGCTAAAAGTCGTTTAATGTACATATATAATACATATATGAATTTTATTGACATTTATCTACTTCTTTAAAATAAGAAAATAATACTTCTGATTAAATTATTGAGACTTAAAAATTAAAATATTAATAGATTTTTTTTTAACTAATATGTATATATAAATTTGCAATTCCCGCACACCACCCCCGGCCAATTGCAAGTCGCAAAATAATAGAGAAACCGCGATGTAATATTTGTTGTTGCTTTGCTAATAGTTTTCAAGAAAAAGAACTTTAATTTGGAATTCTTCAAACCAAAAAAAGATCGTGATCGTGGTACAATGTTTAAAAATTAAGAAAAATAAAAAAAAATGAAAATGATAAAAACCAGTATCGCACAAAAATCAACACAGATTGTTAAAACTTGAACGTGACAGAGATAGAAATAACATTAATCCAAACATGCTCGTCATTTGTTTTTATTTACAAAGTGTTTTTACTTTGCCTAAAGGATTTTCTTCAGCTTTTTATTATAACAGAAAACTCACTGTTTTCAATATGACATCCACTGTTTGTATGAAATCAAAGAAGTACCAAATATAACATATTGTGATATTTGGAGCGATGTGCACAGTGGCCGTTCCGGAAATGATATTGCCAGCTCGGTAATTAAAATTTTGGAACCAATTTTATATGATTTTAAAGATATTGAACTTCTTATATTATGGAGTGATTCATGTGTGCCACAAAATAGGAATCAAATCATGGCCATATCATTGCTTCAATTCATTTATAATAATAATCAAATAAAATCTATAATTCAAAAGATTTCTGAACCTGGTCATTCCCAGATTCAAGAAGTTGATCTGTCATAGTGCATTTGCTGGATACTTAAAATTGAAAGAGATTCATAGCATGCTAGATTTGGTCAGAAAATTAAAAAACTATAAATCACCAAAAGTAAAATTACAAGTGATACAAATGGTTTCTTCAGATTTCAAAATCTATTCTGAAAAATCGCATAAAATGTATTTTCAAAAGTAGTTCCATTTAGTCGGATAAAATTAATTAAATATGAACAAGATGATTTATTTAAACTTTCTTATAAGACTTCGGCAGCTGAAATAGAATATGAAACCATTTAAAAAAAAAAATTTGAAAAAAAAATCAAGGAAAGGTATAATACCAACACCAAATAATATATTTGATATAAATTTAAAAATTTTACCAGCAGAAAAAATATCTGCTGATAAAAAAAGTGATATAAAAAGCCTTTACGGTTTCTTAGCAAAAGTTGACGTACAGTATTATGACTGTTTGTTAAAATAATTAATATTAAAATAATTAAAGTCAGTACAAATACTTATAATATACTTATTAAATTTTTATATATTGTTATTTTAAATTTCGTCAGAAATGACGTATACGGCAATATGGTTTTGAGCAAAAATCCTTTAAAATCAGGATTTTAGTTCTAAGTTATTATTTTATTTGATGTCAAAATGAACTCTATAAATTGCACTATGAGTGTGTAAAATATCAATCTAAGTTTTTTAAACCAATTTTGAAATTGAAAAGTTATTTTCCCAAAACTCGATTTTCGGGATGTACGACAATATATAAATGCTTAATTATATTTTATGCTAGAGATACTCTCGCCGCCGGCGCCGCGCTGTCGCTTTGCCGCACTGGCAAACAAAAGTTCAGATATATAGAAATATATGAAAGCAGGTAAACTCACCGCCGTATTGCCGCTCGTGCCGCCGGTGCCGAATCAATGTTGGTTGAATTTCAGCTTTTTTCCGCGGTGCCGGATTGCAATGTCATTTTTTCATATTGTTATTCTCATAACAAAATTGTTTGTTAAAGAAGTAAGATGAGTTTTGCAGAAAAATTAATTGAAGCAGTAAAAACTAATGAAATTTAATATAACAATTTTATAAAACATGCAATTTTATATAAAAAAAATGTTTGGTTATGTTTTTGTGACGCTCTGCCGCTTTGAGTGTATCCACTCAAAAATTCTACAACCGTCACAGCCATTATTTGACATTTCCAACCGCCAGATCGTCGAAAGCGGCGCGGCGAGAGGATCTCTAGCATTAGGCGTAATGGTAAATTGAAATTTTTTTATTAAGTAATTCATTCAAGATTTACCCAATTTATATTTGCCCACTTGCCATAATTAAAATCCAATATTATTTCCATAAGGTGATAAAACTTATTTCAAAGATCAGAAAATAGGTTTGGCACTAAGTTGGCGATTTGGTTTGGCACTAAGTCCAATTTTACATTTTTTTCTACTTATAATAAATTTTAATAAACTAAGAATAAAATATTTATAATAAAATTAATCGAATTTAAATATTAGCCGAAATTGCTTAATTGCTGTATTTTTAATTACGTAAATATTGATGTAGAAAACTAATTATTTCAGCTAAATTGTTTTAAATTGTTAAAATAGATCGGCTAATAAAATTAATTAATTGTTGATTCGAAAATTTAAACGTGAAAAAGACAAGCAATATATTATTCATCAATTCAATTCATTGACCGTTAAAATTTCCAAACTTTTTTTATTTATTTATTTATTTCTCTGTTTAATTCAAACGTTTAACAAGTATATAATATATTAAATTAAATTAAATTACAATACTATATGTATTGTAATTTTAAAAGAAAATAAAACAAAACAAAAAAAAATTAAAATTCACTAAAATTAATTATTGATTTATTCTAATAATGACTAGAATATTGTTAGACTATATATATACACAAAACTGTATGATATAATATAGTAATTTTATCTGAAATTCAAATATAATTATACTACAAAAATATTCTAAATTAAAAAAATTTGACTTAAATATGATTCATTTAGTAAAAAAAGAGAACAATTTTTACAGTCAAGAACCTTAAATAAAATTATTTAAAAAATAGGATAACAGTAATAAATAGATTTTAAAAAAACATCAGACATTTATTATTAACTCTTTTAAGTTATGCTTAGTATTCAAGATTCTTATAACATTTTGGTATTTATTACCAAGTATTAGCATCCTATTAATAGTCTCATACTTCCCATATGTGGTTCTATGGCATTCTAATTTAAACAAATTAGGAGATTAATCTATGGTCATGATTCATATTAATTTTATATTAATGGGTATGTACATCGAAATGATGAATCAATGCTAAGCCTAAACACTTCAGTTAAGAAAACTACGTCAGCCATTTCACGTATTTTTTCTAAAGTGATCAAGTTAATAAGTTTTAACCTATTTTCATACGGTGGCAAGATTAACGGAATAATACAAGAAAATTGACGGAAGACAAATCTTATAAAATTTCTTTGGATAGATTCAATACGATGGGTATGTACATCGAAGTATGGATTCCAGACTTGACTAGCGTATTCCAGATTAGGACGAACAAGGCAAGTGTAAAGGGATTTTAAAATATAAGGATCTGAAAATTCCTTTGACCATCTTTTAATAAAACCTAGCATTGAGTTTGCTTTATTAATAATATAATTATAATGCAATTTAAAATTAAGTTTTGGGTCCAAATAAACCCCAAATCCTTAAAAGATTTTACAATTGGTACATTTTTATCAAATAGTGTGTAATTATATTAAATTTGAGAATTTTGTATAGTAAACGTAAACATTTCTCAACATCAAAAAAATTAAATTACACCATGTAGAAAACCGATTTAAGTCTTCTTGAGAAATTGAGTCATTCAAAGAAGTTATTTTTTTATATATTTTCATATCGTCTACATCATTAATAGAGATAATGAGTAATAGAGGGCCAAGATGACTTCCCTGAGGTACCGCTATAGTAGCTTAAATGATGAAGATATTACTGATTTAAATAAAATACTGTATGTTCTATTTGTTAAGTAAGACTTAATCCATTTTATGAAGAAAGCAGGAAATCCTAATTTTCTAAGTTTAAATAAAATCACACTTTGTGGTAAGAGGTCAAATGCTTTACTTAAATCACTGAATAGAATATCAGTTTGTGACCCAGCTCCATATTATTAATAAATGTAGACGTAGATTCAACTAGATTAGTCACAGTCGATCTGTGTTTCATGAAACCATGTTGATTTGTAACTAAAAAATTTGCACTATGATTTTATATACAATCAAAAACTACTAACTCAAATAATTTCGGTATACTGGATAGTTTAGCTATTGGACGATAATTAATTATTTCCTTTTTAGATCCTTTCTTATGAACCAGCAGATAAAAATAATACCAGTAGATAAAGAACGCCGAAACAATAAAGTGAGAGGCAGAGTTAATGAACCAGAACATTATTTTAGAACGATTTCTGGAATGCCATCAGGCCCAGGACATGAATTATCCCCAAGTTTATCCAAGTATGTCTTTATTAAATTGACATCAAGATTTATGGCCTGAAGCGTAGTTTTTGGCAATTCATTTAAGTGATCAAAACTAGATTCATTAATATGAAAGTCAGAACTTACATAAGATTTTGAAAATTGATCCCAAAAATAATTTGAAATGACAGCGGGCTCATTACTTAAATTTCCATTAAAACTCATAAAAGTTGGAAATTGATCTGATTTTATTTTAGTATTAATAAAATTCCAAAATAATTTTGGGTTATCAATAACTTTAAAAGACATATCATCAACATAATTCTTATAGGATAGTTCAACTTTTTGTTTAAAAATATTAAATAAATTCACGAAATATCATACTCACATATGATAATATTATAAAATTCATCAATGAATGTATTAAAATCTACATTTTGAAGTAATGTAGGAAAGTCAATTGAGTTAAAAAAATTATTAAGCCCATGGAAATCAGTTTCCTTAAAATTAAATCGTAAAGAGTTTTCAATTGCAGCTGTAGAAACACCACTATAGCAATATGAGAACGATATTGGTGGATGGTATTCATCTATATTAACTAAAGGTGATCCAAACTGTGAAATAATAATATTATCTCAATCTGAAGTAAATATTATATCTAATTGCCTGGATTGATAATTTTTTATATTTGAAATTTGTTGCACGTAGTTAGCATTAAGATTATCACAAAATGAAAATTCAATTTCATTTACTAAATTAATTGGAATCAGAAAAGATTCTTCATCATGGGGCAACCATTTAATATTAGGAAGATTGAAGTCTCCACAAATTATCAACTCATCTGTGTGCCTAAGTGCTGAAGAAATACTATCAATAGCCTTATTAAAATTTGAATATACTTCAATACTTGAATTTGGCGGAATGTAGCAATTAATTATAATAAGTTATTTCATTTGTAAATTAATTTGAACACCAACTATCTCTAATAAATCTGAATACGGTATAGAAATTTCAGAAACATGAAACTTAGATTGAATTAATACACCACCCCCTTTCAAAGAAGGATTTGGGTAAAGCATAACATCAGATTGCAAATTATATCTATCTCTTCTGAAAACAATAAATGTTTGATCAAATAATTCAAGATTATTAATTGAAGAAGTCAACCAAGTTTCAGTGAGAGCATAAATATCGAAATCCATAGAAAATGAATTAGAAAATACAGTTTAGTTTAACTTTGGAAAAGTAAAAAAAAATATCAATTTAAATTATGTTATACATATATTATTCTTAACCGAAAGTATCAAAATAAAATAAAATTACACTTATAAGTATAAATATTTTTAATCGAAACTTATAGCTTTGTAAAATTTTTCGAATTGTTTACGAACTGATTTTATTCGTATCATAAATGTAAATAAAATATATTAAAACTTTTATTAGACATTTTTATTTTTAAATATAAAATTTATTTGAAATATATAAAAATATTATATCTCATTTAATTTTCATCCTGTTTAAAAACTACAGATTCTGGAATATTTGAAAAATTTCAAATTATATAAAGATTAATAATGTTATATATTTATATGTACAAATTTGGGTTTCGTACTGACTTCTTATAGCATTTCTGAAAAACAACATAAATATTTATTATTTCTCTGAATACTTCAGAATATATATATATTTTTTAACTGCAACATTAAATAACTTTTATATTATTAAATATTTTTAATGTAACTTACCATAGACAAATAAAAACATGTCTTTACTGATAGAGTAAAAAAATGTTTAGCTTCAGTTTTATTAAAAATTTTAATGTGTGAACCTGTGGCCAACTACCGGTTTCGGCTCACCGAGGCCGAAAACCGGTATTTCTTTAAGAGTCTAGATATACAATAAAAATACAACATGCTACTCTATCAATTTTATTCAAAATAAAAATAAAAAATAATTCTCTTACAAATTAGATATTGTAGTTTTTGCATCAAAAAAATTACTGTACAAATTCCAGTTACTGTAAAATAATAAAAGTAGCTGATTTATGGGTAATAACCGCACCGAAAAAATACCGCACTTTTACCACCAAAATCTGTAGTTAAAAAAAAATTAATATTTTATACAGAAAATTTGCACGTGTCAGATAGTCTGTGTCAAATGCAAATGGGACATTAAATCGATACATTTTATACGGATTTTATCAAGCCTTTGATCTAGTTAATCATTCTATTTTTATTAGTATGTTGCTGAAAAAGTGTATAACTGGCCCGCTACCGTCTAGTGTATTAAGTTTATTGTATTTATGTAATTAAGTATTTATAAAGTTTATAGTATTTATTTTTAAATTAAATAAATATAGCTTTATTACTAATATAAAAAATAATAATATGTAAGGATATAAAATATGTTTTTATAATTTAATCGATTCAACTCATTGACCATTACTCGCACAGTGCAACTTTATTTTTCCAGACTTGATTTTCCTCAAGGTAAGAATATTAACTTGTAAAGTGTTGTTTTGAACATTTAGAAATGCTGCCGCGGAAAAGTCGACGAATATCACGGAAAAGGTATTGCTCTTTTCCATGTCAATAATTGCCTTGCACCGAACAAGCTAAATCTGAAGACAAATATTAAAGAAATTAATGAAATAATATACCTATTCTATTAAATTTTGCAGGCAAAAAATACACAAAAAAGAAATATGTTAAAAACAGAAATTCAAACTCTAAAATAAAAAGTTTTAAAAATGTTCATTTGTTTATTCCAATGTAACACTGCTATATAATAATTTGTATTTTTTTATTTCATCTTGAAAATATAAAAAAATGTTAAAAATTGTCTTAAGAACCCATAGCGGTTATATTAATTTGTTACTTCATCATTGTTCAAATTAAATTTATCAACTAACAAAAAACTGATGAACAAAACATTTCTTTCACCGTGATTCTTTATTGCATTAAAAATAGCATAATACTAAATTTATATTTTAATTGAAGTGCTTAATAAAATCATGATATACCAAAAAAATATTGTTTTAGTTATATTTTGTTATGTTGATATTTTTGAATCGCTCGCTGTAGCCACCTAATACTGGATTGGCTTACATTACAATCTAAACTTAACACTCTTGATGAATGGTGTATCATGAATATCTTATACCTTAATATTTCCAAACCAAATACCATAATATATTTTCTCTCGACATAAATATTCAAAATTTTAAATACTATCTTAATGAGACTTTACTTAACCGTGTTGACCAAATTTCGGATCTTGATATTATTTTTAATAGTAATCTCTGGGACCCTGCCTTTTTAGTATACAGTGATAAAATTGAATCAGTTCAAAAACTGCATAAAGAGAGCTATAACACAAGATATTATAGTAATCTACCATCTTACTCTTAGATACTTTCACATTTCAACAACGAATCTCTCGTCGCTATTGTCCAGGAGAGATAATATAAAAGTTTAAATTATATCAAATTAAATAAAATTAAATGATAATAGACATACGAGAGTTACTAAAACACTAATAGAATATTCTCACCCGGTACGATAGTCATATTGAGCTTATTAACAGATGATACATGGTCTTCGACAATTTTGGCACTCTCTACTCATTATATTCTTATGGAAAAATATTCAATCCTTACTAAGCTAACCTTAATATATACATCTTTCAATTTCAAATTTAATTATAATTTAAAAATTTTAAATTTTGACGAAATATAATATTAATATGAACATATATTATAATTTTTAAATTTAATTTAATTTGATATTTTTTTATTTTATAATTATCCAAGATTTTTTATTTTATAATTATAATTTAACACTTTGCCTGTTAAATAAATAAATAAATTAAATAAATGTATTTTTATATATCTTACTGTATTTTTTATAATTAATAATTATTATTTATTCATGAATAAATATATAATGATCTTATTAGAATTTTTTTTTCCAAGTAATTTGCTTACTTATAACAATATGTAGTATTATTATAAATGTCTTTAATATAATGTACCTTGTTTTGTAATAAAATAAAATAATACCCACATACTTAAAATTTACAACTGTTTATTTCGAATATGAATGCGTTCGGAAAATTTAAAAATTTACAAATTTGTATTAAATTTTTAACAAAATATTAAATTTTATATTTATTAATATTTGAATTTTTGTTTACATACATTTTTTCTCTATTTTATTTTGACATTTTGGCATTTCATGAAAGTCTTTGTTATTAAGACGCAGCTTCGTCGGTCATATAACAAAATCAACTAACTAATCAAATAAGTTGTTTTTGGAAATACATAATTGTTGTAAATTAAGTGATATATGTATATAATATATATGTATCCAATTTAATTAAAATAGGATAATTTTAACATGAGCATAATAATCAAATAAAATTCGGAAACTAAATTGCCTATCTAAGAACCCACTGAAATTACATATTTCAGATCAGGAGCACCATCTAGTCTAGATAACAAAATAAAATGTCCTCGAAATCGGGCAAGAAATACTATATGCTCTAAAACACTTGAAATGAAATCACTCACGGTGCGTGAAATGTCAACGGGTTTTATGTAGAATATTGAACGTAAGTACCGATGCAAATTTTGTTTATGCCAAAAAAGTTGCAGCCAAATTAATTTACCCTCAAGTCCAATGAAACACTCCCTAGTTAACTACTTATAAAATTATACAAAAAACACAAATGTACAACTGAGCGTAAATTACGAAAATTAAAACCAAATTCTAATATAATATAGTATCGAACATGCTCGATCTTAGTATGTACAATTATGTAATTCCCAAATTATTTGGAAAAAGTGTGCCTACAGGCAGTATGTACGACAATCATATTAACTCTTCACGAACATCTATTCATATAAAGGATATAGCATATAGCAGCAGTCATTAATCTCTCAAACATAGGTTTTTTGTTCCAATGGTAAAAGGGACTTAATACACACATGTGACGAATTGTTGTATTCTCACTTTTTAAGTGATCAACTTTTATTCCACTTGAGCAAAAGAAAATACTTTATACACTTGTATTTAATAATTTATTCCTTTTATTAATTTCTTCAGATCTTGTACAAATGAATGCTTGTAAATAACTGTCTTAATCTTGTTTACTGAGTCCGCTTTTATACTCTTCAGTCGAACTCCAGTAACTTTCTGTATTTATGTTTACGTGCGTTGTTTACTTTTTAGAATATTCTAAAAATTAGAAATCATGCTAAGATCAGCATAATTTATATACAGCTGCGCAACCTTATTTACAGTTACGCGAGGTGGAATTCTAGTAAACAACTCATGTAACATAAACAATTTGAATATGCTTTATACAATAAACAACTTTAATATAAACAATTGATAATTATAATATAAACAATTTATGTAAGCATATTCATATAATAACCATTATATTTATTCTTAGAATAATATAGAATATTGATTATTTATAAATATGGAATAATTTAGAATACTATTGTCATAACATATATAATATATAATAACTTAATACTATTATTCTGTTGGATGATGGTTATATGACGGCAAATATGCTTTATGACCAAATAATAGTTCATATGGAGAATATTCTGTAGATGTATGAATTGATGTGTTATAACTAAACATAGCGAATTGTATATACTCATCCCAATCAATTTGATCTTTTTTTATATAATGTTTTAAATAATCCTTTAATGTTAAATGAGATCTTTCTAATGCACTATTTGTTTGTGGGTGATATGGTGTTGAAGTAATATGTTTTGTTTTGAAAAGATTTGTAAATTCTTTAATTAGATTACACATAAAATCAGAACCTTGATCAGAAAGAATTTCTTTTGGAATGGCAAAATATGTAATAAATTTTGTGAAGACTTTTGCAACGGAAGTAGATTCATGATTTGGAATTGGTTTTGCAAAACTAAAGTTTGTTAAATCATCTTGAGCAGTAAGAATAAATTTGATTTTCAGTAAGTGGTAAAGGACCAACAATATCTATAGCTAATTTTTCAAATGGTTTCTCGGAAGTTGAAGTAATTTCCATAGGTTGTCGTGTTGGTTTAAAATTTGTTTTATTAATTTGACATTGATTACAATTTTTTTATATATTTTCGAATATCAGATTTCATTGAAGGCCAATAATAATTTTCTTTTATTCTATTATATGTTTTATTAAATCCGCTATGACCACATAATTTATTATCATGATTTTCAATAAGAATTTTATTAATTTCAGTTCTATCTTTTGGAATTTGTTTAGAAGTATTGAAAATTTTTATACTATTTTTTTCAAATATAAATTTCAACATTTCATATAATAGATCAATCTTTGACTTTTTGAATTTTTCTGGAGGTACTAAGATAAAACTATTATTTTTAATAGAATTTTTAAATTTTTGAAAAGTTGTGAAGAGATTTATGTATTCTAGTTTATCAAAATGTAAATTTAAGGGATACAATATATATATAGTTTGATTTTTATTTCCTATTTTTGAAATCCATTTAATTCTGGTTTAAAATTTGTAATATCAAAGTTTAAACAAATATATTTAGAGTATTGATTGCTTTCATCTAGATCTTGTGACCATATAAGAACAATTGTACCATGAATTTTATTTGGAGGAGTATTTTCTTTTTCATAAGTAATAATTTTTTGATTTTGATAATGAAATTTTACATAGTCTTGGTAATATCTCCTGAAGCTAAATTTATTTCAACAGTATCTTTTGAATTAGGAATTAATCTAGAAAGTCCATCTGCATTAGAATTTACTCGCCCTGGTTTATATTTTATTTCATAATCATATTCACTTAATCTTAAACGCCAACGCACTAATTTTGAAGATGGTTTATGACAATTAAATAACCATTGTAAAGGTCTGTGATCGGTAAAAATTGTAAACTTTGTACCATACAAATAAGGTCTGAAATGTTCAATAGAATTAATAATTGCTAGAAGTTCTTTTTCAGTAACGGAATAATTTTGTTCTGCATTATTTAATGTTCTGGAATAATATGCAATTGGCAAATCATTATTTTTGTCATTGAGTTGAGATAAAACTGCACCAATTCCTACGTTTGATGCATCGGTAAAAGGTTTTGAAAAATCGGGATATTGAAGAATTGGTTTTTGAACTAATGTTTCCTTAAGAGTTTGAAATGATTTTTCTTGATTTTGACCCCATTCAAATAACACATCTTTCTTTAAAAGTAAAGTAAGAGGTTTGGCTATAATAAAAAAAATTTGGAATAAATTTTCGATAATATCCACACATTCCTAAAAACATTTTTACTCCTTTTTGACTAGTAGGACGAGGAGTTTTTAAAACACATTATATTTTATTAGGATTGGGTTGAACACCATTTTCTGAAATTACGTGTCCTAAATATTCACAATTCTTTTTTAAAAATTCACATTTATCAGGTTGTAATTTTAAATTATTTTCTCGGAATCTTGAAAATATATTTTTTAATTTTCTATTATGAACTTTCATTTAATTTCCGATAATCTATAACAATACGCCACTTCTTGTCATTTGAAGCATCCATTTTCTTTGGTACAATCCAAATAGGACTGGACCAAGGACTCATTGACGGTTTAATAATATCATCATTTAACATTTTCTCTATTTGTTTTTCTATTTCGCTTTTATGAATTTGTGGATATCTATAACTTTTAACATGAATTGGTTTTTCATCAAATGTAGGAATAGAATTAATAGTTGAATTGGTATATGTTAATTTATCATTTGGTAAGTGAAAAATATCATTAAACTCTGAACAAATTTTTTTATTGAAGATTTTTCTTCTGAATTAATGTGAGAAAGTCTTAATTTTTCATTTAATAACTTTAATCGATTATTAATATTAAATTTGATTTCTGGAGCTAGGTTAAATAATTTTAATTGTTTAGGTAAAGGCTCGATGTAACATTCAGGAATTGGAATTATTTTATCCAAATTAGAATTATTTATTATAGTAATAAGCGCTTCATTTTGATATAGAACCCTAACAATTGAATTTGGAATTAATAAAGAATTATAATTATTTAATTGTTGGGATACAATAATGCCTTCTTTGACATTTTGTGGATTTAGTAATTTTATCGGAACTACTATTTCCGATCTTTTATTAATACATAAATAAGATTTAGATTTTTGAGCCCTATTTAAATACATTGGTAATGTTAATGATATGGAATTAAGAAATATAGTTGATGTAGAATATTTAATATCTACTTTATATTTTTTAAAGACATCTGCACCAAGTATACCATCGAAAGGAACATTATTATCGTCTTTAATATTATGTAAATTCATAACAAATTCTTTTCCTAGAGCAGACAGATCAATGCAAGTTTCTCCTATTGTATATATAGGGACATCGACTGAAATACCCTTCAAAGACAGAGATTCAGAATTTGAACTGTAATAATTTTGTATACTTGATTCTTTAATTAATGATGTAGATGCTCCAGTATCAATTAAAAATTTTAATAATTTATCGTTTTGCTTAGAAAATTTTGAATAAAGTAAAATATAATTTTGTTCATTTTTAAATGAAAGAACATTTGATGATTTTACATTTCATCAAATGTTGATGAAATAACATCTTCCGACATAATAACATCTTCCGTTATTATGTTGGGAGGAATAGCAGATTGGCTTATTTCTAAAAAAATTGTTTTGAATTTGATTTTGGGTTTTGTACTGAATTCTGGTTTGAAATATATTTTTGTTTCTTTATATTGTTGTTGTATTGCCTTTTTCTGCATTCACTAATAACATGACCAACATTTTTGCAGTAACTGCATTGTTTATTTGGAGTATTATAATTGAAAGGATTTTGATAATTAATTTGTTTTATACGATTTTTGTAAAACAATTCCGAAATTCAAACATTAAATAAAAACAGAATTCGGAAATTCAAACATTAAATAAAAAGTCAATTATATTATATAAAAGTAACTAATCTTTTTATATCATATTTAAGGAATACGGATATAATGGCCCTGCCCTGTAGAGAGCCGACATCTTTATTTTTCTTATATCACTGGAAAGGTGTAACTGTGTTTTTGACACCAATAATATTTCTACCCATATTACTCATTAATAATATACCTGTAAGTTATTATGCAACTTTTATGTATACAATTCCAATAAGCTAACTTGACTTATATATAAAGGAGTATAGGTGCATGTATATAATGTTAATAATGGCAATATACTGGGTAACAGAAGCTTTACCGTTGCCTGTGACATCAATGATTCCAATAATTGGATTTCCTATAGCAGGAATAATGGTATATTGAAATTATGAATGTAAAGTAATTTCCAATCAGTAATATTTTTTATAGAGTTCAGAAGATACGTGCAGACTTTACTTCAAAGACACTTTAGTTATGTTCTTAGGTGGAATTATGATTGCTTTGGCAATTGAGTACTGCAACTTACACAAACGCCTTGCTTTGCGAGTTATACAAATAGTAGGATGCAGTCCTAGAAGGTATAGTCAAAAATTTAACTAATGTCTTTAAAATTGTATTTAATTTTATAAAAAGACTACATTTTGGATTGATAATTGTGACTATGTTTCTATCAATGTGGATTAACAATGCAGCTTGTACAGCAATGATGTGCCCAATAATTCAAGCGGTTTTAGAAGAGTTACAGGCTGTAAAATACATTTAACAAAATTAATTCAATAGAGAAATATTTATATATATATTGCAGCAAGGATTGTGCCGAATGTATAGGGAAGGCAATAATTCTACCGGAGAAGAAGGAAAAGCAAGCGGCGAAGTTGGAAAAGCAAGTGGTGAAGACGGCAAAGCAAACTCTTCAGAGGAGTAAATACCACTTATATTTTATTAGCACAGAATATACAATTACAAAATTTAGGCTGCCGTATCCTTCTAAAATTACTATTTGTTTTTATATGGGAACTGCATATGCAGCTTCAATGGGCGGATGTGGAACACTTATTGGAACTGCTACTAACTTGACATTTAAGGGCATTTATGAAAGGTACTTACATTATAAAATTTTAACGGACTATTAATATATTTTCTCATAGCCGATTCCCTAAGTCAACAGATAACTTGGATTTTCCTACATTTATGTTTTATTCAGTTCCATCTATGCTAGTTTACACAACTTTGATGTATTTATATTTACAATGGCTATACATGGGCTTATGGAGGTAGGTTATTGTACTAAATACATGATTAACAAATTTATTGTACTAAATGCACGCTTGAAAAATACGATTTTAATCGTACCAAAAATAATTGAATACCTATTATCCTATCTTCAATCTTCTAATTATTCATTATTTTCGATTACAAACTAGGAAGACATCTTTCACAGAAAAAAACTTTTACATAAATATGGAATAATTATAATAAATATGGTTTTGATATTCGATGTTCATGTGTTTTTTAACACAAAATATTTATTTTTTTATTAAATTAATTTCAGTTATATGGCCATAAAATTAATGAAAGATAGTAACGAATACGTGATAAGAAAGAGGAAAAAATATCAAATTTATTATATACAAACTATTTATTTTTTCAATAGTGTTTATAAATATTTATAAAATATTTTAAATATTAAATTTTATTGGAAATTGGATCATCAACCCAGTTTGTTTTTGCCTGAATTTTGTATTGTGTTAAAGCCAAATACATTTAAATTTCAGAATTTTGGAATTTACAAGTATTTATGGAATTAATTAGGAGTGTGTGTGACTGACTTTGAAATCGAAAGAAACCGATTTGGCTCAAATAAGTTAAATTCCAAAAAATATAAATTCATGTTGAAATTATATCATGTAAATCTATTTCAATAAAGTTCATAATTATTTTGATTTATTTATAAAGAAAAAGAACTGTACACTACGATTTCTATTTAATTATGTTTCTGTTTTATTATATTTTTTTCTAATTAATTAAATAAAATAATATCCGTTACGGATATTGGACATCATCAATTTATTTTTTTGTTTAGAACTCAGGTTTGTTATACTCATGTTGAACCAATAATTTAAATTTTTCAGCCACGTAGTTCTCCTTCTTGCTCTACTTCTTCTCCCTAGTACTTGTTGAATTAGTAATTGTTTGAAGCATTTATTGGTTGTTTATCAGAATATGACGGATATAACTCAACTTTTCAATTTTAATACTGGAGAATAGCTGTCTTGAAGTTATCTTTCTTCTTAAAACTTCGGCGTTTGTAATATGGTTGCTTCATTTTTTTTACGTATTCCTTGGTTAATGGACGTTTCAGCGCCGTATAATAATTTTGACCATACATAACATTTTAATAATTTTTTTTTCAGTTGTACAGTTACGTAGTTTTTGCACAATATATGTTACACATATTTTTGAACGCTGCTTTTGCTAATATAATTTTGTAGTTTATTTCAGTTGGCTCAATTTTCTACTGTTGTTCCAAAATATTTAATGGATTTTACTTTTTGTAATACCTAGTTGTTTAGTAATAGTTTGCAATTGTTCAACATTTTGAAAATTATATGTTTAGTTTTTTTATCGCGCTTTTTTAGCTGCAAAAAGCTTATACTGAGGTTATTTTACATTACTTGAAGTCTTGAAGATCAACTCTAACAGAAAAAATAATAACATACGCTCCTAACCTATGTTTACTAATAACACAACAGACTGTGAAAGTTTCAAAAGGAATATTGGAAAACGAAATCGACCTAAGGAGTTTGTTATAATCGCCGGGAATTTTATACGAAAAACGGTCTGTCACAAAAAAAGTGGAAAAAGTTAAATTTCTTGTTTTTTCGGTTTGATGTGTAAAATCAATCAAAAAACTTAATTTGTCAAAATCATATAATATTATTTTGTGTAGATTAAAAAAACATTCAATCAGAATCAGAAAATTGATACGAAAAAAAAAATCGTACGAAAATTCTATCAGAGAAACGAATGGAATGAAACATTCCCATTTGACAATCAGCTGATACGAAAAAATAAAATTAAAAAAAAGTTATCAGAATTTTTTTTTTTTTTTTTTTATAATTTTGAAATATAGAATCTTGTATTTACTAAAAAATGATAATTTGAAAAATTCTGCATCAAGTAGTATGCTTTGATGCTAAAATATACTTTAAAGTACTGAAAAACAAAAAATGTTATTTTTCGGATAGTATTTTTTCGGAACGATTATAACAAGCGCCTAAAAGTGAACTTAAAAACAAAGGAATAACTCAATATAGAAATAGAAAAATTTAGAAAATTAATTCAATTTGCAACATGGCACAACATAAGAAGGCAGACACAACACACAGTACCAATTAAATATCTAAAAGAAATTCGAACTTTTGTAGAACAAAAGAGAAAGGCTAGAAAGAAGGGGCATGTTATGCGAGCCTCATCAGACAAATATACGCTGAATCAAAAAGAACAACAGCTGAAGAGATGGCTTAAAACAATAAATAGGACCAAATGATACCAGCGATGAAATGCAAAACGAGTTAAATCAGCTCGCAGTACAACAAAATATAATACGAGTTTCACCACTAGAAGAACTGAAATGATCGAAAAACGTTTTAAGAAAAATAAAGCACCAGGCTATAATTTCATCACATCAGAAGTCTAAGCAGTTGACAAAGAAAAGTATCATAATGTTGACGCTATTAATTAATGCTTGTTTTAGTATGAAATATTTCCTTGACACATGGATTTTTGAAGAGGTGATAATGCTTCAAAAACCTGGTAAGCCAATTACTGAAACCATATCGTACCGTCCTATCTGACTTCTTCCAGTTGTGTCTAAGGTGGTAGAAAAAATATTTTTGAAACATTTAAAACCAATTTAACACTCCACAGATTCACTGATGCAGCTAGAAGAGAAATTGGTGTGCTTATCAATATTTATCGATGTCGCACAGGCGTTCGACATGGTATGGAATGCGAACACGTCGAAGTTATCAGCTGGCACTTGTCAAACAGATATTTTGGGGTCAGATAAAATAATGAATATTCTGAAATTAAAGAAATCTAAGTCGGTGTCCCTCAGGCTAGCATTCTATCACCAATTCTATATCTGCTCTTCACTTGTGACTTACCAGTGTCTAACGATGTACTAGTATTAGCTTTTGCGTACGATATAGCCATGTTAACAACACACAATGGTTTAAGTGAAATCACCACAAAGCTACAAATTGCAAAAAATTAAATCCAAGAACGGACAAAGAAAAGCAACATAATAATAAATGATAATAAATCGATACATATTAACTGTAGAGTAATTAATGAAATCAATCCAGCCTATTCAAACGGCAACATAGTTTCATATGCGTCTACAGCTTAATACATGGGAATAACCCTTGATATCAAATTCAGATGGAAGGAACACGTCAAAACAAAAAATATCGCAAAAAAATGCTTGTCAATTAGCAACAAAATATTAATATATAATCAAACTCTCAAACCAATATGGCTGTATGGCATTCAGCTATGGCGATGTGTTCGTCAATGTCATATCCTAAAAATAAAGCAATTCCAAAATAGAGTTCTCCGAAGAATGGTTCAAGTTCCTATTTACATCTGCAACAGCAATCTGCATAGGGATCTGATAATTAATACAGTACAACAGGAAATCAAAATATTTGCTATAAAACACCAAACAAGGTTGTTTGAACACGTCAACACAGAAGACACAAAATTGCTTGATAACAAAAATGACATAAGAAGACTGAAGAGAATAAAGCCTCTGTATTTGATTTAAACAATCATCAAATTTAATTTAATCTAGCCATTGGTTTACCGAAGATTAATTAGTTATAAAATTACAAAATCAAATTTATAGTTGGCCATACGTGACCAGTTTAAGTCCTAATGTGGTATTGTTATATAACCACAAAAAAAATCTTTTTAATCGCTCAAAGTCAATTAAATAGCAGTGCACATCGAGATTCATTTCTCTGCATTTCTACGTTAGTGTATTAAATTGAACAATGCGTCGCATGTGTTCATTACATTCCTAAAACCAAATTGTTTTTCGCTAATGTCGGCTTCTAATTTTTTTTTGTTTTACCGGTTATTTGTTTGATTTTTTTGTGTATTTTGAACGAATTTTTGTTTTTTTATAACTCTTCAATTTCTTTACACTGAAATAGATTTATTTTGCTACGCTAATAATGCTCCTGTAGTTTTTCTGTTCGTGCATTACAGTTAGGATTTCTAGTAATAGTTTGCAATTGTCTAACGTTTTTTACTGGAAATCATATGTTAAGTTTTTTAACGTTAATTTTTAGAACATAATTTTTGCACCTTATATGAGGTTATTTATTTAACATTTGAAGATCCTTCGCATTGGCTGCCATTATGGCAGCATCATTGGCAAATTTTATATAATTAATTAGCTCTCCGTTTAAATATATACTAGTTTGCATTTCACTAACGGATTCGCTGGAAATACGTTCTGCATAAGCATTAATTATAATTATAGATGGTTATAGTCAACATCCCTGTCTTACTCCTGTTTTGATAGCTACTTTTTCTGACAGCCCATCAGGCGTGCTGATTGTTCCCAATATAGATTTTCTACAATTCTGATATCTCTTGTATCTAATCCTTTGCTTTTAAAATAACTACCATTTTATCGTGTGTCTGACTCCAGAGGGGCGGACATAACAAGAAATTTTACCAAGGCAGGCGTGCAATATTAAATAAAAATAATGTTAAGCACTACTTAAAACACATAATACAATAAGAAGAAATCCAGATCACCATCATAGTTGTTCGAATATCAAACCAAAAAATAACGATAGGCGTATCATACTACGCCCCTAAACATAAATAAAAAAAGACGATTACACGAAATTCATCGGATCACTGTGTGATCAAATCAAATCACGATTTTTCACATCAAATCACAACCACCAACGGCAAAGAACTGAAAGGCGCACTTACAGAACTAGGTTGCAAATTTCACTAAACAGAATGTGCTACATATTCCCGCACTGGCAACAACAAGATTGCGATCTTCCAGACATCTTCATCACCAGAAAAATATTATCAAACTTCGTCAAGCTGAAGGATTGCTGGGACTTAAATTCTAAGCGGTTGTACTAATTCTTGCAGAAAAAATAACTACATACGTTCCTAAGCCAATGTTGACCAATAACACAACAGTCTTTGAAAGTTTTAAAGGGAATATTGGAAAATGAAATCGACCTAAAAGTGGACAAACAAAGGAACAAGAAGATGAAGAAATAGAAAAATCTACAAAATTAATTCAAGTTGCAGCATGAAACAACACAAGAAGGAACACACAAAAAGCAGTACCAATTAAATATCCAAAAGAAATTCGAATTTTTGTAGAGCAAAAGCGAAAAGCTAGAAAGAAGGGGCAGGTCATCCAAATCCAAACCTCATAAGACAAATATACGCGGAATCGAAAAGAACAACAGCTGAAAAGAGAAATTTTAAAATTTAAAGAATAGTCTATCATTAGTTACGTGGAACACTTATCAGTGGACAAAAAAGAACAGAATACTCTTTATGGAAAACTACCAAAAAACTGAAAACTACCATCACGCATATGTCACACATTCAGAAATTAGATGGGACATGGGCCAAAAACAATTAATAGAAAGGTGAAGTATTTGCTAATAACCTCGCTTAAGTCTTTTCACCAAATGATAGCAGCAATGAAATGCAAGACGAGTTAAATCAATATAAAACGAATTTCACCAATAAAAGTAGCTGAACTGATCTTAAAGAGTTTTCACATCAGAAGTCCACGCAGTTGCCCAAAAAGTATGATAATGTTGACACTTTTAGCAAATGCTTGTTTTAGTCTGAAATATTTCCTTGACATATGGAAATTCTAATAGGTGATAATGCTTCAAAAACCTAGTAAACCAGCTACTGATACCAAATCGTACCGTCCTATCTCACTTCTTCCAGTTGTGTCTAAGCTAGTAGGAAAACTAATTTTGAAAAAATATATAAGGTGCAAAAATTGATTTTAAAAATCAATTTACAAAACAATAATTTTATCCCGACTTCCAGCATGGATTCAGGGAAAAACACTCCATTGTAGACTAAATCCATAGATATCTCATCTTTTTTTTATTTTTTTATTTATGTCAACAAAGTATATATAACTTTTCAAAGCAAACTGAAGTATACTGTACATATATTTAAAAGGAAATTGATAAAAAAAGATTAAAATAGCAGTAATAAAAATAATAGACAAATAAACTAAATAACAAGAATAAGGTAAAAAATGACTTAATAATTAATTTTTTTTTTAAATTAGAGTTAGCCATATTATGAATGGGACGAAATTGAATTTAAATGTTTTGTTTTTAACATTTGTGCCGAAATACTAAAATCTATAAAATCATAATAGCGGTTAAATTCCGATATTAAGCTATTAACCCCAGAATATTTATAGTAATTAGTCCCGGAGAAATTAGCATTAAAGAACCGGTGGTAACAAACATTACAAGCAGGAACATTTATATTAAACAAAGTAATTACAGACGGAAAACAAAAATAATTTTTGCAAAAGAGCGTCAATCAGATAGTGTATTTATATTAATAAGTTTTAGACGAGATTCATAGAACGGCAAATTATTGACTTCACTCCATGAAAGACCTCTTAGAGCAAGACTTTTATAATGTAAAAAGAAAATAGAGGGATAACCATCACTTTTGTTTTTATCATTAATAAATTGCCATCATTTTTGTGGATATGATACTATATTTTGTATATTATTGATGTAAATGCTATCTTGAATTCTAATTTCAATTTAGCGTATAATCTAAAATCAGTATCGGACATACATAAACGACATTTTCTATTTGCACGATTTTTTTGGAATTTTAAATATTTAGCTGTCATTATTCCAGGGGAAAATGTAACGATATTTCTATTACAGATCACTGGAACATATTTAAATTCATAATTGATTCTTTTTACTTTCCTCTTATTGAATTTACAATTCATGTTTTCCTCACCTGGGCATAGCGCCTAAACGGCTTTACCGATTTAACTGAAATTTGGAACTTAAGCTCGTGTTATGACCCATTCGGTGCCAGAGAAGGGGCCGGGGGCGGGTTGGGCCTGTTTTCAAAAATTAAAGGTATTGATGAGTACATCCGGTTAACTAGGACCATGAAGGGTCCCCAAAAAATGGGGCCAAAAATGAAAAAAAAATTATGTGGGGTATCAAATTAAAGGTCTGGAAGAGTAGATATCTTTGGGGAAAGTAATGGTAGAGTTTGACGTAACGTGGGTCAAGTGGGGACGAAAATGGGTCATATGGGAGCCTGAAAAATTCACGTTTTCTTCACCTAAGCATACCTCCTAAACGGCTGTACCGATTTAATTCAAATTTGGATGTTAATCTCGTGCTATGACGCATTTGCCGCCACATAATTTTCATGGCCGGGCGATGGGGCGTGTGAGGAGGCCTATTTTCAAAAAGTGATGTAGGGTATCAAATTAAAGGTATTGATGGGTGCATCTCGTTGGGTAGTGATTCGGGTAATGAGTACCATATGGGACCCCAAAAAAAAATATGGGGTATCAAATTAAAGGTCTGGAAGAACAGATATTTTTGGGGCAAGTAATGGTAGTATTTGGGGCAACAAGAGTCATGTAGGAGCCTGGCAAATGGGGCCAAAAATAATAAAAATCATATGTGGTATGAAATTAAAGGTCTCGATGAGTACATCTCGTTGGGTAATGTTTCAGTTAAAGAGGGCCATATGAGTCACCCAAAAATGGGGCCAAAAATAATATATATATAATATTGTATATATATGTATATATTATAGTAAATATATATAAACAATATAAAAATTCTACAGTTTCTGACTAAAACTTAAAATATTTGACCGACTAAAAAGTATAAAATAAAAAATAAATAAAAAAAACATTTTTTAAAAAATACTTTCCTTTAAAAATAGTAATATGCGACTAAAAATAAATAAATAAATAAGAATACTAAAATTATATAAAATTACATTCTTGTATCTAGAGTTTCAGTAATGGTTAATTGTCGTAGGGTTAACTGCAAACGTACTAGATAAGAGATTCAGTGAAGGTAAAGTATAGTAAAAGGGAAGTAGACCCCTTCTAAAGGGAAGTAGAACTGATCAAAATTAATGGTAGCAAATCTGATCAGAATTAATAGTATCTAAAGAGATCTTACGAGAATTAATAGAATTTATCAGAATCAATGATATTTATATCAGATTGCATTGTGTCTACAATTGTTGTTTCCTGTATTTGAAAACGCAACAATGTGCAGTCAGTATCACTGGAAATGCAATTAATTTTAGGTTGATTGATATCACCGAAAATGTAAATCATAACAGTACTAAACATGAAGTCCACAATATAACAGAAAGCATCCAAATATCTAGTTATATTTAATTAATCACTAGCAGTGGCCCTATTCCGGTAATTCCCAGGGAATTAGGAATTAGAAATCTCCTCGAAATATTTTTCCTGATTTTTTGTTCCTATTTCCTAAAAGTTTATTCCGGCAGGCAAGGAATTAATTCCTAAGGAAATATTATTGTAGTGTGGCGGGTGGCTGAAGTTGCGCTGTAGCGCTGTCAAATACATATTATGTGCGTTTACACCATGTTAAATTAAGAAAATTCAGTTTTCAAAATTAACTAAAAAAGCCAAATTTAAGACATCTTAGTCACAAAACTTCATTAAATATTTATTCCAAAGTACAATGTTAATTTTTGTGGGAAAAATTTAAGTATTTTCCACCTAAAATGTAGTTTCAAAAATGTTTAATCTTTACTTCACTGTGTATAGTGTAAAACGTACTTAAGCAAATGTTGATGTTTATATTTTGTCAATTTGTTGTCAAAGTTGTTTATAAATTAAAGTTTTGGTTATTATTATATACATTGTTATAGAATAGAATTAAATAAATGTGAGAATTTTAATCAATATTAAATATATATGCTTGAAGAGGAAGAGATTATATTTAATATTTCAGATGGCGCGAAGATTACTCCAGTTTTTTGATGACATTATAACATTTTTTAAAAACATTATATTTCGTTAAATACAATTATTAAAAAAAAAGTTGTAATAATAATATTTATTAATTGTAGAATATTGAAAAAAAAAATTTTACGATATATAATTGTATTAAAATATAGAAATATCTTTATTCCTTTTAATGCAATTATTTACCTTTTCAAAATAGCTATGGAGTTTTTGAAAGTTAAACTGCGCGAATTAGGAATTAAAGTTTCCCAGGAAACATTTTTTCCTGGTCGCCGGAATACACTTTGGGAAAAAATAATTCCAAACTGCGCGAATATGTCAAAAACTCCCAATTCCTAATTCTCTGGGAATGACCGGAATAGGGCCACAGGTGGAATATATGCAGCTACAATATACATGTTGCTAGAAAAAGATAAATTAATTTTACTGCAACATATTCAATGTACCATCATTCGAAAAGAATGTTTTATTTTATAAATACATATAATTAAGTCTTTTACTTAATCTTAATTTCAATTTCTCCGATATTACTTTAGTAGTATATTTATGTACGTTCTGGGACTAAGGAAATGAGCAAAAATAATGAACGAAATATTGAAAATAAAATTCTACACTGCATACAAATTAATGAGTATTTTAAACATTTTTGCACATTAATTATTAAGAAATTTTCATCTTAATGAAATTCGACACCGCTTTAATTTAATTCAAAATATTTATACTTAAATATAATTAAAAAAAATTTTCTACTTCCGGTCAAGAATAATAATGTAATATGATCTAAATTAATTTACTTTTCTAAAACTTTTGGGAATTGACACGTGCATTAATATTGTTTTTTCTCACGTTTAAAATTTAGCATAACCAGCTAATTAATTTTTTATCTGATTTAATGCAATAGAAATATTTTTTTTTTTAAATCAATATTTGTATAGTTAAAAATTCTGTTAATTATACAATTTTGATGAATTTTATTAAAAATTATCACCGGAAAAATAATATCATATTACAAATTTTTTAACTGATTTAATGCAATAGAAATAATTAATTTTTTTAAATCAATTTTCGCATAATTAAAAATTCTGTTAATTAAACAATTTCAACAAATATTTAAGTTCGATTAATTTTATTAAAAATTATTATTACCGGAAAAATAATATCATATTGCAAATGTTATGATTACAGGAAAAATAATCATGTTTGAACATGTCGTTTGGAAAAAATGCTATTAAAGGAAAAAGCATATTATATTGCAAATAATTTTAATTATAAAAATATTATTTTTCCCAATTTAATATGTCAATTGAGTAATTAATAATTCATCATTAATAAATTAATTTCGGGTTTTCCCACGGTTGATTTGTATAAAATGGGGATCAATAGCTAAAATAAATTAGTTGTATTCCCAACTTCCAAACTATAATATAATTTTTTCAAGTTGATATTTTAATTTGCTATTTTTATACATATATTTAAAATACATATATGTACATATATTTAAAAGGAAATTGATAAAAAAAGATTAAAATAGCAGTAATAAAAATAATAGACAAATAAACTAAATAACAAGAATAAGGTAAAAAATGACTTAATAATTAATTTTTTTTTTAAATTAGAGTTAGCCATATTATGAATGGGACGAAATTGAATTTAAATGTTTTGTTTTTAACATTTGTGCCGAAATACTAAAATCTATAAAATCATAATAGCGGTTAAATTCCGATATTAAGCTATTAACCCCAGAATATTTATAGTAATTAGTCCCGGAGAAATTAGCATTAAAGAACCGGTGGTAACAAACATTACAAGCAGGAACATTTATATTAAACAAAGTAATTACAGACGGAAAACAAAAATAATTTTTGCAAAAGAGCGTCAATCAGATAGTGTATTTATATTAATAAGTTTTAGACGAGATTCATAGAACGGCAAATTATTGACTTCACTCCATGAAAGACCTCTTAGAGCAAGACTTTTATAATGTAAAAAGAAAATAGAGGGATAACCATCACTTTTGTTTTTATCATTAATAAATTGCCATCATTTTTGTGGATATGATACTATATTTTGTATATTATTGATGTAAATGCTATCTTGAATTCTAATTTCAATTTAGCGTATAATCTAAAATCAGTATCGGACATAAACGACATTTTCTATTTGCACGATTTTTTTGGAATTTTAAATATTTAGCTGTCATTATTCCAGGGGAAAATGTAACGATATTTCTATTACAGATCACTGGAACATATTTAAATTCATAATTGATTCTTTTTACTTTCCTCTTATTGAATTTACAATTCATGTTTTCCTCACCTGGGCATAGCGCCTAAACGGCTTTACCGATTTAACTGAAATTTGGAACTTAAGCTCGTGTTATGACCCATTCGGTGCCAGAGAAGGGGCCGGGGGCGGGTTGGGCCTGTTTTCAAAAATTAAAGGTATTGATGAGTACATCCGGTTAACTAGGACCATGAAGGGTCCCCAAAAAATGGGGCCAAAAATGAAAAAAAAATTATGTGGGGTATCAAATTAAAGGTCTGGAAGAGTAGATATCTTTGGGGAAAGTAATGGTAGAGTTTGACGTAACGTGGGTCAAGTGGGGACGAAAATGGGTCATATGGGAGCCTGAAAAATTCACGTTTTCTTCACCTAAGCATACCTCCTAAACGGCTGTACCGATTTAATTCAAATTTGGATGTTAATCTCGTGCTATGACGCATTTGCCGCCACATAATTTTCATGGCCGGGCGATGGGGCGTGTGAGGAGGCCTATTTTCAAAAAGTGATGTAGGGTATCAAATTAAAGGTATTGATGGGTGCATCTCGTTGGGTAGTGATTCGGGTAATGAGTACCATATGGGACCCCAAAAAAAAATATGGGGTATCAAATTAAAGGTCTGGAAGAACAGATATTTTTGGGGCAAGTAATGGTAGTATTTGGGGCAACAAGAGTCATGTAGGAGCCTGGCAAATGGGGCCAAAAATAATAAAAATCATATGTGGTATGAAATTAAAGGTCTCGATGAGTACATCTCGTTGGGTAATGTTTCAGTTAAAGAGGGCCATATGAGTCACCCAAAAATGGGGCCAAAAATAATATATATATAATATTGTATATATATGTATATATTATAGTAAATATATATAAACAATATAAAAATTCTACAGTTTCTGACTAAAACTTAAAATATTTGACCGACTAAAAAGTATAAAATAAAAAATAAATAAAAAAAACATTTTTTAAAAAATACTTTCCTTTAAAAATAGTAATATGCGACTAAAAATAAATAAATAAATAAGAATACTAAAATTATATAAAATTACATTCTTGTATCTAGAGTTTCAGTAATGGTTAATTGTCGTAGGGTTAACTGCAAACGTACTAGATAAGAGATTCAGTGAAGGTAAAGTATAGTAAAAGGGAAGTAGACCCCTTCTAAAGGGAAGTAGAACTGATCAAAATTAATGGTAGCAAATCTGATCAGAATTAATAGTATCTAAAGAGATCTTACGAGAATTAATAGAATTTATCAGAATCAATGATATTTATATCAGATTGCATTGTGTCTACAATTGTTGTTTCCTGTATTTGAAAACGCAACAATGTGCAGTCAGTATCACTGGAAATGCAATTAATTTTAGGTTGATTGATATCACCGAAAATGTAAATCATAACAGTACTAAACATGAAGTCCACAATATAACAGAAAGCATCCAAATATCTAGTTATATTTAATTAATCACTAGCAGTGGCCCTATTCCGGTAATTCCCAGGGAATTAGGAATTAGAAATCTCCTCGAAATATTTTTCCTGATTTTTTGTTCCTATTTCCTAAAAGTTTATTCCGGCAGGCAAGGAATTAATTCCTAAGGAAATATTATTGTAGTGTGGCGGGTGGCTGAAGTTGCGCTGTAGCGCTGTCAAATACATATTATGTGCGTTTACACCATGTTAAATTAAGAAAATTCAGTTTTCAAAATTAACTAAAAAAGCCAAATTTAAGACATCTTAGTCACAAAACTTCATTAAATATTTATTCCAAAGTACAATGTTAATTTTTGTGGGAAAAATTTAAGTATTTTCCACCTAAAATGTAGTTTCAAAAATGTTTAATCTTTACTTCACTGTGTATAGTGTAAAACGTACTTAAGCAAATGTTGATGTTTATATTTTGTCAATTTGTTGTCAAAGTTGTTTATAAATTAAAGTTTTGGTTATTATTATATACATTGTTATAGAATAGAATTAAATAAATGTGAGAATTTTAATCAATATTAAATATATATGCTTGAAGAGGAAGAGATTATATTTAATATTTCAGATGGCGCGAAGATTACTCCAGTTTTTTGATGACATTATAACATTTTTTAAAAACATTATATTTCGTTAAATACAATTATTAAAAAAAAAGTTGTAATAATAATATTTATTAATTGTAGAATATTGAAAAAAAAAATTTTACGATATATAATTGTATTACAATATAGAAATATCTTTATTCCTTTCAATGCAATTATTTACCTTTTCAAAATAGCTATGGAGTTTTTGAAAGTTAAACTGCGCGAATTGGGAATTAAAGTTTCCCAGGAAACATTTTTTCCTGGTCGCCGGAATACACTTTGGGAAAAAATAATTCCAAACTGCGCGAATATGTCAAAAACTCCCAATTCCTAATTCTCTGGGAATTACCGGAATAGGGCCACAGGTGGAATATATGCAGCTACAATATACATGTTGCTAGAAAAAGATAAATTAATTTTACTGCAACATATTCAATGTACCATCATTCGAAAAGAATGTTTTATTTTATAAATACATATAATTAAGTCTTTTACTTAATCTTAATTTCAATTTCTCCGATATTACTTTAGTAGTATATTTATGTACGTTCTGGGACTAAGGAAATGAGCAAAAATAATGAACGAAATATTGAAAATAAAATTCTACACTGCATACAAATTAATGAGTATTTTAAACATTTTTGCATATTAATTATTAAGAAATTTTCATCTTAATGAAATTCGACACCGCTTTAATTTAATTCAAAATATTTATACTTAAATATAATTAAAAAAAAATTTCTACTTCCGGTCAAGAATAATAATGTAATATGATCTAAATTAATTTACTTTTCTAAAACTTTTGGGAATTGACACGTGCATTAATATTGTTTTTTCTCACGTTTAAAATTTAGCATAACCAGCTAATTAATTTTTTATCTGATTTAATGCAATAGAAATATTTTTTTTTTTAAATCAATATTTGTATAGTTAAAAATTCTGTTAATTATACAATTTTGATGAATTTTATTAAAAATTATCACCGGAAAAATAATATCATATTACAAATTTTTTAACTGATTTAATGCAATAGAAATAATTAATTTTTTTAAATCAATTTTCGCATAATTAAAAATTCTGTTAATTAAACAATTTCAACAAATATTTAAGTTCGATTAATTTTATTAAAAATTATTATTACCGGAAAAATAATATCATATTGCAAATGTTATGATTACAGGAAAAATAATCATGTTTGAACATGTCGTTTGGAAAAAATGCTATTAAAGGAAAAAGCATATTATATTGCAAATAATTTTAATTATAAAAATATTATTTTTCCCAATTTAATATGTCAATTGAGTAATTAATAATTCATCATTAATAAATTAATTTCGGGTTTTCCCACGGTTGATTTGTATAAAATGGGGATCAATAGCTAAAATAAATTAGTTGTATTCCCAACTTCCAAACTATAATATAATTTTTTCAAGTTGATATTTTAATTTGCTATTTTTATACATATATTTAAAATACATATATGTACATATATTTAAAAGGAAATTGATAAAAAAAGATTAAAATAGCAGTAATAAAAATAATAGACAAATAAACTAAATAACAAGAATAAGGTAAAAAATGACTTAATAATTAATTTTTTTTTTAAATTAGAGTTAGCCATATTATGAATGGGACGAAATTGAATTTAAATGTTTTGTTTTTAACATTTGTGCCGAAATACTAAAATCTATAAAATCATAATAGCGGTTAAATTCCGATATTAAGCTATTAACCCCAGAATATTTATAGTAATTAGTCCCGGAGAAATTAGCATTAAAGAACCGGTGGTAACAAACATTACAAGCAGGAACATTTATATTAAACAAAGTAATTACAGACGGAAAACAAAAATAATTTTTGCAAAAGAGCGTCAATCAGATAGTGTATTTATATTAATAAGTTTTAGACGAGATTCATAGAACGGCAAATTATTGACTTCACTCCATGAAAGACCTCTTAGAGCAAGACTTTTATAATGTAAAAAGAAAATAGAGGGATAACCATCACTTTTGTTTTTATCATTAATAAATTGCCATCATTTTTGTGGATATGATACTATATTTTGTATATTATTGATGTAAATGCTATCTTGAATTCTAATTTCAATTTAGCGTATAATCTAAAATCAGTATCGGACATACATAAACGACATTTTCTATTTGCACGATTTTTTTGGAATTTTAAATATTTAGCTGTCATTATTCCAGGGGAAAATGTAACGATATTTCTATTACAGATCACTGGAACATATTTAAATTCATAATTGATTCTTTTTACTTTCCTCTTATTGAATTTACAATTCATGTTTTCCTCACCTGGGCATAGCGCCTAAACGGCTTTACCGATTTAACTGAAATTTGGAACTTAAGCTCGTGTTATGACCCATTCGGTGCCAGAGAAGGGGCCGGGGGCGGGTTGGGCCTGTTTTCAAAAATTAAAGGTATTGATGAGTACATCCGGTTAACTAGGACCATGAAGGGTCCCCAAAAAATGGGGCCAAAAATGAAAAAAAAATTATGTGGGGTATCAAATTAAAGGTCTGGAAGAGTAGATATCTTTGGGGAAAGTAATGGTAGAGTTTGACGTAACGTGGGTCAAGTGGGGACGAAAATGGGTCATATGGGAGCCTGAAAAATTCACGTTTTCTTCACCTAAGCATACCTCCTAAACGGCTGTACCGATTTAATTCAAATTTGGATGTTAATCTCGTGCTATGACGCATTTGCCGCCACATAATTTTCATGGCCGGGCGATGGGGCGTGTGAGGAGGCCTATTTTCAAAAAGTGATGTAGGGTATCAAATTAAAGGTATTGATGGGTGCATCTCGTTGGGTAGTGATTCGGGTAATGAGTACCATATGGGACCCCAAAAAAAAATATGGGGTATCAAATTAAAGGTCTGGAAGAACAGATATTTTTGGGGCAAGTAATGGTAGTATTTGGGGCAACAAGAGTCATGTAGGAGCCTGGCAAATGGGGCCAAAAATAATAAAAATCATATGTGGTATGAAATTAAAGGTCTCGATGAGTACATCTCGTTGGGTAATGTTTCAGTTAAAGAGGGCCATATGAGTCACCCAAAAATGGGGCCAAAAATAATATATATATAATATTGTATATATAATATATGTATATATTATAGTAAATATATATAAACAATATAAAAATTCTACAGTTTCTGACTAAAACTTAAAATATTTGACCGACTAAAAAGTATAAAATAAAAAATAAATAAAAAATAAATAAAAAAAACATTTTTTAAAAAATACTTTCCTTTAAAAATAGTAATATGCGACTAAAAATAAATAAATAAATAAGAATGCTAAAATTATATAAAATTACATTCTTGTATCTAGAGTTTCAGTAATGGTTAATTGTCGTAGGGTTAACTGCAAACGTACTAGATAAGAGATTCAGTGAAGGTAAAGTATAGTAAAAGGGAAGTAGACCCCTTCTAAAGGGAAGTAGAACTGATCAAAATTAATGGTAGCAAATCTGATCAGAATTAATAGTATCTAAAGAGATCTTACGAGAATTAATAGAATTTATCAGAATCAATGATATTTATATCAGATTGCATTGTGTCTACAATTGTTGTTTCCTGTATTTGAAAACGCAACAATGTGCAGTCAGTATCACTGGAAATGCAATTAATTTTAGGTTGATTGATATCACCGAAAATGTAAATCATAACAGTACTAAACATGAAGTCCACAATATAACAGAAAGCATCCAAATATCTAGTTATATTTAATTAATCACTAGCAGTGGCCCTATTCCGGTAATTCCCAGGGAATTAGGAATTAGAAATCTCCTCGAAATATTTTTCCTGATTTTTTGTTCCTATTTCCTAAAAGTTTATTCCGCCAGGCAAGGAATTAATTCCTAAGGAAATATTATTGTAGTGTGGCGGGTGGCTGAAGTTGCGCTGTAGCGCTGTCAAATACATATTATGTGTGTTTACACCATGTTAAATTAAGAAAATTCAGTTTTCAAAATTAACTAAAAAAGCCAAATTTAAGACATCTTAGTCACAAAACTTCATTAAATATTTATTCCAAAGTACAATGTTAATTTTTGTGGGAAAAATTTAAGTATTTTCCACCTAAAATGTAGTTTCAAAAATGTTTAATCTTTACTTCACTGTGTATAGTGTAAAACGTACTTAAGCAAATGTTGATGTTTATATTTTGTCAATTTGTTGTCAAAGTTGTTCATAAATTAAAGTTTTGGTTATTATTATATACATTGTTATAGAATAGAATTAAATAAATGTGAGAATTTTAATCAATATTAAATATATATGCTTGAAGAGGAAGAGATTATATTTAATATTTCAGATGGCGCGAAGATTACTCCAGTTTTTTGATGACATTATAACATTTTTTAAAAACATTATATTTCGTTAAATACAATTATTAAAAAAAAAGTTGTAATAATAATATTTATTAATTGTAGAATATTGAAAAAAAAAATTTTACGATATATAATTGTATTTAAATATAGAAATATCTTTATTCCTTTTAATGCAATTATTTACCTTTTCAAAATAGCTATGGAGTTTTTGAAAGTTAAACTGCGCGAATTGGGAATTAAAGTTTCCCAGGAAACATTTTTTCCTGGTCGCCGGAATACACTTTGGGAAAAAATAATTCCAAACTGCGCGAATATGTCAAAAACTCCCAATTCCTAATTCTCTGGGAATTACCGGAATAGGGCCACAGGTGGAATATATGCAGCTACAATATACATGTTGCTAGAAAAAGATAAATTAATTTTACTGCAACATATTCAATGTACCATCATTCGAAAAGAATGTTTTATTTTATAAATACATATAATTAAGTCTTTTACTTAATCTTAATTTCAATTTCTCCGATATTACTTTAGTAGTATATTTATGTACGTTCTGGGACTAAGGAAATGAGCAAAAATAATGAACGAAATATTGAAAATAAAATTCTACACTGCATACAAATTAATGAGTATTTTAAACATTTTTGCACATTAATTATTAAGAAATTTTCATCTTAATGAAATTCGACACCGCTTTAATTTAATTCAAAATATTTATACTTAAATATAATTAAAAAAAATTTTCTACTTCCGGTCAAGAATAATAATGTAATATGATCTAAATTAATTTACTTTTCTAAAACTTTTGGGAATTGACACGTGCATTAATATTGTTTTTTCTCACGTTTAAAATTTAGCATAACCAGCTAATTAATTTTTTATCTGATTTAATGCAATAGAAATATTTTTTTTTTTAAATCAATATTTGTATAGTTAAAAATTCTGTTAATTATACAATTTTGATGAATTTTATTAAAAATTATCACCGGAAAAATAATATCATATTACAAATTTTTTAACTGATTTAATGCAATAGAAATAATTAATTTTTTTAAATCAATTTTCGCATAATTAAAAATTCTGTTAATTAAACAATTTCAACAAATATTTAAGTTCGATTAATTTTATTAAAAATTATTATTACCGGAAAAATAATATCATATTGCAAATGTTATGATTACAGGAAAAATAATCATGTTTGAACATGTCGTTTGGAAAAAATGCTATTAAAGGAAAAAGCATATTATATTGCAAATAATTTTAATTATAAAAATATTATTTTTCCCAATTTAATATGTCAATTGAGTAATTAATAATTCATCATTAATAAATTAATTTCGGGTTTTCCCACGGTTGATTTGTATAAAATGGGGATCAATAGCTAAAATAAATTAGTTGTATTCCCAACTTCCAAACTATAATATAATTTTTTCAAGTTGATATTTTAATTTGCTATTTTTATACATATATTTAAAATACATATATGTACATATATTTAAAAGGAAATTGATAAAAAAAGATTAAAATAGCAGTAATAAAAATAATAGACAAATAAACTAAATAACAAGAATAAGGTAAAAAATGACTTAATAATTAATTTTTTTTTTAAATTAGAGTTAGCCATATTATGAATGGGACGAAATTGAATTTAAATGTTTTGTTTTTAACATTTGTGCCGAAATACTAAAATCTATAAAATCATAATAGCGGTTAAATTCCGATATTAAGCTATTAACCCCAGAATATTTATAGTAATTAGTCCCGGAGAAATTAGCATTAAAGAACCGGTGGTAACAAACATTACAAGCAGGAACATTTATATTAAACAAAGTAATTACAGACGGAAAACAAAAATAATTTTTGCAAAAGAGCGTCAATCAGATAGTGTATTTATATTAATAAGTTTTAGACGAGATTCATAGAACGGCAAATTATTGACTTCACTCCATGAAAGACCTCTTAGAGCAAGACTTTTATAATGTAAAAAGAAAATAGAGGGATAACCATCACTTTTGTTTTTATCATTAATAAATTGCCATCATTTTTGTGGATATGATACTATATTTTGTATATTATTGATGTAAATGCTATCTTGAATTCTAATTTCAATTTAGCGTATAATCTAAAATCAGTATCGGACATACATAAACGACATTTTCTATTTGCACGATTTTTTTGGAATTTTAAATATTTAGCTGTCATTATTCCAGGGGAAAATGTAACGATATTTCTATTACAGATCACTGGAACATATTTAAATTCATAATTGATTCTTTTTACTTTCCTCTTATTGAATTTACAATTCATGTTTTCCTCACCTGGGCATAGCGCCTAAACGGCTTTACCGATTTAACTGAAATTTGGAACTTAAGCTCGTGTTATGACCCATTCGGTGCCAGAGAAGGGGCCGGGGGCGGGTTGGGCCTGTTTTCAAAAATTAAAGGTATTGATGAGTACATCCGGTTAACTAGGACCATGAAGGGTCCCCAAAAAATGGGGCCAAAAATGAAAAAAAAATTATGTGGGGTATCAAATTAAAGGTCTGGAAGAGTAGATATCTTTGGGGAAAGTAATGGTAGAGTTTGACGTAACGTGGGTCAAGTGGGGACGAAAATGGGTCATATGGGAGCCTGAAAAATTCACGTTTTCTTCACCTAAGCATACCTCCTAAACGGCTGTACCGATTTAATTCAAATTTGGATGTTAATCTCGTGCTATGACGCATTTGCCGCCACATAATTTTCATGGCCGGGCGATGGGGCGTGTGAGGAGGCCTATTTTCAAAAAGTGATGTAGGGTATCAAATTAAAGGTATTGATGGGTGCATCTCGTTGGGTAGTGATTCGGGTAATGAGTACCATATGGGACCCCAAAAAAAAAATATGGGGTATCAAATTAAAGGTCTGGAAGAACAGATATTTTTGGGGCAAGTAATGGTAGTATTTGGGGCAACAAGAGTCATGTAGGAGCCTGGCAAATGGGGCCAAAAATAATAAAAATCATATGTGGTATGAAATTAAAGGTCTCGATGAGTACATCTCGTTGGGTAATGTTTCAGTTAAAGAGGGCCATATGAGTCACCCAAAAATGGGGCCAAAAATAATATATATATAATATTGTATATATATGTATATATTATAGTAAATATATATAAACAATATAAAAATTCTACAGTTTCTGACTAAAACTTAAAATATTTGACCGACTAAAAAGTATAAAATAAAAAATAAATAAAAAATAAATAAAAAAAACATTTTTTAAAAAATACTTTCCTTTAAAAATAGTAATATGCGACTAAAAATAAATAAATAAATAAGAATGCTAAAATTATATAAAATTACATTCTTGTATCTAGAGTTTCAGTAATGGTTAATTGTCGTAGGGTTAACTGCAAACGTACTAGATAAGAGATTCAGTGAAGGTAAAGTATAGTAAAAGGGAAGTAGACCCCTTCTAAAGGGAAGTAGAACTGATCAAAATTAATGGTAGCAAATCTGATCAGAATTAATAGTATCTAAAGAGATCTTACGAGAATTAATAGAATTTATCAGAATCAATGATATTTATATCAGATTGCATTGTGTCTACAATTGTTGTTTCCTGTATTTGAAAACGCAACAATGTGCAGTCAGTATCACTGGAAATGCAATTAATTTTAGGTTGATTGATATCACCGAAAATGTAAATCATAACAGTACTAAACATGAAGTCCACAATATAACAGAAAGCATCCAAATATCTAGTTATATTTAATTAATCACTAGCAGTGGCCCTATTCCGGTAATTCCCAGGGAATTAGGAATTAGAAATCTCCTCGAAATATTTTTCCTGATTTTTTGTTCCTATTTCCTAAAAGTTTATTCCGGCAGGCAAGGAATTAATTCCTAAGGAAATATTATTGTAGTGTGGCGGGTGGCTGAAGTTGCGCTGTAGCGCTGTCAAATACATATTATGTGCGTTTACACCATGTTAAATTAAGAAAATTCAGTTTTCAAAATTAACTAAAAAAGCCAAATTTAAGACATCTTAGTCACAAAACTTCATTAAATATTTATTCCAAAGTACAATGTTAATTTTTGTGGGAAAAATTTAAGTATTTTCCACCTAAAATGTAGTTTCAAAAATGTTTAATCTTTACTTCACTGTGTATAGTGTAAAACGTACTTAAGCAAATGTTGATGTTTATATTTTGTCAATTTGTTGTCAAAGTTGTTTATAAATTAAAGTTTTGGTTATTATTATATACATTGTTATAGAATAGAATTAAATAAATGTGAGAATTTTAATCAATATTAAATATATATGCTTGAAGAGGAAGAGATTATATTTAATATTTCAGATGGCGCGAAGATTACTCCAGTTTTTTGATGACATTATAACATTTTTTAAAAACATTATATTTCGTTAAATACAATTATTAAAAAAAAGTTGTAATAATAATATTTATTAATTGTAGAATATTGAAAAAAAAAATTTTACGATATATAATTGTATTTAAATATAGAAATATCTTTATTCCTTTTAATGCAATTATTTACCTTTTCAAAATAGCTATGGAGTTTTTGAAAGTTAAACTGCGCGAATTGGGAATTAAAGTTTCCCAGGAAACATTTTTTCCTGGTCGCCGGAATACACTTTGGGAAAAAATAATTCCAAACTGCGCGAATATGTCAAAAACTCCCAATTCCTAATTCTCTGGGAATTACCGGAATAGGGCCACAGGTGGAATATATGCAGCTACAATATACATGTTGCTAGAAAAAGATAAATTAATTTTACTGCAACATATTCAATGTACCATCATTCGAAAAGAATGTTTTATTTTATAAATACATATAATTAAGTCTTTTACTTAATCTTAATTTCAATTTCTCCGATATTACTTTAGTAGTATATTTATGTACGTTCTGGGACTAAGGAAATGAGCAAAAATAATGAACGAAATATTGAAAATAAAATTCTACACTGCATACAAATTAATGAGTATTTTAAACATTTTTGCACATTAATTATTAAGAAATTTTCATCTTAATGAAATTCGACACCGCTTTAATTTAATTCAAAATATTTATACTTAAATATAATTAAAAAAAATTTTCTACTTCCGGTCAAGAATAATAATGTAATATGATCTAAATTAATTTACTTTTCTAAAACTTTTGGGAATTGACACGTGCATTAATATTGTTTTTTCTCACGTTTAAAATTTAGCATAACCAGCTAATTAATTTTTTATCTGATTTAATGCAATAGAAATATTTTTTTTTTAAATCAATATTTGTATAGTTAAAAATTCTGTTAATTATACAATTTTGATGAATTTTATTAAAAATTATCACCGGAAAAATAATATCATATTACAAATTTTTTAACTGATTTAATGCAATAGAAATAATTAATTTTTTTAAATCAATTTTCGCATAATTAAAAATTCTGTTAATTAAACAATTTCAACAAATATTTAAGTTCGATTAATTTTATTAAAAATTATTATTACCGGAAAAATAATATCATATTGCAAATGTTATGATTACAGGAAAAATAATCATGTTTGAACATGTCGTTTGGAAAAAATGCTATTAAAGGAAAAAGCATATTATATTGCAAATAATTTTAATTATAAAAATATTATTTTTCCCAATTTAATATGTCAATTGAGTAATTAATAATTCATCATTAATAAATTAATTTCGGGTTTTCCCACGGTTGATTTGTATAAAATGGGGATCAATAGCTAAAATAAATTAGTTGTATTCCCAACTTCCAAACTATAATATAATTTTTTCAAGTTGATATTTTAATTTGCTATTTTTATAGCAAATTAAAATATTTGTGAATTTTGTGCCACGTATTTTTCTAGAAATTTTAATTTAAAACGGCACATTGCAACCGTCCATCGTGGCCGGCAAAATAGTGCAGTAATTTCTGACATCGTTAAAAAGCAAAGAGCTTTATAATGTTAAATTTCCGGTAAAAGACGTTGCGAGCAGCAGCGGCTCGTCCTAATGGGCTAGGTGGGCTAAGCCCACCCTAAGAAATCTTAATTTAAACTCCACAAAATATCTTCCAAAAAAAAAAAAAAAATATTCATATAAAAAAAATATTTTCATATTATGTACGATATTTGGTCTGCCTACCCTATAAAATATACGTATTTTCATATAGTAATTAAATTATGTAATAGAAATGAAGGAAAAGAAAACGAAAAAATTATTGCGGACTTAATCCGAAAAATACATTAAATTTGCTTTGCAACTTTTTTTATATGTATTGTTTTCTAATATACCGCGGTTGGGCTAAACAATAGTAGCCCACTGCATATATGTTTCCTCTATGTCTATAGAATAAAAATTTGAATATAAACATTTATTAAATGTATTTATGTTTACAAACATTTTCCATATGCATGAATGACGATTTTATATATGTTTTTTGTATTGAGAATTTTCTTCTATGCATATAGTAGGCGAGAATAATTTATATGGTAAATAAAAAATAAAAAAAAAAATCTCTGAAAAAAATGCATGAACGACGATTTTTTTTTTTTTTTGTATTGAGAATTTTATTCTATAGGCGAGAATAAATTTATATAGTAAAGTAAAGCAAAACTAAAAAAAAAAATCTCTGAGAGAAATGATTTATTGGATTTTTTTTACAGCAAAAATGTTATAAATATGTTTCTATACTGTTTTGCTTCTGTTACTTTAATGTTAGGGACTATTTAACAGTAGCCCGTAGTACATAATATTTTTCCTGAAAAAAAATTAACAGCATAATGCTTATTTTTTTATACATTGTCTGTTAAAAAAAAATTAATGGAAAAAGCAATAGAAGAATATAATCAAGTGCGTATATCGTGTATGCGAATATTTATTTTACTATTGCTATACATACGTATGTATTATCGTATAGCATTGTTTTAAAGATTTGAATGCTTTTCATAATTTTAATTTCAATTTAATGGTGCGGTTGTCGGAAAATTAAAAAGGAAGTTTTTGATATAGAGTTTAGTAATAAAATAATTTATAAAAAACATTCATTTTAAGTGTTATTGCTAGTTTGATCCGCTGTTTTGCTGTTTTTACGGTGACCAGAAGTTTTCAGGCATTTATAGTATTTTGTATTCTTGTAGTTAAATTTTAAAATTATATATATTTTTATAATATACACGTATATATATATGTATTATATTTATTTATAATTTTCATATTACATATAAATATAGTTTTCATATTATATATAGCATTTTCCGGTCAAATTAGTCTTTTTACACATAAAATAGACTTTAAAAATATAAAGATAGTCTTTCAAAAAATCAAATTAGTCTTTATAAATTTCAAGTTAGTCTTTTAAAATTTCAAATTAGTCTTTTAACATTTAAAATTAGTCTTTTTACACTTTCAATTAGTCTTTTAAAATTAAAATTTCTGTGTTTTAAACCTATTATTTAAGTAGAAACAAATAATATTTTTTTTTTAATTTTGTTCAAATTAAAATTTTATGAATAAGAAGCATTTATTAAATTCACCCAAAAATCTTAACGATATTTTTTAATTTTTTTTCTCCAAAAGATAAATGTTTTGTTCGGCAACTGTTAAGTGTACCAAGAGACCATAACTTGGTAAATGCAATTGCACAAGGTGTTTCAACATTGACCGATCAGGATTGTCGAAATTATTTTTTAAATATGACGCTAAAAATACCAGATGCTATTGCTGGCGAAGAATTACATTAAAATTATATTATCGCTTAATAAAATTTTAATTTGAACAAAATTAAAAAAAATAATATTATTTGTTTGTACTTAAATAATAGGTTTGAAACACATAGAAATTTTATTTTTAAAAGACTAATTTGAAATTTAAAAAGACCAACTTGAAATTTAAAAAGACTAATTCGAACTGATTTTTTAAAAGACTATCTTGATGTGTAAAAAGCCTAATTTGATCGGAAAATGCTATATATTGTATATAATTCTCATATTATTTTTTGCTAAATAAATGAATTTTTAAATATATGCTCTAATGATAAATGAAATAGATTACTTATTGAGCATCCATTTAAATCTTCATCATTAGAGGTTAAGGTTAAAATTAAAGAATTAGGATTACATCAGCCAATCGATTTTGTTTTGTGTTGAGGAACCTGGACACTAAATTCCAGTTAACGCTTTGAGTGTAGTAACTCATGTTAAAGTGGAAACCTGCACAATGTCTTTTCTTAATATCAAAAAAAATAATTAGCCCACCCAGAATTTTACAGCACGAACCGCCACTGGTTGCGAGAAATGTAATGTTGAAGTTGATGTCAAAAAATGGATTCAGCATATACGAAAATAGGCAGCTGTTGGTTAAACGGTTAGTAAAAACTTGAAGATGCTAAAAAATGCATTCGGTTTTATAAGAAGCTATACATTGCAAAATAAAAATGAAGATATATTAGATATACAAAAATTTCTCATCGATATCAAGCATGATATAACATTACTAATTTTCGATTACTTAACGAACATGAATCGATAAAATTTAATTTGGAACACTTTGCTGAATATTTGAAAATTAGTAAAAGCAACAATGAATCTGTAGAAAACTGGGTAATAGAAATGAAATCAATCATTGCTTAAAACAGATTCTAAGAAATTGAAAAGGAAAATGCGTTGATAAAAGAACTGAATTTTGAGTAAAAACCTAACAATAAATATCAGATAACAGGACCATTTTATTGTACAAAAGAGGAAATATCATTCCATGTCAATCTTCTGATTATAAAAAAAGTTGGGCGTTCTCATTTCTTATGGATAAAAAGTTTATCAAGACTTTTGCGAAGTCAATTAACTAGTTTTAGCGCAACGTTTTTTTTTGTAATGCTTGTCTCCACCATTTTAAATAATGAACGTAAATCGGAAGATGCGTTTAAAAATTATGAAAGAGCACAAATTGTGCCTTTCGCATATTATGCAGATTTCAAATCAGTGTTAGAACCCAATATATTCTTGCGTCCAGAATCCTGAGAATTCGTCAACTGGAAATATCAATTTACACAAGCCATGTGCATACGATTTTATCGGAAAAGTTCTTTTGATGAGAATGAAAATAAATTTATTTCATATACAGGTAAAGATATATATACATTGCATAAAAAGCTTTATATCGAAATGCTAAATTTATATTTTTTCTGTTTAGGTGAAGATTGTGCAGACAAATTTATATCGGATTTAATAGAAGACACTAAAGCCATATATGAAATGTTTTATCAAAACCCAAAGAAAATGAGCCCTCTAACAGCTGAAGAACAAAATAGTTTTTCAACGAATAATATTTGCCATATATGTAAGCATATAATTTAAGTTCTAGAGATAAAGTAAGATATCATTGTCTTTTTTCGGTAAAATTTAGAGGTCCTGCGCATAACTCATGTAATTTATCATATCGTGTACAAAACTTCTTTCCGAGTTTCTTTCATAATCTATCACGATATGACTCTCATTTGTTCATCGTGGCTCTTAGCAAGCAAACTTCTAGAATAGATATTATCCCTCAAACTAAAGAACGGTATATATCATTTTCGGTAAGAATTCACTTGGATAGCAATCATTCATAACTATGTTATAAGATTTTTAGATTCAACGCGTTTTATGCCTGAAAGTCTAGACACTCTGTCAAAAGATTTTTCTGATTCGGACTTTATAACAACAAAATCGGTTATAAAAGATACAGAAAAAATTAATTTGCTAAGCAAAAAAATACCATTCCCGTACGAGTACCTTACTTCTTTTGAAGTGTTAAATGAAGAAAAATTGCCACCTATTAATGCGTTTAATAACAAATTAAATGGAAAATCATGTACTACTGAAGAATATGCAATAGCTCAATGTGTTTGGGAAAAAATCGATTGTAGAAATATCAGAGAATATATGATGACATATCTTAAAAGCGATGTGCTACTCTTAACCGATATTTTTGAATGTTTCAGGCGTACCCGTCTAGAAAATTGTGAGTTAGATCCGTGTCATTATCACACAGCTCCAGGTCTTTCGTGGGACGCTATGTTAAAACTAACCGGAATGAAATTAGATCTTCTTACCGACATTAATATACTAAACTTTTTTAAAAAAGGGATACGCGGGGGTTTAACTCAATGCTCTCTTAGACATTCTAGAGCTAATAATCAGCATATGGGAGAATGGGATCGTAGCAAAAAAAGTAAATATATTACATCTAGATGCTAATAATTTGTAAGGCTGGTCTATGTCACAACCTCTACCTTATGGAGGATTTGCATGGGTAGAAAATACTAATAAAGCTTTGCTTACAAAAATAAATAGTCTCCCGCATGATTCGGATGAAGGATATATTTTAGAAGTAGATCTCGAATATCCGAAAATCTTCACGATTACCATAATCATTTGCCTTTCGCTCCAAAAAATCAGTGCATTAAAACTAAAACTCCTAAATTAATCGCTGATTTAAATAAAAAAGAAAAATACATGATTAATTATAGAGTTCTTCAACAATGTATAAAAAACGGGTTAAAATTAATATATATTCATAGAGCTTTAAAGTACAATCAATCACGCTGGTTGGAAAAATATATAGCCATAAATACCGCATTTAGAACTGCTCCAAAAACCGTTTTCAAGAATTTTTTTTTCAAACGTATGAATAACGCTATTTATAGTAAAACTATGGAGAATGTTGAGAAAAGAGTACATGTAAAAATCGTAACTGATTGGGAAAATGTAAATGGTAGGAGCATTAATGCGCGTTCTTTAATAGCTAAATCGAATTTTCATAGCGTTTCAATTTTCCAATTAAAAAAATCGCGAATCATTTACAATTAACCTCTATATATTGGCTTCACCGTTCTAGAGTTGTCGAAACTAAAAATGTATGATTTTCATTATCCTTACATGAAACCGAAATTCGGGGGAAATATTACTTTCAACTAAATGAATACCGATTCATTCATATATACTATTTTTGCGGAAAATTTATATGCAGATCTTCTTGACGATATTAGAGAAGATGATCCATTAAAACTTAAGTTTGATACGTCTGATTACCTGCCAAATAATAGCTTCGACATTCCGCTAAAAAATAAAAAAAATATAGGTCTCATGAAAGATGAAAACAATGGGGAGATAATGACGCAATTTATTGGGCTTCGAAGTAAGGAACATTTTATTGAAACATCACAACATATACACCCAAAATTTAAATAAAATAGCTTTGAGTTCGTCCGAAGATAAACGGTATATTATGGAAGACGGTATTAATACCTATGCGAATCGACTTGGAAAATTTTTCTGCTAATGACTTTGAAATATTGTAATCCGATTATTTTTAAATTAAATATAAAAAAATTATGTAAAAAATCAAAATTAAAAATAAGAAAATAAAAATAAATAGTGTAAACTTAATTTATGAAATTTATGTGAAAAAATATAAAAAATATAAATAAAACATTTCGGTTGACCAGTTCGGCTCATTGCCTTTTGAAAATATTCCTTTATACTTTGTAATTCTAACAAAATTGTTTATATTAAATTTTCCATTAGAACATACTTTAGGATTATTATAAATTGTTATTAATAAATGTTTTTGTTTTTTAAAGTCACATTTACAGGTTTTTCTTTTATCCTGCTATATGTCGTATTATTATATTTTTCAACTAACTCATCTAAAAATATCGTCAATTTGTAGTTCACATTAAAGCTATTCATTTTCCACATTTTATTTTTTAACGTTCGATTAAATCTTTCACATATATTGCAGCTTTCAAATCGGTGAAAGTATGATATTGGTTAATTTTATTTTTATTCATAAGTTCTTTAAATTTGGAACATCAGTAACATCAGTTCCATTTTTCGATTTCACAGGCATTAGGCATAACAAAGGCATATTTGGAAAAAATATCAATCACTGTTAGCAAATACTTATAATTCATATTGAATTTAGCACACGGTATCATTTCTACCAAGTCGATTTGCCATGTGTCATCTAGATCTTTTTGAATTACTCTTCTGTGTACAAACTTTTTTCTTACTTGTTTATGCAATTCATTGTCTGTCGGCCATTTCTATTTCATCATATTGCTTAAACGGCACGTCTTTTAATTCTAGTTTCACTTTGTCAAGTTTTACGCAATTTGCTATATAAACATTATAGTAGTATTCGCGGATCGTATTTGTTGTTAAAGAGCTGCATACAAATTGTGAAATAAATGGTGAAATTATACATATCAAAATTTGAGTTGATACTTCGTGGGGTGAACACGCACTGAGAATTACACTCTAAATATTAATTACTCAAATCGAAAAGTTTAAATTTCAAGAATTTTTAAGTTAAGTTTGGAATAAAATAGTCGTTGTTCTGCTGCTTTTTTAATTAAATATTTGATATTTAATTTTATTTTTCTTTAAAATTTTAATTTGTATAATTATTAAAATAATTATGCCTTGCAAATGTAACAACAAAGTTGAGCGACAAGAACAAAAAATTCAATGTGGCGATTGCAATGAATATTTTCATACCAAATGTGTTAATATTCAGGAATGCGACATTGATTTCATGAAACGCAACAATAGAAGCTACAGGTGTGATAGGTGTACTGCTTACAGAAGAAAATCAATACATACACATGTTACGCTTCAATCAACTTCCGCAAGAGAATGTAATGAAGATTTAATGGCTGATCAATCAACTGCCGCAGGAGAAACTATTCAAGAAGATGTAGATGAACAATCAATTTCTAATTCTAAGAGCAACAACGAAAAAATTACTCTTAATTTAGTTTATAAAGAAATTATAGAACTCAAAAAATTGAATTCAACCGCACTTTCTCTCATCTCTACACTGCAAACAGAAAAAAAAGAAATGCAGCAAAGAATCGATCAGTTAGAAATAAAGGTGAATGACCTGGAACAAAATAAAAAAAATAAAATAATAGAGATTACGGGCATTCGTGATGTAACAAATGATAATGCTGTTGACAAATGTATACAAATTTTTTCTGAAAGTCTTGGTATAGCAGTGGAAAAAGAACAAATAGATTATTGCTATTTAAAAAAAATTAGTAAAAAGAAAGAAAACAAACAATTGAATATAAACACTGAATTAACAGCTGTTCCGTCTTCTGTGTTGGATATTGTTTGTATAAAATTTTATTCTCAAAAAATTAAGCAAAACATTATGAGAGAAAAATTTGCTAACAAAGTTAAATTAACTGCATCTATTTTTGGTAATAATGAGAATAATAACAACATTTATATAAATGAGAGTCTGACGTCACATACAAGATTATTATTTAATGCAGCAAAAGTTATCAAAAAATCGAAAAAATATAAATATTTATGGATGAGAAATGCAACAGTTTTATTAAGGAAAAAAGATGATGATCCAGTTATTATGATTAAAACTTTTGAGGATTTAGAAAAACTTTAGTAAGTTATTTTAGTTTATTTCTTGTTGAAATTTTTTAAATATTTTCTTTTTAAATGAATAATTTTAACTTAGATCCTCAATATCATAATAACAATAATTCAAATAATTTTAATAATAATAATTGTGAAAGTGTTTTTCATGCGAATCATAAATATTTTAATAATTTTCTTGTAGTACATCAAAATATTAGAAGCCTACGTAAAAATTTTGATCTCTTGTTATTACACTTGCAATCTTTTGATAAACAGCCTGATATTATATTTCTTACAGAAATATGGATTTATGATTGTGAAATTGATGATTTTAATATTCAGGGCTATAATTTTTTTGCTAATTGTAATAATGCCTATTCTTCTGGAGGTGTTGCCGTTTTTATAAAAAAAGATTATAATAACTTTGAAGTTAGTAATTATTCTTTAGGTAGCGCAGATATGTTAAAAGTTGTATGTGAGTTGAAACAGGAAAAATTTTGTTTTGTATGCATTTATAGATTTCATAATAGTAAGGATGTTTTTTTGGACGATCTAAGTAATTTTCTTAATAACCTAAATGTAAAAAATTTAATTATTGTTGGTGATTTAAACATTGATTTATTAGTAAATTCATCTGACGTTGATAAATACTTGTATTTAATGTCAGTTAAGGGTTTGAAAAGTATGGTTAATGAACCGACCCGTATAACAGATACATCTAGTACTTGCTTAGATCACATTTTTGCGCGTTGTGATCGTAATAATTCTTATAATTTGTTGACTTCCGTTTGTGATTTTCGTGGTTTTTCAGAATCTAATTTCTAATATCAAAAATAAATACATTCCTTTTAATAATTCTAAATTTACTGATTTTGACAGGCTCAATAATTTATTAAGATATGAATTTTGGCTGAATGTATATTCTGAAGAGAATCCTTCTATTGCTTATGATAACTTTCTAAATACGCTTACGAAACATATTGATAGTTGTAATGTAGTTTCTGTAAATCGTAATAACAAACTAAAGAGATTAAAACCTTGGATGACTCATAGTTTACTTAAAAAAATTAGTAAAAAAAATAAACTGAGATTAAAATTAGTGAAGCATCCACTCAACATAAATCTAAAAAATATTTATTCTAAGCTATCTATTGAAGTTGCACGTGAAGTATCTATTTGCAAAGATAATTATTATAAAAATGAATTAACTAGAAATGAGGGTAATATTAAGGGTGAATGGAATGTTGTTAAAAAAATTTTAAATAAGGAGAAGAGTAAATTGGTAGATATTGAACTTGAAATTAATAATACAACAATTTCTGATCCCCAGTTAGTGGCAAATAATCTTAATTCTTTTTTTACGTCTGTTGCAGATAACCTTGCATCAAGTCAGCAAACCAGTAATTGTGAATGCAATTTTAATATTTGTTTAGATAACTACCAATTAGACAGTTTCTTTTTTGATTCAATTTCTCCTTTAGAAGTGCTTAATGCCATAAAATCTTTAAAAAATTCTAATTCTAGCACTAGTTGCTGTATTTCTAGTATCTTTTTGAAAAGGATCGCTTTAAATATAATTGATGTTCTTACATTTATTTTTAATCAAAGTGTAAATAAGGGAATATTTCCAAACGCTTTAAAATTCTCTGAAGTAATTCCTTTATTTAAAAAAGGTAATATAAAAGATGAATAATTATAGACCGATTTCTATACTGTCATCTTTTTCAAAAATATTTGAAAGAATTATGAAAAAAAGGATACTTGAATTTTTAAACAAAAATAAGTTTTTTAGTAATAATCAATTTGGTTTTAGAGAAAATAAATCTACAGAAGATGCATTACTTGATTTTTGTAGCGCCATATATAAAGGTATTAATAATAGTAAAACTACAGCTGCGTTATTTGTTGATATTACTAAAGCTTTTGATATGGTTGATCACAAGTTGTTATTGGAAAAGTTACACAATGCTGGTTTTAGAGGGTTTATATATAATTGGTTTGAATCATTTTTGAGTGATAGAAAACAAAAAGTTAAGATTAATGATGTTTTTAGTGAATTAAAAAATATTAATATTGGTGTTCCTCAAGGATCTGTTTTAGGACCAATTCTTTTTCTAATATATATTAATTCAATATTTAAACAGTCTTTTAAAGGCAAACCGACAGCTTTTGCAGATGATATGGCTTGTGCGTATGCTAATAATGGATCGCTAGATTTAATAGCGGATATTAATTATGATTTAGAATTACTTAGACGTTGGTTTTCTGTACATAAGTTAATTATCAGCTGCAAAACAAAATTAATGTTTTTTAATTTAGCTGGTGCAGTTTCTCAATATTGTGATATATACTATCATTCGACAGAATGTAATAAATATAAACTTTTTAATCAGTGCAGTATTTGTAACATAGCTTCACGTAGTAAAACTTATTTTGTTAATTTTAATTGTTCGTCCAATTGCTTTAGAGTTGAAAATGTTTCAAGTTTTAAATACTTAGGAGTTATCATTGATAATAAAATTAGCTGGTCAGATCATTTATTGTCTTTAAAAAAATATTGTACATCAGCAATTAGATACATGTATATTTTAAGTTCTTACTGTTCTAGAAGGATCCTAACAATGATTTATTATGGTATATTTCATTCTAAATTACAGTATGGTATTTCTTGTTGGGGTGGTGTCTATCAGAATAAAATTCAGCTGTTACTTTTAGCCCAAAAGCATGTTATTAGAATTATTACAAAAAAAAGAAGGACAGAAAATAGTTACGAATTATTTCTTAGTCTAAATATTCTGCCATTAAGACATCTGTATTATTTTAAAGTCTTAAAAATTTTCTTCCTGAAAGGTGGTTATAATGTCAATAGATCTACTAATGCATATAATTTACGTGTTAATAATAGATGTTTGGTATCTGTTCCTTTTTGTTTCAAAACTCATTTTGCAAATTTTTTCATAGTTACGGCGCCTAAACTATTTAATAAACTGCCAATAGAAATAAGAAATTTAAGAAATCCGTCTGCATTTTTCAAGAGTATTAGAACTTGGCTTCTGGCATTTAATCATAATGAAATTAATGATGTGCTATCAGTTGTAGTTTGATTGTTTTTAAAATATAGTTATTTTATCTCTTCTTTTTTTTTAAGTTTACTAAATATTTAATTTTGTGTACATTTTTCTGAACTTTTTGATTTTATTTTTTTTTTGAAATTTTTTATTTTTTTTTCTCACCCCACTAAACTAATTTTTGAATTGTATATATATGATGGTGCATTCGTCACCAGTTCTACCTTTGAACTGTAAGATTGTACCTATATTTCATTCGTTTTATATTACATTTATATTTTAGTTTTTCTTAAAAATTTTGATTTTATTTTTGTTTTCCGTACATTTGAAAAACACTTATTTTTTTTTTTTTTTTTTCATTTTGTTTTTTTTTATAGATATATTTCATTAACATTAAATTAATTTAGCAAAAATAGCAATAGTATAATACATAATTGTAATTTTGTTTTTTAAATACATTATATTCACAAGAAATAAACATTAAAATGAAAATGAAAAATTGTATTATATAAATATCTTATATTATTTATTGTAAATGATTATAAAATGAATAAATAAATAAAATAATAAAAAAAAAAATAATAAAAATAATAAAAAAATCAGCCCATTCTTTATTGCATAACTCTGTCTTTTCTACTTTACTTTTTTTATGCTGCATACCATTTTAAACTGATTTTCGAAATCTTTCCAGTTTAAGATTCTACAAAAACCTAACCTTTATTTAACGTTGCGTCTTTTTTTTTTGTAGAATCGTTAAAACTTTAATTGCAAATAAAAATATGAAAGTATTTCTACGAATAAAAACTACATCATTCTTTAAAATAGTCAACTTATGCGGCATTACTTTTAATGAATTATGAAAAAGAAATTAAAGACGGATATCGAAAATTATAAGATTATATTTTAGCATATAACATATTTTTATTAATTAAACTTTAGTAGCTCTTTATTTGATGCTTTCTTTTGTGCATAAATCTTAACTTATTTTTTTTTTCTTAATAACAAAATATAATTGGAATTCAAATCAAAAAATTTATTACTATACATAGTTGATATAAAATTTACAAAAAAAAAACATTTAAAATCATATATTTATCAATTTACTAAATTTATTAATTTTGAAAAATATATAAAAAATTACATTTATTTTAAAACAATTGTTTGTAATTTACAATTTTTATTTAATTAAACTAGCACAATAATTCACTATATTATTTTTTTTTATGTACGATTTCTAATCCATAATTATTAGAATTATATTATTTAATTATTTTTCTCGGTGTTTCTACTTAAGCATTTTATAATACATCAATCACTATAAAGGATGAATGCTGGATGTTTTGTGCTGGATAACTCTGCTACCATTTATTTTTATCTTTTACAAACATTTAAAATGTTACCATTTTAAAATTTAAACCAGACACAAAAAAATATCTAAACCAGGCATAAAAATCTAATCCAGGCATAAAAACCATATTTTTAAAATAGAAATATATTTTAATTAATTAACCGATTTTATGTAAGTTAAATATTTTTGTACCTTTCGGGTTATGTTATACTATATAATATATTTTAAATACTGCTGCACCAGAATAATATGTTTCTCTTTAATAATTTTTAACTATAGTTCTATAGTTCTTTTTAACTATATATTCCATGTGGTTTTAATTTTAATTTTTCTCTTCGTTAATTTATTTATTTCAATTTTAATTAAGTTGATCTCTTTTGTTTAATTATAAAATCTCCCATTATAAATTTGATGGTCAAGATTTTATAAGATCAATTAAGAAAAAAAAAAATATAGCCAAAACTCTTTAAAAATGTTTAATGCAGGTCTTCTCTCTTTCGGCTTTCTTTTTAAAAAGAGTACTTGATAGGAAGTTCTAAATTTGTGTAACCTATCAAAAATTTTACATTTCCTAATTCGGCGCGAATTTAATTCTCTTAAATTAAAAAGTGGTAATTACACGAGATGTAATACTGTAATAAATTACGATAATTGAAATATTTTAATGCGTACTATTGTAATTATGTAAATATTTATTTTATTTATTTAGGTCTTATATTTATTTTATTTATTATTTTATTTAATATTATTAATCCGCTACAAAACTGAATATTTGATGATGGAATTATAACTAACAGTTATGATTATGACGAACAGCAAAGATTCTGAGAAAGGATTAAACTGACATTTCAAAAATAAATACACAAAATATTAGAATAACTAATTGTATAATTTATAAGTAAACCAACAGTTTTTTTCTGCGCCCAATGTGGAGCACGACACGCTACATTCTACCTACTCTTCACTGAGTTGCCGGGCATTATAAACTAAATATTGCTATACTAAGTACGAATATCTTTTGCATGGTAAACACCATCAATTTTACATCCATTTAAATCTTCTAGTTCATAAAGATTATTACTAATTTCATTTTTAATTCTGCATCTAAGAAATTTGCGTGCAAATTTTGCATTGAAATTTTTGTTAAAATTGCTTTGAACAAAATTTCTACGATACACCTCCTGTCCGACATAAAATTTCCGTATCTTGGTTCGTAAGTCGTAGGTCCTTTAATGTGGGTCGTAGGATTTACGCAGAGATTTGATAACATTGATTCTTACTAAATTTTGTTTATCATTTTTATCAACAACATTTACATCACCATGTAAACAATTTAATTTTCTAAGGATTGCATAAGTACTTCCATGCATTATCATGTGTTGTCCAAATAAAACGTAATAGGGCGACGTACCGGTAGCTTGATGTACTGCACTTCGCAATGCACTAGCAATTTCACTTAAATGCAAATCCCATTCTCTATGATCGTTTTCCAAATACGCTCTAATAGCTGCTAAAACTGATCGATTTACACGTTCCGATGCGTTAGCTTGGGGTGAATAAATAGCAGTTTTAGTATGTTTAATTGAATGTTCTTTTAATAATTTTTGAAACAGTTTTGATCTAAATTGAACTCCCATTATCAGACATTACTGATTCTGGTACACCAAATATATGAAAAACATCATATTCTAACGATTCACAAATTTTATTTGTGGTGGCTTGCCGTAGCGGTCTTAAAATAACAAATTTAGAAAATTGGTCTAGAACTACAAAAATATAAGTAAATCCGCGTTTCGATCTAGGATATGGTCCTAGTAAATTAATATAAATCTTTTGCCATGGTCGATCTACTATAAAATATTCACCCATAGATGGTCTTAATATTTGGTGCTTTAGTCTCTTTACATATTTTACATTCTAGAACAAATTTTCTAACATCATGTACCATTTGTGGCCTATAATAACATTGCCTTAATCGATAAAGTGTCTTAGAGATACCCCCACGCGCTGCATTTGGTGGATGATGAGCCTCCTCGATTAAATTGGCTGTCAAACCAGAGGGAACCCAAAGCTTCCAAGTTTCCATTTCACGATTGAGATCACCAGAACGTGGTTCCGAACGTCTATACACAAAGCCATCTGAAACTTGTAGATCTGGTAGTTTATCTTTATTTTCCAAAATTGTAGATTTTAATTCATTATATTCCGGTTCAGAAAAATGCGGTGATTTCAGATTAATACCTGCTTTATTTGCTACGAACAGTTCATCAATGTAATCAACCCGTGACAAAGCATCAGCAACCACGTTCTGAGTTGCCTTTCGGTGCTCAATCGAGAAATCAAAAGCTTGTAACTTTAGAGACCACCTAGCAAGACGTCCACTTAAATCTTTTTGGTTCATCAACCACTTAAGAGAAGCATGGTCTGTTATTACAGTAAAAGGTAAACCTTCAATATATGGTCGAAATCGCTTAACGCTTAATACTGCTGCTAAACATTCGAGCTCAGTAATACTATAATTGCGTTGGGCAGAATTAAGTTTTTTAGAAAAATACGCGTTTGGTCTTTCTTTACCATCATCATCGAGTTGATACAATACACTACGGTTTATCGAAGTTTGTATTTACTAATAAAGGAGCTGTGGTTAAGGCAGCTTTAAGCTTTTTGAATGCTATTGTGGCTTGCTCTGACCATTGAAATTTTTTATTTTTAGATATTTTTAAGGTATCTGTAAGTATCTGTAATAGGAGCAGCTAATACAGCAAAATTTAAAATAAATCTATGGTACCATCCTGCCATACCCAAAAATCTACGCACCTGCTTTGGAGTTTTAGGAATTGGAAAATCGGAAATAGCTGAAACTTTAGCCGGATCCGGTTTTAAACAACGATCCGAAATAATAAAACCAAGGTAACATAATTCTTTTAAACAAAATTTACTTTTGTGCACATTTATTGTTAATCCTGATTTTTATTTAGATCAAACCGATTTTTCATACTAATTTTGCTACTATTTACAAAAGGATTTACATTAAACATTTTCCACAAATCTACTCCTAAATAAAGTTGTTGTTTAAGCGATGGACATAAATAAAATCTAAATTTTTGTGTAATTCCATTCATATTTATTGGTATAGAAATATAACCAATAATTGTTTGTTGATTACCGTCAGCTGTTTTGACACTACATTCTAATGGATTAATTAAAATATTTTGTTTATTTACAAAATCTAAACAATTATTACCTTAACAGCTTACATTTGCTCCACTATCCAGCAAACCTAAAATATTTTCACCAGCTATATTAACTGAAATAAACCATCTGGGATCTACACCAAAAATTTCTAATACTGTAGTTTCTAACCATTTTCTACCTTTACTTATTTCTTTATATCTTAATCTATATTTCCTAATTGATTTAACTTTCTTATTTTCTATTTCTACCTTTTTATTATTATTAAATATTCTATTCCTAGCTTCAATATATTCTAATTTTCGTTAATGTAAACTTTTATTTTCATATAATTTATTAATATTTTGTTTGTTATTATCTTTGTATATAGAATCTAATAGTAATTCCAATTCATTAAATTTCGCCACTAGCGCTGCACCCGGCAGAGTTTTTGGAGTCTAAATAAATTGGTTTGTATCCCTACTAATATGAGTAAAAAAAAATTCAAAATAGATATATATTTCTTTTGTTAGACTTAAATATGATTCATTTATATGTAAAAAAAGAGAACAATTTTTACAGTCAAGAACCTTACATAAAATTATTTAAAAAATAGAATAACAGTAATAAATAGATTTAAAAAAAACATATCAGATATTTATTATTAACTTTTTTAAATTATGCATAGTAGTCGAGATTCTAATAACATTTTGGTATTTATTACCAAGTATTAGCATCCTATTAATAGGCTCATACATCCCATATGTAGTTCTATGGAATTCTAATTGAAATAAAATAAGGAGATCTTAATCTATGGTCATGATTCATATTAATTTTATTTAATATAAATGATGACTCAATGTTAAGCCTAAACACTTCAGTTAAGAAAACTACGTCAGTCATTTCACGTCTTTTTTCTAAAGTGATCAAGTTAATAAGTTTTAACCTATTTTCATACGGTGGCAAGATTAACGGATTTATCCAAGAAAATTGACGGAAAGCAAATCTTACAAAATTTCTTTGGATAGATTCAATACGATGGGTATGTACATCGAAGTATGGATTCCAGACTTGACTAGCGTATTCCAGATTAGGACGAACAAGGCAAGTGTAAAGGGATTTAAAAATATAAGCATCCGAAAATTCCTTTGACCATCTTTTAATAAAACATAGCATTGAGTTTGCTTTATTAATAATATAATTATAATGCAATTTAAAATTAAGTTTTGGGTCCAAATAAACACCCAAATCCTTACAAGATTTTACAATTGGTACATTTTTATCAAATAGTGTGTAATTATATCGAATTTGAGAATTTTGTCTAGTAAACGTCATAATAGCACATTTCTCAACATTAAGTTTAAAAAAATTTAAATTACACCATGTAGAAAAACGATTTAAGTCTTCTTGAAGTGAAATTGAGTCATTCAAAGAAGTTATTTTATTATATATTTTCATATCGTCTGCATAAATATTAATATTACTAATTTTAATAATAGATACTACATCATTAATAGAGATAATGAATAATAGAGGACCAAGATGACTTCCCTGATGTACCCCTGTAGTAGCTTCAAATTATGAAGATATTACTGATTTAAATAAAATACTGTATGTTCTATTTGTTAAGTAAGACTTAATCCATTTTATGAAGAAAGGCGGAAATCCTAATTTTCTAAGTTTAAATAAAATCACACTTTGTGGTAGGGGGTCAAATGCTTTACTTAAATCACTGAATAGAATGTCAGTTTGAGACCCAGCTTCCATATTATTAATAAATGTAGACGTAGACTCAACCAGATTAGTCACAGTCGATCTGCGTTTCATGAAACCATGTTGATTTGTAACTAAAAAATTTGCACAATGATCATAAATACTATCAAAAACTACTAACTCAAATAATTTCGGTATACTGGATAATTTAGCTATTGGACGGTTATTAATTATTTCCTTTTTAGATCCTTTCTTATGTACTGGTCTTATGTAAGATGCCTTCCATATGCCAGGAAAAATACCAGTAGATAAAGAACGCCGAAACAATAAAGTGAGAGGCATAGTTAATGAACCAGAACATTTTTTTAGAAGAATTTCTGGAATGCAATCAGGCCCAGGACATAAATTATCCCCAAGTTTATCCAGGTATGTCTTTATTAAATTGACGTCAAGATTTATGGCCTGAAGCGTAGTTTTTGGAAAGTCATTTAAGTGATCAATTAATTGAAAGTCATTAATTTGAAAGTCAGAACTTACATAAGAGTTTGAAAAATGGTCCCGAAAATAATTTGAAATGACAGCGGGGTCATTACTTAAATTTCCATTAAAACTCTTAAAAGTTGGAAATTGATCTGATTTTCTTTTCGTATTAATAAAATTCCAAAATAATTTTGGGTTATCAATAAGTTTAAAAGACATATCATCAACATAATTCTTATAGGATTGTTCAATTTTTTGTTTAAAAATATTAAACAAATTCACAAAATAAATATAATCAATGTTACTTTTAGACTTAAGATATTTACCCCAAGCTTTGTTTTTCATATTTCTAAGCTTTTTCAATTCTTTAGAAAACCAAGGAGGACTATTATCAATCCCTTTATCCCTGGATTTTGGCACAAACATATTAAAGCCACATATGATAATATTATAAAACTCATCAATGACTGTATTAAAATCTACATTTTGAAGTAATGTAGGAAAGTCAATTGTGTTAAAAAAATTATTAAGCCCATGAAAATCAGTTTTCTTAAAATTAAATCGAAAAGAATTTTCAATTGTAGCTGTAGAAACACCACTATAGCAATATGAGAACGATATTGGTGGATGGTATTCATCTATATTAACTAAAGGTGATCCAAACTGTGAAATCATAATATTATCCTAATCTGAAGTAAATATTAGATCTAATTGTCTTGATTGATAATTTTTTACATTTGAAATTTGTTGCACATAATTAGCATTAAGATTATCACAAAATAAAAATTCAATTTCATTTACTAAATTAATTGGAATCAGAAAAGATTCTTCATCATGAGGCAACCATTTAATATTAGGAAGATTGAAGTCTACACAAATTATCAACTCATCTGTGTGCCTAAGTTCTGAAGAAATACTATCAATAGCCTTATTAAAATTTGAATATACTTCAATACTTGAATTTGGCGGAATGTAGCAATTAATTATAATAAGTTTTTTTCATTTGTAAATTAATTTGAACACCAACTATCTCTAATAAATCTGAATACGGTATAGAAATTTCAGAAACATTAAACTTATATTTAATTAATACACCACCCCCTTTCAAAGAAGGATTTGTGTAAAGCATAACATCAGATTGCAAATTAGATCTATCTCTTCTGAAAATAATAAATGTTTGATCAAATAATTCAAGATTATTAATTGAAGAAGTCAACCAAGTTTCAGTGAGAGCATAAATATCGAAATCCATAGAAAATGAATTAGAAAATACGTGCTTCCAAAGCCATTAGAATCTTTTGGACATGTAGAAGCGCGATAGGTAAAAAATGGGGTCTAAATCCAAAAATAATCCACTGGATTTACACATGTGTAATTAGACCAATAGTTACATATGGAGCATCAGTCTGGTGGAAATCAATGGAAACGGTAACAAAATACAAGATTTGTGAAAAAGTACAACGTCAATGTTGTATGGGCATCACAGGTGCACTTAAAAGTACACCAACAAATGCCCTTGAAGCAATTCTATATATACAACCGATTGATATACATGTTAAAAAGTTAGCGGCTAATACCGCCTTACGGCTAAGTCTTTACGGACTCTTGAAAAAAACGAATCCTATCGTTCCCCACTGTGACATTCTCGAGGTAATCAGGTCGGCAGGCTGTCAGCTTGACTCAGAATGTGACAGACTAACAGAGGAACTTATTTTCGGGAACAAATATAAAGTAAGAATACCGTCGAGAAGGGAATGGGAAAATGGTAATCCAAACCCAAGGCACGGAACCACGATCTTCACAGATGGATCTAAAATGATTACAGGCTGTGGTGCGGGTATCTACTCGGCAGATTTAGACATAAATCTAAGTCTAAACCTTGAAGCACATACCTCGATTTTTCAAGCAGAATTAGCTGCAATCAATAAAGCAGTAGAAATTCTAAACGATAAAAACCTTATTGAACACACAGTTGTCCTCTGCTCAGACGGCCAAGCTGCGCTGATGGCTCTGGAGAAAAATTCTACCGACTCGAAGCTAGTTAAGATTTGTAAAACAAACCTAAATATACTAGGAAGCCGTAATATAGTAAAACTCCTCTGGTCACCCGGTCATAGATCTATTGAAGGCAACGAAAGGGCGAATGAACTGGCACGTCAAGGAGCCAATTCAGATCCCACGGCTATAAATACTGTAACAATTGGCTACCCTCCAAAACTCGCAAAATATTTAATTGCGACCTGGGCACAAGAAACACATTTTCTTAGATGGCAAAACTCGGTTGGGTGCACACACACCAAACTTTTCTGGGGAACCCTTAATTCTAAGAAAACGAATAAAATCCTTTCAATGACCAAACCATCGATTAGACTATTCACGGGCATTTCAACGGGACATATTCTGTTGAGAAAACATGCTTCTCGGTTAGGTCTATCAGCAGAATCCTGCTGCAGAGGGTGAGGTGAGGTTGATGAAACTGTAGAGCACTTCCTATGCCGATGCCCTGCGGTACACAATAAACGATTAAAACATCTAGATCATCATTTCTTAACAGACTTGATGGAAGCAGGTACCTTTAAGCCGGCTTCGATTAACTCATTCGTTAGAGCTGTCGGATGGGTCGACGCGCTGGAAACTTAATCGGCCGTCGACGGGGGGGGGTACAACGGGCCAATCGGCTCAAGTGCGCGAGGGACTTTGATTCCGTCACCTTTTGTAAACCAACCAACCAACCAGTTTTAGTACGTAGGCCCCTAACATTCTGATAATAAATTTTTAAGTCATTAAGATTTGAATTACTATTTATAGAAATCAAATTAGAATTAATTCGCTCACGATTATTATTATCAGTATTATTACTACATATGTTAAGAGGCCTATGGTCGAAAGTACTTATGGGTATTCTCTCTAATTCTATATTATCTATAAGTATTGGTATATTAGTGTAGTTATAAGTCTATTGGTATATTAGTCTAGTTATATTGGTATTATTAATTTAGTTTTTTTTTGTAGGTATATGGTATATAGTGTAATTGTTTTTTTTAGGTATTATAAAATAATTTTGTTTGTAAGGTTATAAAAATTTAAGGTATTTAGTGTTACGAAAATTTATAGATTTATAGACATACAACATATATATTTATTTTTAATAATTACATTAATTAATTTATAGACTCTTATTTAAATAAATAAATAAAACTAAACAAATTATGGACAAAACAAAAACATCAACTTCAGCAGGTAGAGGAAGAGCTAAAACTAATCCTGGTGCTAATACTACACATCGTATGGGTACAAGACAAAATCATTTAAGTGATCAAAATAATGAAGATAATTTTGACAATGTTAATAATCGTTCTCAGTTTAATGTACAACCTGATCAATTACCAACAGAAAATGAAAATTTGCAGTATCAAAATTCAAATATGGCACAATTTAGTGATCCATTTAAAACACCTATGGTAAATTGGAGATTTAAGTTTGATGGGAAAAGTTTAATGTCAATTAATGATTTTGTTCATCGTGTAGAAAGGATGCAACAAATACAACGTTTGACATGGAATCATGTTATGTGTAACATTCAACTTTTATTGGGTGGTCGAGCTGAAATTTGGTTTTGGCAGTATGTGCGAAAGAATCCGGTATTACGCTGACCAGAATTTAAAAAAGCTTTATATGGTCAATTTAGTACAGTAGAATCTGATGATGATATTTTATTAGCTATGATGGAAAGGAAACAATTAGCAAATGAATCCTTTGATGATTTTTGTTCAGTTCAAATAGCTCTAAGTCTACAAAGAATGAGTGAAATGCCAGAATCTCAGATAGTTAATATTATTAGAAATAATTTGAATGTCAGAATTCAATCAATGATTCTTACAGCACCTGCGAATACTGTAGATGAATTAAGAGATATAGTGCGAAAGTCTGCAAAAGTTTTACACAGATCACGAGCAATTACAAATAGACAAATTCATGAAATTGATATAAGCGAAAACGTATATCAAACACGAGAAAATTGTTATCAAAATTTATCATATGAGCAAAACATCTCTCAATCTAATTTCTTATCCGAAATTGAAGAGTTACGTTTGCGTGCATATCGTAATAAGCCTGATACTTCTAGATATATTTGTCATAATTGTAAGGAAAAAGGACATGCTAGTTATGAATTGTAGATTGTGTGGAACAAAAGGTGTTCGTACCAGTGTGGAATGAAATATATGTTATCCGGAAAGCCAAAAGAATCGCGTGTTGAATCTGGAGGCAACGCGTCAGAACCACGACACTTCAGAACAAAATTACAACCGACATTAGTAAATTTAGAACAAAACACAGTACCAGACGGGACAATTAAATCAATTTCAAAAAGATAGAATTTAGATAATAACTTTGTATATAGAATCTAATAGTAATACTAATATGAGTAAAAAAAAATTCAAAATAGATATATATTTCTTTTGTTGGTTGTTGTTGTTTTTGCTATAGAACTAAAAAAAAAACATGTTGAGAAAGGAAGGAAATATCAAATATTTTATAATATTGAACCATATATGCGTCTTTAACCTATTTTGTTTCTTCTTGCATTTTTTTGTTTTTGTTTTTTCACAAGAAATTTTCAAGGGCAAATTTTTCAATTTATTTTTGAAAATTTAATTTTCATATTTTAGAATTTTAAGTTTTTATGGAATCAATTAGGAGTGTTTTGTGACGGACTTTGAAGTCAAAAAAATCAACTTCGATTGTTGACGTCGGAACTCTATGTGACTACATAGGACCCTGAAATTGTATGGGATTACTTAGGTGAAGAGGGTAAGGTCTCGTTTGTAGTATCAAATTAAAACCCTTATTGGGCAGAGTATGAAATGAATCTGAAAAAATCATTACTTTTGGTAATATAAAACAAACATATCTGATATTTCATACTCATATAATATATTATGTAAAATATTACTAACTAACTACGAGTTATCTGGCAAGGTACCGCTAGTTTATATAAATTTATATAAAATTATAGAATTTGTATGTATGTATTGTAAAATTTTATTTATTGTATACCGCGAAATAGATTTCTATATTTATTTCATATTTCATTCAATCTGCTAATTAGGGGTACCAGATAACTCGTAGTTAGTTAGTAATATTTTACATAATATATTATATAATATTTACATAAATAGTGATGACATTTTAATTTTTTCATATGAAATATCAGATATGTTTGTTTTATATTACCAAAAGTAATGATTTTTTCAGATTCATTTCATACTCTGCCCAATAAGGGTTTTAATTTGATACTACAAACGAGACCTTACCCTCTTCACCTAAGTAATCCCATACAATTTAAGGGTCCTATGTAGTCACATAGAGTTCCGACGTCAACAATCGAAGTTGATTTTTTTGACTTCAAAGTCCGTCACTTAAATGATTTTGTCTTGTACCCATACGATGTGTAGTATTAGCACCAGGAATAGTTTTAGCTCTTCCTCTACCTGCTGAAGTTGGTGTTTTTGTTTTGTCCATAATTTGTTTAGTTTTATTTATTTATTTAAATAAGAGTCTATAAAGTAATTAATGTAATTATTAAAAATAAATATATATGTTGCATGTCTATAAATCTATAAATTTCCGTAACACTAAATACCTTAAATTTTTATAACCTTACAAACAAAATTACTTTATAATACCTAAAAAAAACAATTACACTATATACCATATACCTACAAAAAAAAAAACTAAATTAATAATACCAATATAACTAGACTAATATACCAATAGACTTATAACTACACTAATATACCAATACTTATAGATAATATAGAATTAGAGAGAATACCCATAAGTACTTTCGACCATAGGCCTCTTAACATATGTAGTAATAATACTGATAATAATAATCGTGAGCGAATTAATTCTAATTTGATTTCTATAAATAGTAATTCAAATCTTAATGACTTAAAAATTTATTATCAGAATGTTAGGGGCCTACGTACTAAAACTAAAACTGTATTTTCTAATTCATTTTCTATGGATTTCGATATTTATGCTCTCACTGAAACTTGGTTGACTTCTTCAATTAATAATCTTGAATTATTTGATCAAACATTTATTGTTTTCAGAAGAGATAGATATAATTTGCAATCTGATTTTATGCTTTACCCAAATCCTTCTTTGAAAGGGGGTGGTGTATTAATTAAATCTAAGTTTAATGTTTCTGAAATTTCTATACCGTATTCAGATTTATTAGAGATAGTTGGTGTTCAAATTATATTCAAATTTTAATAAGGCTATTGATAGTATTTCTTCAGAACTTAGGCACACAGATGAGTTGATAATTTGTGTAGACTTCAATCTTCCTAATATTAAATGGTTGCCTCATGATGAAGAATCTTTTCTGATTCCAATTAATTTAGTAAATGAAATTGAATTTTCATTTAATCTTAATGCTAATTATGTGCAACAAATTTCAAATGTAAAAAATTATCAATCCAGACAATTAGATCTAATATTTACTTCAGATTGGGATAATATTATGATTTCACAGTTTGGATCACCTTTAGTTAATATAGATGAATACCATCCACCAATATCGTTCTCATATTACTATAGTGGTGTTTCTACAGCTACAATTGAAAATTCTTTTCGATTTAATTTTAAGAAAACTGATTTTCATGGGCTTAATAATTTTTTTAACACAATTGACTTTCCTACATTACTTCAAAATGTAGATTTTAATACAGTCATTGATGAGTTTTATAATATTATCATATGTGGCTTTAATATGTTTGTGCCAAAATCCAGGGATAAAGGGATTGATAATAGTCCTCCTTGGTTTTCTAAAGAATTGAAAAAGCTTAGAAATATGAAAAACAAAGCTTGGGGTAAATATCTGAAGTTTAAAAGTAACATTGATTATATTTATTTTGTGAATTTGGCAAGGTACCCCTAATTTATATAAATTTATATAAAATTATAGAATTTGTATGTATGTATTGTAAAATTTTATTTATTGTATAGCGCGAAATAGATTTCTATATTTATTTCATATTTCATTCAATCTGCTAATTAGGGGTACCAGATAACTCGTAGTTAGTTAGTAATATTTTACATAATATATTATATAATATTTACATAAATAGTGATGACATTTTAATTTTTTCATATGAAATATCAGATATGTTTGTTTTATATTACCAAAAGTAATGATTTTTTCAGATTCATTTCATACTCTGCCCAATAAGGGTTTTAATTTGATACTACAAACGAGACCTTACCCTCTTCACCTAAGTAATCCCATACAATTTCAGGGTCCTATGTAGTCACATAGAGTTCCGACGTCAACAATCGAAGTTGATTTTTTTGACTTCAAAGTCCGTCACAAAACACTCCTAATTGATTCCATAAAAACTTAAAATTCTAAAATATGAAAATTAAATTTTCAAAAATAAATTGAAAAATTTGCCCTTGAAAATTTCTTGTGAAAAAACAAAAAAAATGCAAGAAGAAACAAAATAGGTTAAAGACGCATATATGGTTCAATATTATAAAATATTTGATATTTCCTTCCTTTCTCAACATGTTTTTTTTTAGTTCTATAGCAAAAACAACAACAACCAACAAAAGAAATATGTATCTATTCTATTTTGAATTTTTTTTTACTCATATTAGTATTACTATTAGATTCTATATACAAAGTTATTATCTAAATTCTATCTTTTTGAAATTGATTTAATTGTCCCGTCTGGTTCTAAATTTACTAATGTCGGTTGTAATTTTGTTCTGAAGTGTCGTGGTTCTGACGCGTTGCCTCCAGATTCAACACGCGATTCTTTTGGCTTTCCGGATAACATATATTACATTCCACACTGGTACGAACACCTTTTGTTCCACACAATCTACAATACAAAACAATTGGACGTGTACATTCATAACTAGCATGTCCTTTTTCCTTACAATTATGACAAATATATCTAGAAGTATCAGGATTATTACGATATGCACGCAAACGTAACTCTTCAATTTCGGATAAGAAATTAGATTGAGAGATGTTTTGCTCATATGATAAATTTTGATAACAATTTTCTCGTGTTTGATCTACGTTTTCGCTTATATCAATTTCATGAATTTGTCTATTTGTAATTGCTCGTGATCTGTGTAAAACTTTTACAGACTTTCGCACTATATCTCTTAATTCATCTACAGTATTCGCAGGTGCTGTAAGAATCATTGATTGAATTCTGACATTCAAATTATTTCTAATAATATTAACTATCTGAGATTCTGGCATTTCACTCATTCTTTGTAGACTTAGAGCTATTTGAACTGAACAAAAATCATCAAAGGATTCATTTGCTAATTGTTTCCTTTCCATCATAGCTAATAAAATATCATCATCAGATTGTACTGTACTAAATTGACCATATAAAGCTTTTTTAAATTCTGGTCAGCGTAATACCGGATTCTTTCGCACATACTGCCAAAACCAAATTTCAGCTCGACCACCCAATAAAAGTTGAATGTTACACATAACATGATTCCATGTCAAACGTTGTATTTGTTGCATCCTTTCTACACGATGAACAAAATCATTAACTGACATTAAACTTTTCCCATCAAACTTAAATCTCCAATTTACGTTTTAAATGGATCACTAAATTGTGCCATATTTGAATTTTGATACTGCAAATTTTCATTTTCTGTTGGTAATTGATCAGGTTGTACATTAAACTGAGAACGATTATTAACATTGTGAAAATTATCTTCATTATTTTGATCACTTAAATGATTTTGTCTTGTACCCATACGATGTGTAGTATTAGCACCGGGAATAGTTTTAGCTCTTCCTCTACCTGCTGAAGTTGGTGTTTTTGTTTTGTCCATAATTTGTTTAGTTTTATTTATTTATTTAAATAAGAGTCTATAAATTAATTAATATAATTATTAAAAATAAATATATATGTTGTATGTCTATAAATCTATTAATTTTAGTAACACTAAATACCTTAACTTTTTATAACCTTACAAACAAAATTACACTATATACCATATACCTACAAAAAAAAAACTAAATTAATAATACCAATATAACTAGACTAATATACCAATAGACTTATAACTACACTAATATACCAATACTTATAGATAATATAGAATTAGAGAGAATACCCATAAGTACTTTCGACCATAGGCCTCTTAACATATGTAGTAATAATACTGATAATAATAATCGTGAGCGAATTAATTCTAATTTGATTTCTATAAATAGTAATTCAAATCTTAATGACTTAAAAATTTATTATCAGAATGTTAGGGGCCTACGTACTAAAACTAAAACTGTATTTTCTAATTCATTTTCTATGGATTTCGATATTTATACTCTCACTGAAACTTGGTTGACTTCTTCAATTAATAATCTTGAATTATTTGATCAAACATTTATTGTTTTCAGAAGAGGTAGATATAATTTGCAATCTGATGTTATGCTTTACACAAATCCTTCTTTGAAAGGGGGTGGTGTATTAATTAAATATAAGTTTAATGTTTCTGAAATTTCTATACCGTATTCAGATTTATTAGAGATAGTTGGTGTTCAAATTAATTTACAAATGAAAAAAACTTATTATAATTAATTGATACATTCGGCCAAATTCAAGTATTGAAGTATATTCAAATTTTAATAAGGCTATTGATAGTATTTCTTCAGAACTTAGGCACACAGATGAGTTGATAATTTGTGTAGACTTCAATCTTCCTAATATTAAATGGTTGCCTCATGATGAAGAATCTTTTCTGATTCCAATTAATTTAGTAAATGAAATTGAATTTTCATTTTGTGATAATCTTAATGCTAATTATGTGCAACAAATTTCAAATGTAAAAAATTATCAATCCAGACAATTAGATCTAATATTTACTTCAGATTGGGATAATATTATGATTTCACAGTTTGGATTACCTTTAGTTAATATAGATGAATACCATCCACCAATATCGTTCTCATATTGCTATAGTGGTGTTTCTACAGCTACAATTGAAAATTCTTTTCGATTTAATTTTAAGAAAACTGATTTTCATGGTCTTAATAATTTTTTTAACACAATTGACTTTCCTACATTACTTCAAAATGTAGATTTTAATACAGTCATTGATGAGTTTTATAATATTATCATATGTGGCTTTAATATGTTTGTGCCAAAATCCAGGGATAAAGGGATTGATAATAGTTCTCCTTGGTTTTCTAAAGAATTGAAAAAGCTTAGAAATATGAAAAACAAAGCGTGGGGTAAATATCTTAAGTCTAAAAGTAACATTGATTATATTTATTTTGTGAATTTGTTTAATATTTTTTCACAAGCAATTGAACAATCCTATAACATATATGTTGATGATATGTCTTTTAAACTTATTGATAACCCGAAATTATTTTGGAATTTTATTAATACGAAAAGAAAATCAGATCAATTTCCAACTTTTAAGAGGTTTAATGCAAATTTAAGTAATGACCCCGCTGTCATTTCAAATTATTTTCGGGACCATTTTTCAAACTCTTATCTAAGTTCTGACTTTCAAATTAATGAATCTAGTTTTGATCACTTAAATGACTTTCCAAAAACTACGCTTCAGGCCATAAATCTTGACGTCAATTTAATAAAGACATACCTGGATAAACTTGGGGATAATTCATGTCCTGGGCCTGATGGCATTCCAGAAATTGTTCTAAAAAAATGTTCTGGTTCATTAACTATGCCTCTCACTTTATTGTTTCGGCGTTCTTTATCTACTGGTATTTTTCCTGGCATATGGAAGGCATCTTACATAAGACCAGTACATAAGAAAGGATCTAAAAAGGAAATAATTAATTACCGTCCAATAGCTAAACTATCCAGTATACCGAAATTATTTGAGTTAGTAGTTTTTGATAGTATTTATGATCATTGTGCAAATTTTTTAGTTACAAATCAACATGGTTTCATGAAACACAGATCGACTGTGACTAATCTGGTTGAGTCTATGTCTACATTTATTAATAATATGGAAGCTGGGTCTCAAACTGACGTTCTATTCAGTGATTTAAGTAAAGCATTTGACCTCCTACTACAAAGTGTGATTTTATTTAAACTTAGAAAATTAGGATTTCCGCCTTTCTTCATAAAATGGATTAAGTCTTACTTAACAAATAGAACATACAGTATTTTATTTAAATCAGTAATATCTTCACAATTTGAAGCTACTACAGGGGTACCTCAGGGAAGTCATCTTGGTCCTCTATTATTCATTATCTCTATTAATGATGTAGTATCTATTATTAAAAACAGTAATATTAATATTTATGCAGACGATATGAAAATATATAAAAAAATAACTTCTTTGAATGACTCAATTTCACTTCAAGAAGACTTAAATCGTTTTTCTACATGGTGTAATTTAAATTTTTTTAAACTTAATGTTGAGAAATGTGCTATTATGACGTTTACTAGACAAAATTCTCAAATTCGATATAATTACTCACTATTTGATAAAAAATGTAACAATTTTAAATTCTTGTAAAGATTTGGGTGTTTATTTGGACCCAAAACTTAATTTTAAATTGCATTATAATTATATTATTAATAAAGCAAACTCAATGCTAGGTTTTATTAAAAGATGGTCAAAGGAATTTTCGGATCCTTATATTTTAAAATCCCTTTACACTTGCCTTGTTCGTCCTAATCTGGAATACGCTAGTCAAGTCTGGAATCCATACTTCGATGTACATACCCATCGTATTGAATCTATCCAAAGAAATTGTATAAGATTTGCTTTCCGTCAATTTTCTTGGATTAATCCGTTAATCTTGCCACCGTAAGAAAATAGGTTAAAACTTATTAACTTGATCACTTTAGAAAAAAGACGTGAAATGGCTGACGTAGCTTTCTTAACTGAAGTGTTTAGGCTTAACTTAACATTGATTCATATCATTTATATTAAATAAAATTAATATGAATCATGATCATAGATTAAGATCTCCTAATTTATTTAAATTAGAATTCCATAGAACTACATATGTGATGTATGAGCCTATTAATAGGATGCTAATACTTGGTAATAAATACCAAAATGTTATTAGAATCTCGACTACTAAACATAATTTAAAAAAGTTAATAATAAATATCTGATATGTTTTTTTTAAATCTATTTATTACTGTTATTCTATTTTTTAAATAATTTTATGTAAGGTTCTTGACTGTAAAAATTGTTCTTTTTTTTTTACATATAAATGAATCATATTTATCCTATAACATATATGTTGATGATATGTCTTTTAAACTTATTGATAACCCGAAATTATTTTGGAATTTTATTAATACGAAAAGAAAATCAGATCAATTTCCAACTTTTAAGAGGTTTAATGCAAATTTAAGTAATGACCCCGCTGTCATTTCAAATTATTTTCGGGACCATTTTTCAAACTCTTATGTAAGTTCTGACTTTCAAATTAATGAATCTAGTTTTGATCACTTAAATGACTTTCCAAAAACTACGCTTCAGGCCATAAATCTTGACGTCAATTTAATAAAGACATACCTGGATAAACTTGGGGATAATTCATGTCCTGGGCCTGATGGCATTCCAGAAATTGTTCTAAAAAAATGTTCTGGTTCATTAACTATGCCTCTCACTTTATTGTTTCGGCGTTCTTTATCTACTGGTATTTTTCCTGGCATATGGAAGGCATCTTACATAAGACCAGTACATAAGAAAGGATCTAAAAAGGAAATAATTAATTACCGTCCAATAGCTAAACTATCCAGTATACCGAAATTATTTGAGTTAGTAGTTTTTGATAGTATTTACGATCATTGTGCAAATTTTTTAGTTACAAATCAACATGGTTTCATGAAACACAGATCGACTATGACTAATCTGGTTGAGTCTACGTCTACATTTATTATTAATATGGAAGCTGGGTCTCAAACTGACGTTCTATTCAGTGATTTAAGTAAAGCATTTGACCTCCTACCACAAAGTGTGATTTTATTTAAACTTAGAAAATTAGGATTTCCGCCTTTCTTCATAAAATGGATTAAGTCTTACTTAACAAATAGAACATACAGTATTTTATTTAAATCAGTAATATCTTCACAATATGAAGCTACTACAGGGGTACCTCAGGGAAGTCATCTTGGTCCTCTATTATTCATTATCTCTATTAATGATGTAGTATCTATTATTAAAAACAGTAATATTAATATTTATGCAGAGGATATGAAAATATATTAAAAATAACTTCTTTGAATGACTCAATTTCACTTCAAGAAGACTTAAATAGTTTTTCTACATGGTGTAATTTAAATTTTTTTAAACTTAATGTTGAGAAATGTGCTATTATGACGTTTACTAGACAAAATTCTCAAATTCGATATAATTACTCACTATTTGATAAAAAATGTACCAATTTTAAAATCTTGTAAAGATTTGGGTGTTTATTTGGACCCAAAACTTAATTTTAAATTGCATTATAATTATATTATTAATAAAGCAAACTCAATGCTAGGTTTTATTAAAAGATGGTCAAAGGAATTTTCGGATCCTTATATTTTAAAATCCCTTTACACTTGCCTTGTTCGTCCTAATCTGGAATACGCTAGTCAAGTCTGGAATCCATACTTCGATGTACATACCCATCGTATTGAATCTATCCAAAGAAATTGTATAAGATTTGCTTTCCGTCAATTTTCTTGGATTAATCCGTTAATCTTGCCACCGTATGAAAATAGGTTAAAACTTATTAACTTGATCACTTTAGAAAAAAGACGTGAAATGGCTGACGTAGCTTTCTTAACTGAAGTGTTTAGGCTTAACATTGATTCATCATTTATATTAAATAAAATTAATATGAATCATGATCATAGATTAAGATCTCCTAATTTATTTAAATTAGAATTCCATAGAACTACATATGTGATGTATGAGCCTATTAATAGGATGCTAATACTTGGTAATAAATACCAAAATGTTATTAGAATCTCGACTACTAAACATAATTTAAAAAAGTTAATAATAAATATCTGATATGTTTTTTTTAAATCTATTTATTACTGTTATTCTATTTTTTAAATAATTTTATGTAAGGTTCTTGACTGTAAAAATTGTTCTTATTTTTTACATATAAATGAATCATATTTAAGTCGAAATTTTTTTTTAATTTAGAATATTTTTTAGTATAATTATATTTGAATTTCAGATAAAATTACTATATTATTATCATACAGTTTGTTTTTATATATAGTCTGACAATATTCTAGTCATTATTAGAATAAATCAATTAATTAATTTTAGTGAATTTAAATTTTTTTTTTGTTTTGTTTTTTTTAAATATATGTATTGTAATTTAACTTAATTTAATATATTATATACTTGTTAAAATGTTTGAATTAAACAGAGAAATAAATAAATTATGATTAATTCACTAATTCTAATACTATTATCTTATATTATAATTAGCTGAATTATGACCTAACTATATACCTTAGTATTTAAATAATTTTTAATATATTTTTTTCTAAACAGAAACTTTTATTAAAATTATTATCTTTTATTGAGCACTAAATGTCCAATGAAGATATAAACTTTAATTTTTTTAAATATATAAGGCTAGTATTGTTGAACCATACAAAACGCTAGCCGAATTTTACCAAAATATTAACACACAGATTGTGATGATATATTTTTTTTTTTATATACTTCAATTTACTTATATGGTGGATCATTTCAATTATGAATTCACCATTACGCCGTATGCAATTAATAATTTAATTTGAATTTAAATTTATTGAAAAAAAATTATGTTGTACCCTAAATAATACTAGTTATCAACTCCAGTGGCAACTACGATCTGTCGTAAAAAACTTTAAACTATAGGACTTCATTTTTGTTGTTCTAAACCATAATTATTTCTTTTCTGATTAAATTAAAACATTAGATAATATTTGACATGCAATTAACAGTCTGCTAACGTATAGTCTACAGTACTGGTCATGTAAATTTTTATATTAATACGAACTAATCAAAAGTTTACAAAAATACTTATTAAATATGAACCCATGTGATGGCAACAGAACTGCCTGACAGTGCCTACAATTAAAATTGATATTAATTTTTTTTTATTATTTTAACTAGCACAATAATTCACTATATTATTATTTTTTTATGTACGATTTCTAATCCATTATTATTAGAATTATATTATTTAATTATTTTTCTCGGTGTTTCTACTTCATTTTATAATACATCTATCACTATAAAGCAGTGATTCTTAACCGGGGGGCCGCGGCCCCCTGGGGGTCCGTAAGAAGTTTTTGAGGGGGCCGCCAAATTGTGTTGAATTTTCTTCAGAATAGAATAGTAAGCAAATTGATTTATAACTTTGTTAGTACAGAAGAAATAAATGCAAATATGCTACTACAACGTAATATTTAATTCTTTACCCCAAAATAATTCTAATTCAAAGTAATTCTGTGTACAAAAAATTGTATACAAGAATAAACTTGTTAAATATTTTCGTAATGATGAAGGTCACATTAAAAAATTCTGGATTCAAAATCCATACAACAATTTATTATAAGTATACAAATTTATCATTAGCTGACGAAGATACATTATTAGAATTAATAAATGATTGTAATTTGAAGTCTGTTTTCAAAACTAAAAGTGTGTCCCAATTTTGGATACAAATTAATACAGAATATCCCACCCTGTTTTCAGCAGCAGTACAAAATTTGCTGCCTTTTGCGCGAGTACATATTTGTGTGAAAAAGGCTTCTCAACTATGGTGAATATAAAAACAAAATAACGCAATCGATTACGATTAGATGCTAACATGCGGATAGCTTTACAAAGAATTGAACAGTGATTGAAAAAATTAGTTGAGGATATTCAGCAACAGAAATCTCACTAAATTTTTTATGAATATTTTTGTTTTTTCTATGAATTTTTAAAGTAATGTTTCTTATATTATTTTTTGCTAAAAATTAATGAATTTTTATTAATTGTGAAGTTTGAATGTTATTTAAATAGATAATTAATTAATCAAGTTATGTTTTATATTTATTATATAAAGAAATAAAAGAATAATAAAAAAATCAATTTATTACATGTAATTTAATAAATATAAATTAAATATTATTAAAAAAATGGGGGTCACAAACAAATTTTGAAATATTTGGTGGGCCGCGAGTATATAAAGGTTAAGAACCACTGCTATAAAGGATGAATGCTGGAAGTTTTGTGCTGGATAACTCTGCTACCATTTATTTTTATCTTTTACAAACATTTAAAATGTTACCCTTTTAAAATTTTAACCAGACACAAAAAAAAAATCTAAACCAGACATAAAAATCTAATCCAGGCATAAAAAATCTAATCCAGACATAAAAACCATATTTTTAAAATAGAAATATATTTTAATTAATTAACCGATTTACTGTAAGTTAAATATTTTTGTACCTTTCGGGTTATGTTATACTATATAATATATTTTAAATACTGCTGCACCAGAATAATATGTTTCTCTTTAATAATTTTTAACTATAGTTCTATAGTTCTTTTTAACTATATATTCCATGTGGTTTTAATTTTAATTTTTCTCTTCGTTAATTTATTTATTTCAATTTTAATTAAGTTGATCTCTTTTGTTTAATTATAAAATCTCCCATTATAAATTTGATGGTCAAGATTTTATAAGATCAATTAAGAAAAAAAAAATTATAGCCAAAACTCTTTAAAAATGTTTAATGCAGGTCTTCTCTCTTTCGGCTTTCTTTTTAAAAAGAGTACTTGAAAGGAAGTTCTAAATTTGTGTAACCTATCAAAAATTTTACATTTCCTAATTCGGCGCGAATTTAATTCTCTTATATTAAAAAGTGGTAATTACACGAGATGTAATACTGTAATTATTGTGCCTGTCTTTTCTAAATACAGAAAAAGAATGGTCAAATAATTAGAGTTGACGAATACTTTAGCAGTTTTAGTGCGTTAACCTCTAACATTTTGGTAATAGAATGATAAATTATCAGGTAAATTATTTGACCTACAGCTAACAGGATTAATTGTTATTAAATTATTAGGGACACGACTTAAAGTATCTATAGTCCGTCTCCCTTTGCCTTTGAAGGTCATCTCTTCTTTTGTTATTAATATAATTTCCATAAGCTTTCAAATCAGTTATGATATCGTCTCTAGAAAGTCCTTGTTCTACATTATAATTAATATACAATTTACTAAGAACCTTATGATCTATTGGAAGACCCTGGGACTTAATTAAAGCTTTGATGTTGGTAACTGTTTTACCCAGAACACAGGTGGTTTTTGGTTCGTCATGTAAGTATGCTAGAAACAACCTCACATTATCATAGATTTTAGGATCATGAAGGCGGCTCAAAGCATACACACAATCACCATTTTCTACCGAATTAATGGTCATTCTAACTACTGGGGATAATAAAGGATTTAAGAAATTGGGAGAGGTGGTGGGGGAACTAATATTAGTTGGATTAGTTGTGTTAGTATTATTATTGTTGGTGGAATTATTTGGAGGATTAGTTGTATTAGTAGGGGAATTTATGGTATTTGGAATGTTAGTTGGATTAGTTGTATTCATATCGGTATTCGTCTGTGTACTGGTAACAGGAAGATTAGCAGCAAATGATGTTGATGGGTTACCAACCATAAAGGTCTCTCCCTGTATAAGGTTAGGATATTTAATAGAATTGCTGGTCATAACATTTGGTGAAATTAATTTCGATTTATTATTGTTACTACTACTATTAATATTATTTTTATTTTTATTGCAAATACAATTACAGACTTTACTATTACTTATATTAGATTTTTTATTTATGATTTTAGATTTTGTTTTAATAGTATTGTTAAATTTATTTTTATTCTTAATTTTATGTTTAAGGTTTGTAGTGTTACTATTGCTAGCATTTGTATTCAAAATTTTATTTTTACTATTATTCTTATTATTATTTTTTTGTTTTACTCTACTATTTTTATTAGCATTACTTAATATTTTACTTTTACTTTCATTTTTGAATTCTTATTATTATTATTATTATTAACTTTTACCTTATTTTTCTTTATCCAAATGGATACTGAAGCACCAATAGTTTCCCATATGCCTTGGCTATCTATCAGCGTTATAACCGTGTGGACTGGAACAGTAACTTTAAAACTGCAATATTTTAATTTTTTTTTTTGCTTAAGGAGCGTGGCGTGACTTTTTTACATAAAACGTCATTAATTCCAAATATTTTTAAAATAAAGTCCTTTAACCATTCTGCTTCAACTTTAGCTGGTATAACTTTGATGAATATTTAAGAACGTTTAATTATAGAAGTCGTAGAGACTGAAGTACCATTTTTCTCCTTATTAATAATATTAAGTTCCTCACAAACAGAAAGTCTGTTTCTTTCTGTAATTAATTCTGATGTTGATTCAATTAAATTTTTGTTCACGTTGAAACATTTTAATTCATCAATAGCGTCAATTAAAATTGATTTTGTCAATAAAAGCTCGTTACCATATAGAGTTAATCTATTTTTTAAGTCATCGTTGTCGGAATTATTGTTATGTTTGTGTATTTCATTATTCATTTTATTGAAATTATCAAAGTTGTCTGACAAATTCTTTTCAATTGATGTTTGTAAATTACAAGAATTTCCATCTAAAATAATTTTTAATTTCTTTAATGATGAATGAATATTATCCAATTGAAACTTCATTCTATCAATTATAACATCATTATTTGTTGCGATGCAATCTTTAACTCTTTCAATATTGTCATAAAATTTATCAACTTTATTACCAACAACTTCTATGCTTTCTTTGTGAGCATTGCATGTTTTAAAAATTTCGTCAACTTTACTACAAACATCATCAACATGTTGCAAGATCGATTTATTGTTCTCTTCTAATTTAATCGTTTTTTTCTCAGCATTAATAGCTCTTTTATTAATTAAATCAATCGACTCAGTAAATTGCTTTAATAAATCATTATTTGATTTAATTGCGAGCAATACATGCGAGAGATTAATGTTTCTGCACTCATTACAAAAAAACAAAAAAGCTTTTGTATATTCTTTCATAGAGTTAATTGCAGTGCGAGAAAGACCAACACATTGGAGATGGTATAACTTTGCACAAATACCATTACAAGCAATTAAATTATGTGTACCTATACTATCATTTAAAGCGCATTGTGTGCTACTGCACCGTTGCATATTTAAATATGTTAAACAATTTTGTAAACAAAAAAAAAAGTTCAAAGTACAATCTGGTTGCAGCAATTAATTGTCATATAAACTTCTTAATATAAATATTCAAAGTATAGTAATCAAATATAAATATTAACACTGTTTTAATTGTTATATTATTGCAATGCAAAATGATTATTATAAAGTAATTATTACAAAAATCTAAAACAGAAATTACTTAAAAATCAATTAATTGTTATAAATATATATATTTTAAAAAATTAATAAAACTATTTGTTAAAAACAATTAAATTTTTAAATTTTTTTTTTTATTATTTAGCTAATTAATTAATTAAAGCAAATTTAAACACGTCCGCTCACTTAGAAAGTTTTAATTAAATTTGATACCCCACATGACTTTTTAAAAAATAGTCCCAACCCCCCACCCCCTCGAAGGGCCATAAAAGTTATTAAAGTACCGAGTGATTAATAACACGAGCTTAAGTTTCAAATTTGAGTTAAATCGGTAAAGCCGTTTAGGAGCTATGCCCAGGTGAGGAAAACATGAATTGTGAATTCAATAAAAGGAAAGTAAAATTAGACGGCACAGGTTCAGGTACATGTGTTGTATGTAACATAGATAACATCAGATTGTTTATGTCACAAGACGGTACAGAAGTTGATTGTATATCAGGTACTTTAGTAATATTTGGTATAAAATTGGGCGGCACAAGTTGTAAATCAGGTATATGAGTAACATATGACATAGAACTAGACTTCACATTCTGTGTATCACTAAGCGTTGCTTGTAAGTCAGGTACAGTTATCACAGACGGCAATATCCGTAAATCAGGTACATCAGGACAGTCTATAGATTTACAAAACAAATCGCGTGCAACAGGTGCATATGTATTAATTTTATTGTTTTTTACTTTACTTTTGTTAATTTTTTTATTTTTATTCTTATTTTTGCGTATCATGTTTAAATGTTTTAAGTTTAATTCAATAAATGATTCATTATTAGAAATAGTGTTATCAATAGTATAAAAATCTGGATCTATTCCATCGTCAATTAATAGATTAAACGATTCATATTTATTGACAGGAGGTATAACTACAGTTTCACTATATAACTGGCATGTTTCCGATGCACACATTGATACTGATTCTGCTTCTAATAACTCAGTTTGCAGAGTAGTGTCATATTCAACATTTTTATTACTAGATATGTTGTCTAATTTATTAACAGTAAACTTTAATTTATCAGCAATACCATTAGTGTTTACTCTGATAGCAGACAGTTCATCAACTAGGGACACTAAGTAGTGTTCCATTTCATCACTTTTATCACGAACATCTGAGGAATTAGTCAGTATACTATTAAGGCTAATTGTGTGATTATTTAGACAACAAATTAATTTATCTTCTAATTTAAATAAGTATTGTGGAAGTGCAATTACTTCTGATAATAATTCATTGGCAGGTAGTTCTACTTGCTTTGTCATGTTCAATTTATGAATTTCATCTTTCAAATTATTAATATTACTAACAAAATTATCAAAGTAAGAGATAAAAGTGTTAGTAGCAATTTGCATTTTAGAAATATCTTTCTTTATCATACTAGTGTCAGATAAAAGAGTAGTAAATTTCTGATCAAATGAAGTATTGATTTCATCGGAGAATTGTGACACGAGTTCTACACACGGCATTGTCATTTATAATTGATTCCACATAATCACTTAACATTTTCAGACATGAATTGTTACATTGAATATCCATCATTATGTGCGAAAAAGAGATACTTTTACAGTCAGGACAATAGTAACCAAATGTATTTAAACATTCTTGAAGAATATTCGGCGTCATTGTTATACTACGACTAAGTCCTGTGCATACTGGATGAAATAATTTACCACATATCCCATTGCATTCAATCCAGTCGCCTGAGTTATTCAGTACAGTGCAATTTTTTAAAGCACATCGAGACATTTTGCTACTAATCTTTTTCAGAGATTGTGTGTTAAGTATTTAGTGCGTGTATTAATTAACTATTCAACAACAGATGGCGTTACGTCTGACGATATAATAATTATATTAATCATGTGCCTTGACTAATTTCAAGTTTGTTATCAATTATGTCTTGTATAAATAACTTTTTGAAGTAAATGTTGTTTATAGATAATATTGTGAATGTGAGCTTTTGGAATTTATTTAATTAATTATAATTAAATATATTTGACATAAAGGTGTTCTAGTCCAATAATTTATGTAAACAAATGATTATATTCGATATTGAACTTTGGACTTTTCAAAATTTGTTTTAAAATTATTTCCTTCTATTTTCAATTATATATAATTTTAACTTTACCAATATTTAACTTACATATCCATTATATAGATATGATTCCAATTAGTATGTGGTAGTGTTCACAATTTTCACTTTCTAATATCTTTAAATCAGTTTTAAATTTATTTTAATTTATTTTCTCAGCACAAAAAATAAACACTTCCAATACGCTCTGACGTTATATAGATGGTGATAGACCTATTAGTTTGCTCGATTGCTTAGGTAAAATTTTTGAAAAATGCATTAAATCAAAAATAAATGATCATATGGAAATTGAAGACATAATTCCAGATGAGCAATGTAGGTTTCGTGCGGCTCATTCTATAGGTCACCAACTTTTTAGAATTAAAGATATAATTCGGAAAAATTTTAACAACAAAAAATCTACTGATATGATTATTTCTGATATGCAAAATGCATTTAATTCAGTGTAGCTTGTGGCATGATGGCTTAATTTATAAATTGGTAACGCTCGGTTTTCACTCGTACATCATTAAAATAATTAAAAGCTTTTTATACAATAGGAAATTTAGAGTCACTGTTAAGAATTGTAAGTCAAATTTATTTGAGATTTCGGATGAGTTCCCCAGGGGCCAACACTAAGCCCAAGTCTATATAATATATTTACAGGAGATATTCCCATCCCTGTTGACTGTGACTTGGGTTTGTACGCAGATGATACTGCAATACTTCCAGCTAAGAAATCGGCTGTTACTATAATAAATAACTTAAAAACTGGATACAATACAATTTCTGATTATTTTACTAAATGGAAGATTAAGATCAATGCTTCAAAAACTCAAGCTATTTTCTTTACTAGGAAAAGGAATTCTGAATATCTACCTATTAATGATCTAAATCTCAATGGCCAATTGGTTCCTTGGAATGATTCAGTTAAATATCTAGGTTTACATCTTGATAAAAAACTAACTTTCAAAACCCACATTGATTTAACTATTAAGAAATGTAATAATATCATTAAATTACTATAAACAATCAACTAAATCAATAGGAAATCGAAACTTTCAATAGAAAACAAAATCTTGATGTATAAAGTGGTGTTTCAAAGTGTTTTGCTTTATGGCTCTCCAGTTTGGAGCAGTTGTGCTGTAACACATACAAAAAAGCTACAGGTAAAACAAAAAAAAATCTTAAAGATGATGGTTGATTTACCTTGGTTTTTTCACACATTTACTCTGCACGAATTGATAGGTGTAAAATCTTTGACAAAATTGAGATTTCAAATATTTCATTCCGAAACTATTCGCAACAATCATTTAATAAACTACTTGAATTACCTATAAAAGTGCTTCAATTTCTTAAACCGTTTTCAATACTGTCAGGTACTTTTTATTTAGAAAAGTATACACTCGACGAATTTGAGAACGGTTATTGTAATGTGATGCTGTTAATTAGTTCTAAGTTTATGTTAGGCACATAGGTTAAGTACTTCAATAAAGTTTTTAAAAAAAAAAAAAAATTTCCTTAAAATTAAAATTTATTTAAATTATATAAGCATATTTCTGCTGATACGGAAGTATTAATAGTTGTAAAGGAATAGTCCTGATGTTTTTCTTTGTTAATTATAAGCAACATATTAGAAATAAATGAATATAAATGTATTATCTTATAATAAAAATACAAATCAATTTATACTTATCTAAACAGAACTTTATTATAAGGTATATATTTTATTTATAACTATACTTATTTATTTAATATATTTTACTTATACTTAAATATTAACTAACGATTATAATTTTAACAACGACAAACACTGCCGAAGGACTCAATTCAACACCCCCTTTTCTTTTACTTCCTTAATATCATTTCCCAAAAGTTTCACAGTTTGTTCTTCCATTTATAATAAGTGCACTTGCACTTATCGAGGTTAATGCTTTTTCATAATGCTTAAGTACATTATTGAATATCTTAATAATTATAATATTAAAATTAGTCAATTTAACAATATCAATATTAATACATACATCAAATTTAATTTTAATTAGCATCAGGTTTAATTTTCAACACAGGTAAATAACCTGGTTGAAGTTAACCTAACCTGTAAATATTATCCAATTTCAACGAAATGTTGTACACAGGTTGAATTCATGATTACGCATGTGTAGATTAAGGTAGAAGTTAGTAGCCTGAGGGGTCCATACTAAAATATCCGATTAATATTTCATAAGTTCTAGATAATATGGTAAATATTCTCCAATTTCAATGAAATTTTGTACACAAGTTGTATTCGTGATTACGCATGTGTAGACTAAGGTAGAAGTTAAGCTGGCAAATCTAAAATTTTCGATCGATATTTTATATATTCTAGATCTAGATAATTATGATAAATATTATCTGATTACAATGAAATTTGGTATATACAGGTTGTCCCTGTTTGGGATGCTAATCCGTTAAGGGGTGGTTCCTTGATTGATTATAAGCAAAAAATCGTATGGAAGGTGGGGGGTGCATTTTCAACACCAACTGAGCTACAGGGTGTTTTAAAAAGTCCTTCAGAGAAGTAGGTACAAGCACTTATTCAAATATAACTTTTAGCGTAGTGAACCTAGAATATCCAGGCGCATTTGATAGACAAATTATTTACCTTTATTTCGATGTTATCGTTATTTTCACCGGTTGCCAGGTCTTCGTTAAATTGCGTTAAAGTTATGATTTGTTTTAAAAAAAAATTAATCAGATTTTGGAAAATTTTCACTTTTCTCAAAATTTTGCCGGGTATAATTTTTTTTAATTTGATTTGGATGCGTCATAGTGTTAGCTACAATATTCTAGGTTCAATACGCTAGAAGTTATAATTAAATAAGTGCTTGTACCTACTTCTCCGAAGGACTTTTTTAAAACACCCTGTAGCTCAGTGGGTGTTGAAAATGCAGCGCACGATTTTTTGCTTATAATGAACCAAGTAACCACCCCTTAATGGATTAGCATCCCAAACCGGAACACCCTGTATATTAGTTTCTGATCGAGTCGATCTATAAAATTTAGGTTTGGAAGTGTCACTGTAGGGACATTTTATAAAATGTTACAAATTCTATAAAATACAATATTGGTGTCTTAAATAATGTACAATTTTGAACAAAGCACTGTTTGTTACAAAGGTAACGTTAATTACAAAAACCTGTTGAATTATTAATTTGTAAAATATAACTATGAGTTATCTGCTCCCCCTACTTAGCAGCTTTTTTTATTTTTATTTTATTATATTTATTTATTTTTGTTTTCCTTTTCACTATTTTCAAGTTTTATATTTTACTTCATAATAATTTGAGTTCAAATACTAATATAATTTTGAAATAAAATATTCGAGTAGTTTTTTAAATAATATAAATTTCGAGTAGTTATATAACGATAATAAAATACACTTTAGTCAGTATACGTTTCGTAATTTGGAGTTGGTAGATAAAATAGTTATTAGATGGGACGGGAGGGGATTTTACATGTATTTGCTTTGGGTAGAGGATGTAGCTGGCGTTATGGCATAATATTCCTCCCAATTCACGAGTTGAAACATAACTTCTGTTTTATGTATTGATTATTATTATTAAAATATGAAAACAAATATAAAAACAATTCATTATAACTCTTTAAAATTTTGTTCCTTTGATTTAATATATTTTAATTTTCTTTATAATATCCATAACATATAAGAAATGGGTGATTGGATATGTACTAAATCTTACTAAATATATATAATCTGTACTACTATTGTTAATTGTCTCTAATATTCCCTAAATGATAAAATTATAGGGTATGTATATTCATCTGTCTAGATTTCGGTCGGTAAAAATGGAATTGGAGCGAGGGGAGGGTTTTCGTCTGGGTAATTAGGTCGTGGTCAATATGTATATTTAAGTTGCTTAAAAATTAATTTGTAATACGCTGATTCTGATACCATAAATATAACAATATAAGTATTGTGTTACGATAAATATAAATAGCTTTTTTAACAAAACCAGTGTAATAATATCGGGTTTTTCAATAGGGACGCTCGAACTTTTTTTCAATAGGGACGGTAAACCACGCCATATTTTTTCTTGTTCTTTTGACATTTATACTCATTTTTAGTTGGCAAATCATCATGGAGCAGTACACACGTAAACAACGTTTGCAAGTTATTCAAATTTATTACCAAAATTCAGGTTCGGTCACCGCAACTTTAAGAGCATTACGACCATTTTATCGACGCCATCAATTGCCTGCCGAATCAACAATTCGACGTCTAGTGCAAAAATTTGAATCCACATTTTCGCTACACAATGTTCCAGTGCCAGTGAGACAAAGAAATGCACGAAGTGAAGAAAATATTGCTGCTGCTATCGCTTCAGTTCAAGAAGACCCAAATCAATCACTTACACGACGTTCTCAACATTTAGGCATCTCTGTGACGTCATTGTGGCGAATTTGCGAAAAGATCTTGGCCTACATCCATATAAGATCAAGCTGACACAAGAACTAAAGCCACTTGACCATCTGAAGCGTCGCCAATTCGTAAATTGGGCGGAAGAACAATTGGAAAATGATGCTGATTTCCATCGAAAAATCATATTCAGCGATGAGGCTCATTTTTGGCTCAATGGATTTGTCAACAAGCAAAATATGCGTTATTGGTCAAGCACCAATCCACACGTAATTGAAGAGGCACCATTACATCCCGAAAAAATCACTGTTTGGTGTGGATTACATGCCGGAGGTGTTATGGGACCATATTTTTTTGTTGATGATGATGATCGCCACGTTACGGTGAAGGACGGTGCCACTAGCTACACAGCAAACGCTACAATCGATTTATTGAAAAGCAAATTCGGTGAACGAGTTATTTCAAGAAATGGACCAGTCAATTGGCCGCCTCGATCATGCGATTTAACGCCTTTAGACTATTTTCTTTGGGGCTATGTGAAGTCTTTAGTCTATACCAATAAGCCGGCGACGTTACAAGAGCTAAGAGCAAATATCGAACACGAAATTGCTGCGATTCCGGTCAAATTGAATTTCATACATAATTGCCACTAAATATACCTGAACACATAATAAAAATTGTTTGGATATATTAATCCGTTTTTGTTTTATTTTAAAAAAAGTTCGAGCGTCCCTATTGAAAAACCCTTTATTTAAATAAAACAAGTGTGAATAATTTAGTGTAATATCAAAATATAAGATCATTAAATTTTAATTACAATTAACATTTGACGAAAAATCTACTAAGAGATTCGCTCTGTCCTGTGGAGCTCGTTTTTCGATATTTGTCTTTAATTGATTTTCTTTATTTGAAACAGACCTAACCGAATTATTATTAGTAGTGTAATAAGGTTTATTTATATCTAAATTAATTTTTTGCGCTTTTCCTAGAATAAAATCTGCTTGATTCCCTAAAGCTTTTGCTTCAAAATTTTGTCAAATGATTATTTTCTATATTATTTTTTATTACATTTTTATTAACATTATTTTCAACTGCATTCTGCATTATGTATTTCGTTTACATCATTATTTTCGAAAATTTCTAAATTCAAATTCGCTTTCCTATTTGAAGCTTTAAATTCAAAATTCCCGAAGTAATTATTATCTTCTATATCCGCATATAACTGTTACTTTCTAATTATTATCTTCTATATCCGCAGATGACTGTTTATTACTTTTTAATTCATTTTAACTTTTAACTTTAACATTGCAATCTTTAACAATTTCAATTTCATTAAACCCCTTTACTATAAAATTATGGATATTATTTTCATTATTTTTTAACAATTCCGTTTCACATTCTAATATTATTAAATTTTCCGATTTTTTTATAATTTTCTTCAAAGTCATAAGTATTTTTTTTTTATTAAAAATATTGTCAAACTCAATGTGTTGGAATGTATCACTACACTCAAAAAATTTTGGTTATGAAATTTAAAAAATTGGAATTAAATTAACAAAAATTCTGTTAAGATAGTTGCAATAACAGATTGTTATTAATTCAAGTACAAGTTCTTAAAATAATAACAATTCAGAGAGAGAGAGTAAAAAAATGAGAGAATAACATAAATAACAAAAATTGGTAAAAATTGCGGTGGTAGGTGAAAATCTGAAAAGACACTAAGAGAACACGCGCGCTTCTCTTAGTAGTGTGGGGTTTTGACCCACTAAAAACACCTCCCAACTGTTAGTATTATTACAATCTAGTCTGAGACTAATGAGCAATTTGGTTATGACTTATATTACTACTACTTAACTGTTTTGTATTAAGATATTCCTCAAAGATATCTAATTTACTTTTGCTGTTTAATGCGTTGTTGTTGCATTTTATTTTATAAATTCTATGTAATTTAAGTATACTATACTGCTAACTCAAAAGGTTTTACTCTTTTAAGTCTTCTTAATATGTTCGTGTTGTCTAGAAGTTGAATAACATTGACATTCACATGATTTATGAGCCTTTCTTCGTGACTTAGCAATTTTTTTAATTTCACTATTGAAAAATTCTATTTCCAGATCTTTATGTAAATCGCTGTTCCTGATGTACCATGGTGCTCCTACGATGTTTCTTAGAACTTTATTTTGAAATCGTTGTATTATTTCTATGTTGCTTTGTTTAGTGCAGCCCCAGAGCTGAATACATCCAGGAAGATTGTAGAGCAAACTTTTTTCTCTTCAAGTGCCTTTTCTATCACATCTGTTATGCGAATTGCGAATCCGAATTGGTGATCCGGAATAAGAGTCAATCTTTCGATTATTGGTTTTAATCTTCCTAATAGTAGTTTTTCGAAGAGTTTGGACATAATGGGTAATAAAGAAATTGGCCTATATGATGAAGTTTCATATGGTGGTTTTCCTGGCTTTGGTATCATTATAACTTCAGCAACCTTCCAAAGTTTTGGTACGTATTTCAGTCTGAAAGCAGCATTAATAATGTTCGTAAATTTAAAAATTGCTTTCAGTGGAAGCAGCTTGAGTATCTGTCCTGTTATTAAGTCAAATCCTGGAGCTTTTTTTGCGTTGATGTTCTTTTTAATTACTTCTTGTACTTCAATTGGCGATGTTAATTTGATTTCTTCTTCTTGTTGTATTAGTTCTTCATCCATTTCTTCAACATCCTCTCCTTCATTTGGTTGAAATATGCCCTCTAAATGTTCGGAAAATATTTTAGCTTTTTCTTCATTACTTTTGGCCCATTTTTCATTTTGGTTGCGAATTGCTGGAATTTGAGTAATCGGCTTATTAAGTTTCTTGGTTGGCTTCCAGAGAAAGTAATCTGTATGTTTATCATTCGTTAGTTCTTTTAAATAGTTGTTGATCTTCTCATTTTTGAATTCTTTAATTTGTCTCCTCAGTTGTTGTGTGAGGTTATTCAAACTTCTTTTATCCTCCGGTGCTCTAGTTTGATGCCACTTTTTCCTTGCTCTGCGTTTTACATCAATTAATGCTCTGATTTCTGCCGGGTATTATTTCCTTTTCGTTGTTTCGTAGTCTCTGGAGTATTTTCCCACGCTGCACTTTGTATATCATTGTTGAGTTTCTCCACCTCTGCATCTATTTGTTCTTCATTTCGTATGTGTACCGATAGTTCAATTTTATCTTCAAGAGATATTTTAAATCCCTTCCAATCTGTTCGTTTATTGGTAAGAGCTGGCTTAGGTTCTTTTTCTATGATCCTATTACTTACTGTTAGTACTATCGGTGAATGATCAGAATTCATTTCATTGCTTTCTTCTATTTTTAGGTAATTACTCGAAATCTTTTTGATTTTTGAGCAGCAGTCCATTAGCATTCCATGCTAATATTTTTATTTTCTTTGTATCAATCATTTCTTTTTTGTTTGCGGACAGGTTTTTTAGCGCTGTTCTCTATTTTACTTACTCTGTTATCCATAGTAGCGACAGACTTCTCAATGTTTGTTATTTTATTTAGTATCAGTATTAATGTTTGCTGTATGTTTTCGTTTTGTTGTCTTTTGTTATTAGTGTTTAAATCCAAATTAGCTGAGGCTGCCTCCGCGTATGTCTTGTTATGAGGTTTCTGATTGACACTTTGAATTTTCTGCTCGTTTTGTATATTATGCTGTGGTTTCCTTCCGCTTTCGTTGATATGTAGTTGCTTTTTTGAAATACCATGTTTATTCGTTTTCATTATTTGCATCTCTTTTGCGACGATACAGCCTCTATAATTAGCTGGATGTGGCTCTCCGCAGTGGATACATTTTGCTGGCTCGCTTTTTCGTTTTACACATTCAGTAAAATGATGTTTACCTGCACATTTAACACATATAGGCGCTTTTCCACAATATTTTTGGGTATGTCCATAAGCCTGACATATTTTACATTGTGGTACAAGTTTATTTTTCTTTAGTGGCTGGATTTGCACTTTACATTTCAATATATCAATTTCATATATTCTTTTCATGCTCTCTCCTGCACTGAATGCCAACATAAACATATCTAATGGTTCTTTGTTTTTCCAACTCAGTTTATTTGATGCTTCCGTAATCTTATATTCTCTGTTTTTCAGATCTTCTATTATTTTTTCTGGTTTTCAAGAATGATGTAGATTTTTAACCATAACTCTTACTGATCGCACTTGTTTATTTTCAAACGAATGCCAACTATAGCCGTTCTCTTTTAACATTCTCGTTAACGTTCTATATGATTCTCCATCAGTTATTTTAATTTTGATACAATTTTTATTTAACAGTTTCATATTAAAGTATTCTTAGTATTACTGCCTTTACTTTCTCGCAGAACTCATCGAAGTTACTGATATCCTTCACTATTATTGGTGTTGGGGCAGGCACCTTATTTTCTTTATTTAAAACTTCCTTCTGTGGTGTTTTCTGCTGATTTATTTTCGCCGAAGTAATGGTTTCTTGCTGAAATACCCGTTTAAGTTGTGGTGGTGTGAACGAATCATTCATTTTTCTCTTCTTGTTTTTATTTTTCACTCTTATCCACTCAGTTTCTTTGGCTAAAACTTCTTCGTCCGTGACATATTCCGATTGCTCCATTTCCTCATTACTTTTAGATGCTGGAATATTTTGAAGTTTTTTAATTTCAACAATTTCATTACTTAAGGCCTGTACGGAAGTCGAGTGAAATGAAATTTTCATACAAATTTTACATCGTGAAATCAGAAATGAAAATTTACGCTTATGATTTCGCTCTGGTCGTACGCAGGTCGCGTGAAAAAGTTGTGATCAAAAATGATTTTTTTACAACAGATGGAGCGCAAAAAGTCTACAATTATTTTTCATAGCGAAATAATGTTCTGAACATTATTTCACGATAAAATTGTGACATTTACGTTTTTTTTTCAATAATTTAAATTTGATTTTTAAATTTGCTCAAATTTGATTTTTAAGTCAAATTTAAATTTAAAAAAAATTATAAACATAAACAAACATTTGAATTATCAAAATATGTAAAGTCTATATGTACTGATTTCGATTCATTTAGCTTAATTCTCCATTTTTTAGTCTAGCTATTAATTTGTGAAATAGCTGTTTGTAGCTTCTCAGTAGATTCTATTACATTTTCTCCTAATGCCATAACTGCAGTGTCGTCTGCAAATGTCGCAATTGTATTGTCATCCAACGGTGGAATATCATAGGTGTATAGTAGATACAATATTGGTCCAAATAAGAGAACACGCGCGCTTCTCTTAGTAGTGTGGGGTTTTGACCCACTAAAAACACCTCCCAAGTGTTAGTATTATTACAATCTAGTCTGAGACTAATGAGCAATTTGGTTATGACTTATATTACTACTACTTAACTGTTTTGTATTAAGATATTCCTCAAAGATATCTAATTTACTTTTGCTGTTTAATGCGTTGTTGTTGCATTTTATTTTATAAATTCTATGTAATTTAAGTATACTATACTGCTAACTCAAAAGGTTTTACTCTTTTAAGTCTTCTTAATATGTTCGTGTTGTCTAGAAGTTGAATAACATTGACATTCACATGATTTATGAGCTTTTCTTCGTGACTTAGCAAATTTTTTAATTTCAATATTGACAAATTCTATTTCCAGATCTTTATGTAAATCGCTGTTCCTGATGTACCATGGTGCTCCTACGATGTTTCTTAGAACTTTATTTTGAAATCGTTGTATTATTTCTATGTTGCTTTGTTTAGTGCAGCCCCAGAGCTGAATACATCCAGGAAGATTGTAGAGCAAACTTTTTTCTCTTCAAGTGCCTTTTCTATCACATCTGTTATGCTGTGGACTTGATCAATTGTTGAATGCTTTTCCCTAAATCCGAATTGGTGATCCGGAATAAGAGTCAATCTTTCGATTATTGGTTTTAATCTTCCTAATAGTAGTTTTTCGAAGAGTTTGGACATAATGGGTAATAAAGAAATTGGCCTATATGATGAAGTTTCATATGGTGGTTTTCCTGGCTTTGGTATCATTATAACTTCAGCAACCTTCCAAAGTTTTGGTACGTATTTCAGTCTGAAAGCAGCATTAATAATGTTCGTAATTTTAAGAATTGCTTTCCGTGGAAGCTGCTTGAGTATCTGTCCTGTTATTAAGTCAAATCCTGGAGCTTTTTTTGCGTTGATGTTCTTTTTAATTACTTCTTGTACTTCAATTGGCGATGTTAATTTGATTTCTTCTTTTTGTTGTATTAGTTCTTCATCCATTTCTTCAACATCCTCTCCTTCATTTGGTTGAAATATGCCCTCTAAATGTTCGGAAAATATTTTAGCTTTTTCTTCATTACTTTTGGCCCATTTTTCATTTTGGTTGCGAATTGGTGGAATTTGAGTAATCGGCCTATTAAGTTTCTTGGTTGGCTTCCAGAGAGAGTAATCTGTATGTTTATCATTCGTTAGTTCTTTTGAATAGTGGTTGATCTTCTCATTTTTGAACTCTTTAATTTGTCTCCTCAGTTGTTGTGTGAGGTTATTCAAACTTCTTTTATCCTCCGGTGCTCTAGTTTGATGCCACTTTTTCCTTGCTCTGCGTTTTACATCAATTAATGCTCTGATTTCTGCCGGGTAACTATTTCCTTTTCGTTGTTTCGTAGTCTCTGGAGTATTTTCCTACGCTGCACTTTGTATATCATTGTTGAGTTTCTCCACCTCTGCATCTATTTGTTCTTCATTTCATATGTGTACCGATAGTTCAATTTTATCTTCAAGAGATATTTTAAATCCCTGCCAATCTGTTCGTTTATTGGTAAGAGCTGGCTTAGGTTCTTTTTCTATGATCCTATTACTTACTGTTAGTACTATATGTGAATGATCGGAATTCATTTCATTGCTTTCTTCTATTTTTATGTAATTACTCGAAATGTTTTTGATTTTTGAGCAGCAGTCCATTAGCATTCCATGCTAATATTTTTATTTTCTTTGTATCAATCATTTCTTTTTTGTTTGCGGACAGGTTTTTTAGCGCTGTTCTCTATTTTACTTACTCTGTTATCCATAGTAGCGACAGACTTCTCAATGTTTGTTATTTTATTTAGTATCAGTATTAATGTTTGCTGTATGTTTTCGTTTTGTTGTCTTTTGTTATTAGTGTTTAAATCCAAATTAGCTGAGGCTGCCTCCGCGTATGTCTTGTTATGAGGTTTCTGATTGACACTTTGAATTTTCTGCTCGTTTTGTATATTATGCTGTGGTTTCCTTCCGCTTTCGTTGATATGTAGTTGCTTTTTTGAAATACCATGTTTATTCGTTTTCATTCTTTGCATCTCTTTTGCGACGATACAGCCTCTATAATTAGCTGGATGTGGCTCTCCGCAGTGGATACATTTTGCTGGCTCGCTTTTTGGTTTTACACATTCAGTATAATGATGTTTACCTGCACATTTAACACATATAGGTGCTTTTCCACAATATTTTTGGGTATGTCCATAAGCCTGACATATTTTACATTGTGGTACAAGTTTATTTTTCCTTAGTGGCTGCATTTGCACTTTACATATCAATATATCAATTTCATATATTCTTTTCATGCTCTCTTCTGCACTGAATGCCAACATAAACATATCTAGTGGTTCTTTGTTTTTCCAACTCAGTTTATTTGATGCTTCCGTAATCTTATATTCTCTGCTTTTCAGATCTTCTATTATTTTTTCTGGTTTTCAAGAATGATGTAGATTTTTAACCATAACTCTTACTGATCGCACTTGTTTATTTTCAAACGAATGCCAACTATAGCCGTTCTCTTTTAACATTCTCGTTAACGTTCTATATGATTCTCCATCAGTTATTTTAATTTTGATACAATTTTTATTTAACAGTTTCATATTAAAGTATTCTTAGTATTACTGCCTTTACTTTCTCGCAGAACTCATCGAAGTTACTGATATCCTTCACTATTATTGGTGTTGGGGCAGGCACCTTATTTTCTTTATTTAAAACTTCCTTCTGTGGTGTTTTCTGCTGATTTATTTTCGCCGAAGTAATGGTTTCTTGCTGAAATACCCGTTTAAGTTGTGGTGGTGTGAACGAATCATTCATTTTTCTCTTCTTGTTTTTATTTTTCACTCTTATCCACTCAGTTTCTTTGGCTAAAACTTCTTCGTCCGTGACATATTCCGATTGCTCCATTTCCTCATTACTTTTAGATGCTGGAATATTTTGAAGTTTTTTAATTTCAACAATTTCATTACTTAAGGCCTGTACGGAAGTCGAGTGAAATGAAATTTTCATACAAATTTTACATCGTGAAATCAGAAATGAAAATTTACGCTTATGATTTCGCTCTGGTCGTACGCAGGTCGCGTGAAAAAGTTGTGATCAAAAATGATTTTTTTACAACAGATGGAGCGCAAAAAGTCTACAATTATTTTTCATAGCGAAATAATGTTCTGAACATTATTTCACGATGAAATTGTGACATTTACGTTTTTTTTTCAATAATTTAAATTTGATTTTTAAATTTGCTCAAATTTGATTTTTAAGTCAAATTTAAATTTTAAAAAAATTATAAACATAAACAAACATTTGAATTATCAAAATATGTAAAGTCTATATGTACTGATTTCGATTCATTTAGCTTAATTCTCCATTTTTTAGTCTAGCTATTAATTTGTGAAATAGCTGTTTGTAGCTTCTCAGTAGATTCTATTACATTTTCTCCTAATGCCATAACTGCAGTGTCGTCTGCAAATGTCGCAATTGTATTGTCATCCAACGGTGGAATATCATAGGTGTATAGTAGATACAATATTGGTCCAAATACGCTTCCTTGTGGAACTCCTTCCTGAATTTCTTGTAGTTCAGAATATGCATCTTCTTGTTTTATTCGGAAGTATCGTCCGGTTATGTATGATTCTAGAATTTTCGAATATTGTCTTGGAAAGTTTTTGTTAAGTTTGTATATTAATCCATTATGCCAAACGTTATCGAACGCTTGCGCCACATCCAGGAAGATAGTAGAGCAAACTTTTTTCTCTTCAAGTGCCTTTTATATCACATCTGTTATTCTGTGGACTTGATCAATTGTTGAATGCTTTTCCCTAAATCCGAATTGGTGATCCGGAATAAGAGTCAATCTTTCGATTATTGGTTTTAATCTTCCTAATAGTAGTTTTTCGAAGAGTTTGGACATAATGGGTACTAAAGAAATTGGCCTATATGATGAAGTTTCATATGGTGGTTTTCCTGGCTTTGGTATCATTATAACTTCAGCAACCTTCCAAAGTTTTGGTACGTATTTCAGTCTGAAAGCAGCATTAATAATGTTCGTAATTTTAAGAATTGCTTTCCGTGGAAGCTGCTTGAGTATCTGTCCTGTTATTAAGTAAAATCGTGGAGCTTTTTTTGCGTTGATGTTCTTTTTAATTACTTCTTGTACTTCAATTGGCGATGTTAATTTGATTTCTTCTTCTTGTTGTATTAGTTCTTCATCCATTTCTTCAACATCCTCTCCTGCATTTGGTTGAAATATGCCCTCTAAATGTTCGGAAAATATTTTAGCTTTTTCTTCATTACTTTTGGCCCATTTTTCATTTTGGTTGCGAATTGCTGGAATTTGAGTAATCGGCCTATTAAGTTTCTTGGTTGGCTTCCAGAGAGAGTAATCTGTATGTTTATCATTCGTTAGTTCTTTTAAATAGTTGTTGATCTTCTCATTTTTGAATTCTTTAATTTGTCTCCTCAGTTGTTGTGTGAGGTTATTCAAACTTCTTTTATCCTCCGGTGCTCTAGTTTGATGCCACTTTTTCCTTGCTCTGCGTTTTACATCAATTAATGCTCTGATTTCTGCCGGGTAACTATTTCCTTTTCGTTGTTTCGTAGTCTCTGGAGTATTTTCCCACGCTGCACTTTGTATATCATTGTTGAGTTTCTCCACCTCTGCATCTATTTGTTTTTCATTTCGTATGTGTACCGATAGTTCAATTTTATCTTCAAGAGATATTTTAAATCCCTGCCAATCTGTTCGTTTATTGGTAAGAGCTGGCTTAGGTTCTTTTTTATGATCCTATTACTTACTGTTAGTACTATCGGTGAATGATCAGAATTCATTTCATTACTTTCTTCTATTTTTAGGTAATTACTCGAAGTGTTTTTGATTTTTGAGCAGCAGTCCATTAGCATTCCATGCTAATATTTTTATTTTTTTTGTATCAATCATTTCTTTTTTGTTTGCGGACAGCTTTTTTAGCGCTGTTCTCTATTTTACTTACTCTGTTATCCATAGTAGCGACAGACTTCTCAATGTTCGTTATTTTATTTAGTATCAGTATTAATGTTTGCTGTATGTTTTCGTTTTGTTGTCTTTTGTTATTAGTGTTTAAATCCAAATTAGCTGAGGCTACCTCCGCGTATGTCTTGTTATGAGGTTTCTGATTGACACTTTGAATTTTCTGCTCGTTTTGTATATTATGCTGTGGTTTCCTTCCGCTTTCGTTGATATGTAGTTGCTTTTTTGAAATACCATGTTTATTCGTTTTCATTCTTTGCATCTCTTTTGCGACGATACAGCCTCTATAATTAGCTGGATGTGGCTCTCCGCAGTGGATACATTTTGCTGGCTCGCTTTTTGGTTTTACACATTCAGTATAATGATGTTTACCTGCACATTTAACACATATAGGTGCTTTTCCACAATATTTTTGGGTATGTCCATAAGCCTGACATATTTTACATTGTGGTACAAGTTTATTTTTCTTTAGTGGCTGCATTTGCACTTTACATATCAATATATCAATTTCATATATTCTTTTCATGCTCTCTTCTGCACTGAATGCCAACATAAACATATCTAGTGGTTCTTTGTTTTTCCAACTCAGTTTATTTGATGCTTCCGTAATCTTATATTCTCTGCTTTTCAGATCTTCTATTATTTTTTCTGGTTTTCAAGAATGATGTAGATTTTTAACCATAACTCTTACTGATCGCACTTGTTTATTTTCAAACGAATGCCAACTATAGCCGTTCTCTTTTAACATTCTCGTTAACGTTCTATATGATTCTCCATCAGTTATTTTAATTTTGATACAATTTTTATTTAACAGTTTCATATTAAAGTATTCTCTAGTATTACTGCCTTTACTTTCTCGCAGAACTCATCGAAGTTACTTATATCCTCCACTATTATTGGTGGTGGGGCAGGCACCTTATTTTCTTTATTTAAAACTTCCTTCTGTGGTGTTTTCTGCTGATTTATTTTCGCCGAAGTAATGGTTTCTTGCTGAAATACCCGTTTAAGTTGTGGTGGTGTGAACGAATCATTCATTTTTCTCTTCTTGTTTTTATTTTTCACTCTTATCCACTCAGTTTCTTTGGCTAAAACTTCTTCATCCGTGACATATTCCGATTGTCCATTTCCTCATTACTTTTAGATGCTGGAATATTTTGAAGTTTTTTAATTTCAACAATTTCATTACTTAAGGCCTGTACGGAAGTCGAGTGAAATGAAATTTTCATACAAATTTTACATCGTGAAATCAGAAATGAAAATTTACGCTTATGATTTCGCTCTGGTCGTACGCAGGTCGCGTGAAAAAGTTGTGATAAAAAATGATTTTTTTTTACAACAGATGGAGCGCAAAAAGTCTACAATTATTTTTCATAGCGAAATAATGTTCTGAACATTATTTCACGATGAAATTGTGACATTTACGTTTTTTTTTCAATAATTTAAATTTGATTTTTAAATTTGCTCAAATTTGATTTTTAAGTCAAATTTAAATTTTAAAAAAATTATAAACATAAACAAACATTTGAATTATCAAAATATTATGAAAATATTTGAATTATCAAAGTGTCAAATTAACCTGTCTATTTTTCACAACTTTTCACGACTATTTCACCGGAGGTTTTGGAGAGCTTTGTAGATCGCGTTAAAATTTCATTTCACTCGACTTCCGTACTCGCCTTTAGATGATTTATTTGGCTCTGCATATTGCTTATTATTTGCTTTAGATGCTCTTTTTCTTTTTCAGCTCTCTGCCAATTGTTGTACAATACTTGTTCTTTTTCGGAACTTGCATTGTTTTGTCCACTTAGTTTTGAATGTGGTAAACTCACTTCGCTGCTTTTTGTTTCACAACTCTCTATGTTTTTCGGAAACTTTTTCATAGGTGATTGTGTTAATTTTTCCATTTTTTGGCTCAAATTTTGATTATGATTAATTCTTTCGATCCCTGAGTTATCTCGCCCTCCATTTGGTGGTGTTTTTCTTATAGAAACACTATTTCTAAATGGATCTATTCCAAATGTTCTCGATGTAATTTTTTCATTTTTTTTTCCACTAGCGACTTAACTGATCTCTTTGTGAGGTCAGCCAAGCCCTGGCCGGCAGCCGTGGCCTCTGTCGACACTTTGGTAGATATCCCTACCGAGTTTATTTTTTTATTGCTTTCCATATTTACAATAAATGTTTGCATTTTATTCCTTCTGCCAGGTAGTTTTCAGTGCCGCCCCCAGGGGTCAGACGCAGAACAGGGAGCCGCCTACTCTAGGTCAGTCGCTTCTGGATTTCATAATTTTATGTCGAAGTTATTTCTCCGCCCAACCGTACCGATAACGACTACGTTCGTGCCCGCCGAAAACAATGTGTCCTCTTCGCGCCCGTCCATACCTAACCAGTTTTCTTAGTTATAGCGCTAAGTTCTCGCTTTCACCCGCTCTCATTTGCCTTACAAATGTAAGTTACCAGGAGGCACCCGGCAGATAACTATGTTACCTACCTTCTAGGAGGAGAGAGTCGGATTTGTTGGCAGATCTGTAGATGTAGTTTCAGAAAGCTTTTCCTAGGTTTTCCAGAGAAAATGTTAGGACTGATCTCTGCCTAGGGCCATACCAACCTTTACCCCACTTTAATAATAAATTTATAAACTTAATAACTTATATTATTAATTTAATAGTAATAATTGTGTATTTAATTGAAATTATTGTAAATTTGATAGTAAAATTATTGATTAAACAGTGGAAGATATTGATTTAATGGTAATGGTAGTCAGTTCAACAAGAGGAAATTATTGTTTTGACAATACAAATTGTTATTTTAAAAAAAGATTATTAAATTTATAAATATTATATTATTATGTTAACAATACGAGTTATTATTTTAACAGCAGGTTATTGTCATCTTGATAATATTTTGCTATTAAAATTACCATTCGTATTATTATTTCAACAATACTTATTGTCAATTTAACTGCAGTGTTAATCAGAAATGGTAGCGAAATAAAAACTAATTAATTATATTTATGCAAATTAATGTTTTTTATTTATTCATTTCTTTTATTGGTTGATTTTATAAACGTTTTCAAAAATACTTTTTGTTTAATTAGTTTTATATTTTAATATATATTTTTTATTTTTTGTTTTAAAAATGAAAGTAACCATTTTTTATGTTCCTTAATTTTATTTTTATATTATGTATATGTATATGTATTAAAATTACTTATTAATATGCGGTATACATATATCAAAATATCTTTCACATTTTTAAAAAAAAATACATATACGGTATTTTTATTTAAATTTAAGGTGGCGGACTACATGTCCGCTGACAATGAGTCCCAATTAGCGCGTTAGCGTCGTTTTAAAACCACACACTCCCGTGACCACAGGTAATTGTTATTAAGTAATGGTGGGGTATTTTTAGATCCACTTCGTGGCGTTCAGAAGTTTGACGGTTTCTGGGGCCATTTCGCAGCAAGATCGCTGAGGACGTTGAAAGAAAGGCTGCCAAGCGAATAGAACCTGGCCCTAGCCAGTGCCGGACACTTGCAAATGAAGTGTGTTACCGTTTCTTTTTCAATCGGTTCTTTGCAGCTGCGATATGAGGGGTTGAACGGGATGCCAAGTCTGGCTGCATGTTCCCCAATAGGCCAGTGACTCGTGTACACACCTACCGCTCTGGCTATGTTCACGAGGGGGATTTTTAGGAGGTTGGCTGTTTTACTCTTATTGTACGACGGCCAGGTTTTCCTGGTCGTTTTACACGTGGTTAGGCTTAGCTTGAGAAAGGAAGTGAAGGTAAATATCTCTTTTTACCATATTAATAGGAGGGTCGACCTGTTCCGCTATCGAATCCCCCAGATTGGAGCCATCTTTCGCTAATTCGTCGGCGATTTCGTTTCCTGGGATGTTCCTATGACCTGGAACCCAGAGTAGCTCAATGTTGTATCTGTTACCCAGACGCGCAAGCCCTACCGCGCACATGCTGGATAGTTTGGAGGATATTAATGTAGTTTTCAGTGCCAGAATAGCCGCCTGTCTGTCTGATACTATTGCTACATTGTTGCAAGTAGGGTTTGTTTCTATCAGAAGTTGGCATGCTTTTAGAATGGCTAGCATTTCCGCCTGGAATACACTAGATTTGTTTGGTAGTCTGTAGGATCGCCTAATGTTTAATGCTTCCGAATATACACCAGCACCCACGCCACAGTCCATCTTTGAACCGTCGGTGAATACTGTGGTGTCATATCCGATCAGCGGATTATTGTTCTTCCACTCCCCTCTGGTTGGTATTAGAACCTTGAATTTTTTATCAAGGTCCAACTTGGGAATGGTATAATCCGTGACTGCTGGCACCGCGGTATTATTTATAAGGCCAAGAATACTGAATAAGGTTTTTTCAGCCATGACCCACTTTCTCTGAGTCTAACTGCACTACACATAGATATGTATTTGATATAGAAATCAGGAGGAAGGAGGTATAGTATTACGTCTAGTGCGTCTCTCGGCGTCGATCTCAACGCTCCGGTGACACCTATGTACGCACTCCTCTGGACCCTACCTAGCTTGGTACGGTTATACTCCCTCTTCAATGCTGGCCACCATACTATGGAACCGTTGGTAAGAATTGGACGTACTATGGCCGTATACAACCACAAAGCCATGCGTGGCTTCAGACCCCATTTCTTGCCAAGCATTTTTTTGCTAGCATATAAGGCTACATATGCCTTCTTGACTCTTTCTTTAACATTTAGTTTCCAATTTAATTTCGGGTCGACAACTACACCCAGATATTTAATATTAGAGGAAAGGTTCAGCATGACACCGTCTAAACACGGACAGGTGAAAGATGGTATTTTCCTTTTGGTCGTAAATAACATTAGTTCCGTTTTCTGTGGGTAATATTTTACATATTATATAAGATTTTTGTTTATATATAAAATAAAAGTCCTATTTTATGATAACATAATCACAATTTTTTTTAAATACATTATTTTTTAGTTTATATTTGTAATATATTACATTTTTTTAGTTTTAGTTAATTAAATTGGAATAATGATCCTTTTTTCCATATTAAATGATTTAACAGAAATTGAAACAGATTGTTTTGCAATTTTATATAATTAGTAATAGAATTTTCTTTTTTTAGTTTTCCTTTTGATTTAGTTCCTTTATTAAAATTTTAATTGTTGAATGTTGGTCTTCATCATTCATATTATAAAAAAAATGATTATATGAAAGTCCAAAATAAATTTGCAGCTGGTGGATATTTTAAATTGAAAATATGAAATAATTTAAAACATATATCAATAGCTCGTGCAACACAGCTTAATTCGTACCGTACATTGTCGTAATATACAAAGATTTGTATAGGATCACCTGTGGATCCTCTAATTAATAGTAAAGGTTGAATCGGAACTTTTTCTTGTATTTGTTTCTCAAGCTATTCTTCTAACTGCTGAACCGTGTGACCACAAATTACAAAAGCATTTTGTGAATCACGAATCGGATATTTTTTTTTTCATTTTCCACTGTTATAACGATTCGTGCAGTTGGTACTAATACATAATGTAATAAATAAAATGTTGTCAATAATTTTCCATCTGTAATATAAAGGAAAATGAAATTAGGTTTTTATATATATTAAAATGTTAAAGATGTATGAGTTTATTAAAGATATAAAAGTTTATGTAATTAAGTATTCCTAAAAAACTTACTATGTTGTATACTTTCTGTATGCAGAAAACCAATTAATGATTTAGCGGCTGTTTCCTTAATTTTTCTTTTATATATTCCTTCCATCTGTATAGGAAATTTATCAACCGAAGATAATATATCTGTTGCCAAAGGAAACATCGTTCTGAAATCTATTAACACATAAAAAAGAAATGAAAACGTTAATTACAATATAAATGTATAAGTAAAATAATAGATTGTAGAAAATAATACTTACTATATCCCAATGGATTTCTAAAGTGATTCCACTTTTCTAATATTTCAACAGTATTTTGAATATGCTGGATTTCATTTAACAGATAATTAGAGGTTTTTCCCTATTTATCCTCGACTTCAGACCAAGTACATTCATTGGATTTCAGAGCTTCCAAATGTAAGGAAATGTTTTCTTCAGGAATTAAAACATTATTTAAAAATAAATTAAGGTATATAAAAAAAATATTATTGGAATCACCTAATTTTTTTTATTTACATACAGGTTCAACATTATTTTTTTCTATTGTTGATTTTTTCTTTAAGCTAACATTTTCCAAAGATTTCATTTTGTTAAAATATTTTTGATAAATTTTACCTGAAACATGTTTTCCTTTGGTTTTTTTATAATAAATAGACTGGAAATATATGATAATATTATATATATATATATGATGAAATATATTAATAATATAATTTTTATTTTCATAATATGTATATTTCAATTTAAAAAACTAAAACTAATAAATAAAATAAATTATATTACATATTTTACTAACTAACTATTAAAAATATTGAGAGAAAAAAATATTTTGATTTTTTGTTTTTATAATAAAATAAAATTATAATGTATTAGATATTATTACAAAATATTTTCTTTTACTCGAACCAATTTTTATTTTTAATTAATAATATAGTTAATATATTTTATTATACTTTTAATTTTTTAAATCGAAATTATAACAAACAATAACAAATTTTATATATACATATGTGTAGTTTAAAATTATTAAATATGACATACAAAAATATTTTTATATTTAATTAAATGTTACAATTTCCTCATATTTGAAAATATCAACGATTTGTTCTGCAATCTCTTTAGCTAAAGTGCTGGACATTTTAATTATTTGATATAACGTTTACTACAAAGTTTCGCTGGGCATCAGTCGTATTTTTTTCATCTTGATATTCATATATTTTTTCTTCTCCATGATTAGTTTGTTTAAGAATTAATCTAACATCAATAATTGTATTTACAGTTGCCTTTTCGATATCGTCTTCCGATAAAGTTGAACAAATTGTTGATGCTTTTGATCTTAGCCACGCAATAAGTTTGTTTTCAAATTTCACATACAAACCTAAAGAAAAACCTTTCATCAATAATTTTATATGATGAAATTTGAAGAGTTTTAGACAATCAATATTGTTATATTATTAATTATTATTAATAATATTATTACTTTACCTATTTTTATGTGTATTAATTCTTTATAATACAATATCTTTTACGTTGACAAAAACAATATTTTCCTTTTTCGATATATTGATTTATTTAAATAATTAAATACTTTATCTAATTAGAATCATACAATATAACAACTTCAATAAAAAACAATTTGAAACAATTTCAATAAAGCACAAGCTTTTTCTTTGAAATGGTTCTGTTTGTTGTATATTGATCAACTGACACTTTAACCATCGATTTTCGTTTAATTTATATGATTTTCAGTTATATTAAATCAATAATAATTGATTTTGCAATAAGTTCTTTTACCTTTATAATTAATATAAACATGCTTATTTAGCAAAATTGCTAATTAAGCAATTTTAAATTTTAATAATATTTAACTAAGATAAATTTATTGATTTATTTTGTAAATTTGACAAAATAAATTAGGTCATTTGAAAATAATTAATTAATTAAAAACAATATTTTACAGAGTGTACCATTTTGTACACTACACCTCCCATTCCCAGATGAAAAAGACTCATTTTACAAATTAGTCTTTTTTCGGTACTACGGAGTATTTGACTCTTAATTTTTCCAATGGTTAACTTAATCAGCTCTTCAATTTACAAAAGCTCAAAAAATGTATTTTATTTATTAACAAAACATATGTATATAATTGCAGTTACCGAATTTCGCACTCTCAATTGTTTATTGAGATTATTCACCTTCCTTTGAAAGGATTAGGCTCGGTAGTTTATTTTTATTTATTTTTTTACTGCTTTTACAAAAAAATTACAATTTTATACATTTCAAAATTTAATCTTAATAATTCATAGTATTTTACTCATAGTATTTTACAAAATGTTTTCCCAATATTTTAAAAATTTAATATTTCAAAATTCTTTTACCATCTTAATATTTAACAAATCCCGTTATTATTTCGAATTTGATAGTCTAATATAATATAATATAAAATTTATAAATTCATAGTGTATTTTTTTTTTACTGTGTAATACAATTTTGTTCATATACACAACTTCTTATTTTGATTACAATTTTTTTTACTATTGTATTTTAGTATTTTTTCAACACATATAAAACATATCTTATACTTTTTCCTTCCCCTTTACACTTGATCAACTAACATATATATTTTTTTTTTTTACACATTATAATTTAAAACCAATATTATTTTATAATTTAATAATTCTTAATTTACAAATAATTTAATAATTCATATATTTTAATAACCCCAATCTTATTTTATAGTTTAATCATTTTTATTTGCAATTTAATAATAATAGTAATTTAATTGAATATAATTTTAAAAAACCCAAAAAAAACTCTTAGTTATATATTCAAATTATTATATTTTAAAATTTAATATTAATTTTTCAAATTTATAATTCAACTACTTTTTATTTTTTACAGTGTAATTTAATTCAAATTGTTTTTTTTGACAGTGTAAAATAATTCTTATCCTAAAATTCAAATACCAAAATTTAAATACCAAATTTAATAATCTTTTTTTTTTTTTTGTGTTTACATTCAAAGTTCTTTATTCTCTGTATATAATTTTTTATATGTATTTTACTGATTGACCACAATTTTATAAACATAAATTAAATTTTGACTACATCCTACAACCATTGACTACATTTAAAAGACTACATTTAAAAAATGTAAAGATAAATCGCAATTTGGATTTGGATAAATCGTTATTTTTGTATGGTACTAACTCCCGGTTTTTTTTTTCTTTTGAAATTGAATATATTAGAATTTTGTAATGGTACCAGTTCAAGTTTAGGTTCTGGTATTTCTATATCTTCATTATTTATATTCATAAGACTTACTGTTACATGATCATTGTTTATTTTTACTATGCAATTCCCAAGATAAATTCCAGGATAAACTTCTTTTTTTATACATATGAATTCCCCATTTTTTTTACTCGCTACTTTGATAATTTGTTTTGACCGACCTTTTATTAATAATTTAACAGGTATAACAGGTATTTCTTTTTTTATTTTACTTTCATTATTATTATCCACTATTTCCTTCTCTTCTTCTTCATAATAACTTTTATTCTCGTTTGACTCCTTAGTCAAATTATTTCCTTTTTCTATAATATATTCCTTTATTTTAACTTCATCATTCATAATTTCTTTTTCTACATAATTAATTTTATTCTTTTTTGACTCCTTAGTCAAATTATTTCCTTTAACTATATAGGATTCCACGATCCTTTCTATATCCTTTTTAATTATTTCTCTAAATTCTTCCAACTTATTATTTATTACCTTAACTTCTGTATTTTCTATTTTAACTTCTACATTCCCTGTTATTCTTGATATTTTCTCTAAAGGTTTCTCAGTATAATTATACATTATTTCTTCATTTTCTGTTCCACTTGAAAATGGTATACTAAACTCATTTGCATTGTCCTGTGTAACTGGAAATCGTAATTTTTGTTGTGGTCCTAAAACGTCGCAATTTTTTGACAAGAAATCATTCCCTAAAATACCATCTACGGGTAATTTCAAATTTTCACTCATTACTTGTAAATCACAATCTAATTTACTAGATATCCCAAATTTTCCTTTACAACTTCCCATTGTTGTACTTTTATCATGTAATGTTCTTATTGTCATTTGTTTTCCTTTATTTATTTTACTTATGTCAGCAACGCTATCTTTATTTAATAAACTAACTTGGGCACCTGTGTCCACAAGTAATGTAACTTCTTTTTTGTTACTAATATCTAATGGTAGCGTTACTAACGATTTAGGCCCGACCATAACAGTTTGTGAACCTACCCTGTGCTCTTGATTTAGGAACGACTGGGGTTTTGAGTCGCCCGTGACTTGTTTCCTGACTCTAATTGTTGTCTAGCTTGATAAATTTGTCTTATTTCACAATTCAATTCATTATGTTTTTTTACACCACACCATTCACAGTTTTCCATTTGTAGTATGTTTACTGTTGATGAAGGAATTCTTTGAGGATTACAGCTTGCTGCGTAATGACCATTGCTACCGCAAATTTTACATTTTATTTGAGGTATTTGTCTATTATTATTTACTACGTTAGTTACTGTACATTCCCTACTAATGTGTCCCGGTTTTCCACATTTAAAACAAACTATTGTTCCAGTATTCCTTGCGCCATTAAAGGATACATGCGGATTAGTATTGTTAGTATTGGGATTACGAAAATTACTTCTATTATCGAAATTGTTAGAATTGTTATTGTTTTGATTATGTGGATTTGCACTACGATAGTTAGAGTTATAACGTGGAGATTGATTTTGGTTATTATTGTTAACTTTAGGATTATAATTATTTTTAGGTGGAAACGTTCTACTATGATTGTAGGAATTGTTTGGATAGGAATTATTAGTATTATTAGTATTAAATTGAGGAGAATTATTAGTGTTAAATTGGTTTGGATTTTGATTTTGACAGGTAGACAAGAATTTTTGGAACATTTGTTCTAACTGTGTGGTATCATTATTTCTTGTAGGTGCTACCTGATCTAAATGATTTGCAAAATTTTTCGCGCCTCTCAAAAGTTCTTTGAATTTACTATAATTCTGTCCCAAAACATATTGTTTTATTGATTCCGATCTTTAACCTCTAATAAAAACTCGTTGTGCAGTTTCCTCTGCATCTTGTAACATTGATCCTGGTTCTTTAATATATTTCTTTTTTATTCCTCAAATTAAACATGCATATCTGCGTTGTAATCTGTCTGCGAATGTATTTATGGATTCATCAATTGTTTGAAAACAATTTTCTAACTCGTTTTTTAACTGAGCAATTGATTTTCTAGGAATAAAGTTTTCTTCTAAAATTTCTCTAAATTCTTCAAAGTTAAGTATCGCTCTGTCTTGAAATAATTCGGCTGCTCTACCCCATAAGCTTACCCCGAATTAATTGCCTTAGAACCGAATTCCTATCGATCTCATCTGTTCTGTAATATGCCTCATTAGCTAGATCCAGAAAACTTTGTAATTCCAAGACTACCCTATCTCCTTCCGCAGAGAAAATTGGTACTCCCGCTAAATATAACCCAAAGGTTGTGCTTAGTGGTAATGTCATGTTGGAACGTAAATCGTAAGTATTATCCTGATTTAAGAAATTTGCATTAGTTGGTTCTGGAGTTGTAGTAGTGCGATTATTATTTTCTATATTATTATATGTATTATTTAATAACCTGACCCCAGGGCTCTGATTTTCTGTATTTCCTAAATTGTCTTCGTTTTATTGTGGTACTTCGTCAAATATATTTTCGTCTTCGTTGTTTTCCATTTCCTTTGTTACTGCCGATTTTAATAAATCTAATCTACCTCTTGTAGGATCTATGATTAGATTTTGTTTTTGTGAAATTTTTTCTTCCCAAAGTTTTCTTTTTTTCTTCGATTTTACTAAAGGTTACTCTTTTCTTTGTACCACTAGTACTTGCTATTGGCACCAAATTTTGTGGTGTAGGGTTCCTAATTTCAATAATCCGACTTTCTTCTACTTCCGAATTATTCGAAATGGTTGGACTAGAGTTATCAAAAGAGAACGAATCGATGATTCTAGTAAACCTGTTAAGCATAACTTTATGAAATCTAACTTCCAACAAAAATATTAAAGCTCTGACACTCCAAAAAAACTACCAATTTAACGAAATTAACAATTAGTGATGTTGACTCACATCAAAATTTCGAATTAATACCATTAATATTATATATTCAAAAAAAAAAAAAAAATTAACTAATTAATTTATGTTTTATTTCAACATGAATTAATTATTATATTTTTTTTTTTAAAAGCTTATTAGCCCAAAAGTACAAAAAAAAATCAAATCAATAAAAAACTAAAAAAATCCAAATAACAAAACTACCCATATCAAACAAAGCGAACTAAGGATATAAAATAAGTTGCCAAAAATGCGAAAATAAACTATCCAATAGTCAATGATTGTTTTTACAAGAAGAATAGAAAAAAAATTATTTATATTTTAATCATGTTTATTATTTTTACTACTAAATACTACAATATCATTTCTCTCAATTATTATCTCTAAATTTTCTGATAATATAAAGATACAAAAATATAAAAATTCATCCTCCCTTACTACTTTCATTATTATATTAATTATTTTATTGTTTTAAAAACAGAAATATAAAAAAAAACTCTAACTAATATTTAATGCTAAAGCTGCTTCCGCTCTGCGAATGCTTTCTTCAAATTTTCTACTAAAATTCTGCAATGTTGTATTCTCCTTTTTCTTTTTTCTAGATTCTTTCTTCAATTGTGTAATCTGCGCTTCGAATAGGGTTTTATGTTCGTTTGAACACCCCAAACTTATTACTCTCCTTAAGTCTTTTATTTGTTGCTGCCTGTTTACTTATTTTCCTCCTCTTCGTTTCTTCTGTTGATTAACTTTTTCTTCTGGTAATTTTCTCGTTGCTCTTTTCTTTTTATACTCGTCTATCGTTATCGGTTTTGGTCCTACTCTGTTGTCTTTTCTAATTTCCTCAAAAACCGACTCTTTATTTTTATACGGTGTTGACATTAAAAAAAATAACGGATCAATTGAGTCTAGCAAAAACTGCTTCTGACTCCACCTTAAGCACAAGCTTTTTAAGGTGATTTTAAATCTTTTATTATTATTTTTTTTACACGTAGATTTGGTTCACGTAAAAATGGCAATTTTTACGCAACCGCCTGCGCCATATGTTATATTATTAATTATTTAATAATATAATTACTTTACCTTATTTTATGTGTATTAATTCTTTATAATACAATCTCTTTTACGTTGACAAAAACAATATTTTCCTTTTTCGATATATTGATTTATTTAAATAATTAAATACTTTATCTAATTAGAATCATACAATATAACAACATCAATAAAAAACAATTTGAAACAATTTCAATAAAGCACAAGCTTTTTCTTTGAAATGGTTCTGTTTGTTGTATATTGATCAACTGACACTTTAACCATCGATTTTCGTTTAATTTATATGATTTTCAGTTATATTAAATCAATAATAATTGATTTTGCAATAAGTTCTTTTACCTTTATAATTAATATAAACATGCTTATTTAGCAAAATTGCTAATTAAGCAATTTTGAATTTTAATAATATTTAACTAAGATAAATTTGGTTGGTTGGTTTTAAAGGAGTGGGAAGGTCGCACCTCCCTCGCACATAGACCACATAAAAGCGGGCCCGTTGTACCCTCCAGCCGAACACTGTACCAGTGCTACAGCGTGTCGACCCATCCCACTTCTTTAACAAACGAGATCACCTTGGCTGGCTTTAGTTTACCCGCATCTTTCAGATTATCTATAAAGAATTTACCCAATTTTCTGAACCTTTTTTGCTGGACCGAGGGACAGTGGCACAACAAGTGAATCATCGTTTCATCTTCCTCCATACATCCTCGACAAATGGAAGAAGATGTGAGTCCTAATCTCATTGCATGCTTTGTGAGAATAGCATGGCCAGTGATAATTCCCGTGTACAATCTCGCTGTAGCTTTATTTATTCTTAAAATTATCTTAGACTTTTTATGGTTAGGATTACCCCAGAACGTTTTTGTGTACTTACATTTATTCTGCTCGTTCCATTTCAAAGTACTATACCTGTTTGCCCAATAATTTATTGAACCTTTGATCGTTATCGCAGGGTACAAAATATTATGAATCTCTAGGGAGATTTCAGTGGCACCTCTACGTGCGAGTTCATCTGCTTTCTCGTTGCCTACGATCATGCAATGACCGGGTGACAAGAGAAGTTTCACATTATTATGGTTTGCCAATATGTTAAGATTATCTTTACATTTAGTTACTAACTTTGAGTGAGTTGAGATGTTAGCCAAGGATTTTAATGCCGCTTGGCTATCAGAACATATACTTATCCTCATATTGCTTATACTTCTTGAAATCATAGTTTCTGCAGCATGATTTATGGCAGCAATTTCAGCTTGGAAGATGGTGGTGTAGGAGTCTAGTCTGAGTGCTTGATTTAAATTTAAATCCTGCGAAAAGACACCAGCGCCGCATCCTGTATCCATTTTTGAGCCATCTGTATAAACCACAACGTTATCCAGTGGGATGGGTGTATTATTTACCCATTCCCTTCTAGACGGTATTCTAATTGAAAATGTATCGTTGAAATCTTTCTCAAAAAATGTATTTTATTTATTAACAAAACATATGTATATAATTGCAGTTACCGAATTTCGCACACTCAATTGTTTATTGAGATAATTCACCTTCCTTTGAAAGGATTAGGCTCGGTAGTTTATTTTTATTTATTTTTTTACTGCTTTTACAAAAAATTACAATTTTATACATTTCAAAATTTAATCTTAATAATTCATAGTATTTTACTCATAGTATTTTACAAAATGTTTTCCCAATATTTTAAAAATTTAATATTTCAAAATTCTTTTACCATCATAATATTTAACAAATCCCGTTATTATTTCGAATTTGATAGTCTAATATAATATAATATAAAATTTATAAATTCATAGTGTATTTTTTTTTTACTGTGTAATACAATTTTGTTCATATACACAACTTCTTATTTTGATTACAATTTTTTTTATTATTGTATTTTAGTATTTTTTCAACACATATAAAACATATCTTATACTTTTTCCTTCCCCTTTACACTTGATCAATTAACATATATATTTTTTTTTTACATATTATAATTTAAAACCAATATTATTTTATAATTTAATAATTCTTAATTTACAAATAATTTAATAATTCATATATTTTAATAACCCCAATCTTATTTTATAGTTTAATAATTTTTATTTGGAATTTAATAATAATAGTAATTTAATTGAATATAATTTTAAAAAACCCAAAAAAAAACTCTTAGTTATATATTCAAATTATTATATTTTAAAATTTAATATAAATTTTTCAAATTTATAATTCAACTACTTTTTATTTTTTACAGTGTAATTTAATTCAAATTGTTTTTTTTTGACGGTGTAAAATAATTCTTATCCTAAAATTCAAATACCAAAATTTAAATACCAAATTTAATAATCTTTTTTTTTTTTTTTTTGTGTTTACATTCAAAGTTCTTTATTCTCTGTATATAATTTTTTATATGTATTTTAGTGATTGACCACAATTTTATAAACATAAATTAAATTTTGACTACATCCTACAACCATTGACTACATTTAAAAGACTACATTTAAAAAATGTAAAGATAAATCGCAATTTGGATTTGGATAAATCGTAATTTTTGTATGGTACTAACTCCCGGTTTTTTTTTCTTTTGAAATTGAATATATTATAATTTTCTAATGGTGCCAGTTCAAGTTTAGGTTCTGGTATTTCTATATCTTCATTATTTATATTCATAAGACTTACTGTTACATGATCATTGTTTGTTTTTACTATGCTTTTTTTATACATATGAATTCCCCATTTTTTTTACTCGCTACTTTGATAATTTGTTTTGACCGACCTTTTATTAATAATTTAACAGGTATAACAGGTATTTCTTTTTTTATTTTACTTTCATTATTATTATCCACTATTTCCTTCTCTTCTTCTTCATAATAACTTTTATTCTCGTTTGACTCCTTAGTCAAATTATTTCCTTTTTCTATAATATATTCCTTTATTTTAACTTCATCATTCATAATTTCTTTTTCTACATAATTAATTTTATTCTTTTTTGACTCCTTAGTCAAATTATTTCCTTTAACTATATAGGATTCCACGATCCTTTCTATATCCTTTTTAATTATTTCTCTAAATTCTTCCAACTTATTATTTATTACCTTAACTTCTGTATTTTCTATTTTAACTTCTACATTCCCTGTTATTCTTGATATTTTCTCTAAAGGTTTCTCAGTATAATTATACATTATTTCTTCATTTTCTGTTCCACTTGAAAATGGTATACTAAACTCATTTGCATTGTCCTGTGTAACTGGAAATCGTAATTTTTGTTGTGGTCCTAAAACGTCGCAATTTTTTGACAAGAAATCATTCCCTAAAATACCATCTACGGGTAATTTCAAATTTTCACTCATTACTTGAAAATCACAATCTAATTTACTAGATATCCCAAATTTTCCTTTACAACTTCCCATTGTTGTACTTTTATCATGTAATGTTCTTATTGTCATTTGTTTTCCTTTATTTATTTTACTTATGTCAGCAACGCTATCTTTATTTAATAAACTAACTTGGGCACCTGTGTCCACAAGTAATGTAACTTCTTTTTTGTTACTAATATCTAATGGTAGCGTTACTAACGATTTAGGCCCGACCATAACAGTTTGTGAACCTACCCTGTGCTCTTGATTTAGGAACGACTGGGGTTTTGAGTCGCCCATGACTCGTTTCCTGACTCTAATTGTTGTCTAGCTTGATAAATTTGTCTTATTTCACAATTCAATTCATTATGTTTTTTTACACCACACCATTCACAGTTTTCCATTTGTAGTATGTTTACTGTTGATGAAGGAATTCTTTGAGCATTACAACTTGCTGCGTAATGACCATTGCTACCGCAAATTTTACATTTTATTTGAGGTATTTGTCTGTTATTATTTACTACGTTAGTTACTGTACATTCCCTACTAATGTGTCCCGGTTTTCCACATTTAAAACAAACTATTGTTCCAGTATTACTTGCGCCATTAAAGGATACATGCGGATTAGTATTGTTAGTATTGGGATTACGAAAATTACTTCTATTATCGAAATTGTTAGAATTGTTATTGTTTTGATTATGTGGATTTGCACTACGATAGTTAGAGTTATAACGTGGAGATTGATTTTGGTTATTATTGTTAACTTTAGGATTATAATTATTTTTAGGTGGAAACGTTCTACTATGATTGTAGGAATTGTTTGGATAGGAATTATTAGTATTATTAGTATTAAATTGAGGAGAATTATTAGTGTTAAATTGGTTTGGATTTTGATTTTGACAGGTAGACAAGAATTTTTGGAACATTTGTTCTAACTGTGTGGTATCATTATTTCTTGTAGGTGCTACCTGATCTAAATGATTTGCAAAATTTTTCGCGCCTCTCAAAAGTTCTTCGAATTTACTATAATTCTGTCCCAAAACATATTGTTTTATTGATTCCGATCTTAACCTCTAATAAAAACTCGTTGTGCAGTTTCCTCTGCATCTTGTAACATTGATCCTGGTTCTTTAATATATTTCTTTTTTATTCTCAAATTAAACATGCATATCTGCGTTGTAATATGTCTGCGAATGTATTTATGGATTCATCAATTGTTTGAAAACAATTTTCTAACTCGTTTTTTAACTGAGCAATTGATTTTCTAGGAATAAAGTTTTCTTCTAAAATTTCTCTAAATTCTTCAAAGTTAAGTATCGCTCTGTCTTGAAATAATTCGGCTGCTCTACCCCATAAGCTTACCCCGAATTAATTGCCTTAGAACCGAATTCCTATCGATCTCATCTGTTCTGTAATATGCCTCATTAGCTAGATCCAGAAAACTTTGTAATTCCAAGACTACCCTATCTCCTTCCGCAGAGAAAATTGGTACTCCCGCTAAATATAACCCAAAGGTTGTGCTTAGTGGTAATGTCATGTTGGAACGTAAATCGTAAGTATTATCCTGATTTAAGAAATTTGCATTAGTTGGTTCTGGAGTTGTAGTAGTGCGATTATTATTTTCTATATTATTATATGTATTATTTAATAACCTGACCCCAGGGCTCTGATTTTCTGTATTTCCTAAATTGTCTTCGTTTTCTTGTGGTACTTCGTCTTCGTTGTTTTCCATTTCCTTTGTTACTGCCGATTTTAATAAATCTAATCTACCTCTTGTAGGATCTATGATTAGATTTTGTTTTTGTGAAATTTTTTCTTCCCAAAGTTTTCTTTTTTTCTTCGATTTTACTAAAGGTTACTCTTTTCTTTGTACCACTAGTACTTGCTATTGGCACCAAATTTTGTGGTGTAGGGTTCCTAATTTCAATAATCCGACTTTCTTCTACTTCCGAATTATTCGAAATGGTTGGACTAGAGTTATCAAAAGAGAACGAATCGATGATTCTAGTAAACCTGTTAAGCATAACTTTATGAAATATAACTTCCAACAAAAATATTAAAGCTCTGACACACCAAAAAAAACTACCAATTTAACGAAATTAACAATTAGTGATGTTGATTCACATCAAAATTTCGAATTAATACCATTAATATTATATATTCAAAAAAAAAAAATACAAAATTAACTAATTAATTTATGTTTTATTTCAACATGAATTAATTATTATATTTTTTTTTTTTGTTAAAACTTATTAGCCCAAAAGTACAAAAAAAATCAAATCAATAAAAAACTAAAAAAATCCAAATAACAAAACTACCCATATCAAACAAAGCGAACTAAGGATATAAAATAAGTTGCCAAAAATGCGAAAAAAAAGAAAATAAACTATCCAATAGTCAATGATTGTTTTTACAAGAAGAATAGAAAAAAAATTATTTATATTTTAATCATGTTTATTATTTTTACTACTAAATACTACAATATCATTTCTCTCAATTATTATCTCTAAATTTTCTGATAATATAAAGATAAAAAAATATAAAAATTCATTCTCCCTTACTACTTTCATTATTATATTAATTATTTTATTGTTTTAAAAACAGAAATATAAAAAAAAACTCTAACTAATATTTAATGCTAAAGCTGCTTCCGCTCTGCGAATGCTTTCTTCAAATTTTCTACTAAAATTCTGCAATGTTGTATTCTCCTTTTTCTTTTTTCTAGATTCTTTCTTCAATTGTGTAATCTGCGCTTCGAATAGGGTTTTATGTTCGTTTGAACACCCCAAACTTATTACTCTCCTTAAGTCTTTTATTTGTTGCTGCCTGTTTACTTATTTTCCTCCTCTTCGTTTCTTCTGTTGATTAACTTTTTCTTCTGGTAATTTTCTCGTTGCTCTTTTCTTTTTATACTCGTCTATCGTTATCGGTTTTGGTCCTACTCTGTTGTCTTTTCTAATTTCCTCAAAAACCGACTCTTTATTTTTTTACGGTGTTGACATTAAAAAAAAATAACGTATCAATTGAGTCTAGCAAAAACTGCTTCTGACTCCACCTTAAGCACAAGCTTTTTAAGGTGATTTTAAATCTTTTATTATTATTTTTTTTACACGTAGATTTGGTTCACGTAAAAATGGTAATTTTTACGCAACCGCCTGCGCCATATGTTATATTATTAATTATTTAATAATATAATTACTTTACCTTATTTTATGTGTATTAATTCTTTATAATACAATCTCTTTTACGTTGACAAAAACAATATTTTCCTTTTTCGATATATTGATTTATTTAAATAATTAAATACTTTATCTAATTAGAATCATACAATATAACAACATCAATAAAAAACAATTTGAAACAATTTCAATAAAGCACAAGCTTTTTCTTTGAAATGGTTCTGTTTGTTGTATATTGATCAACTGACACTTTAACCATCGATTTTCGTTTAATTTATATGATTTTCAGTTATATTAAATCAATAATAATTGATTTTGCAATAAGTTCTTTTACCTTTATAATTAATATAAACATGCTTATTTAGCAAAATTGCTAATTAAGCAATTTTGAATTTTAATAATATTTAATTAAGAGAAATTTGGTTGGTTGGTTTTAAAGGAGTGGGAAGGTCGCACCTCCCTCGCACATAGACCACATAAAAGCGGGCCCGTTGTACCCTCCAGCCGAACACTGTACCAGTGCTACAGCGTGTCGACCCATCCCACTTCTTTAACGAACGAGATCACCTTGGCTGGCTTTAGTTTACCCGCATCTTTCAGATTATCTATAAAGAATTTACCCAATTTTCTGAACCTTTTTTGCTGGACCGAGGGACAGTGGCACAACAAGTGAATCATCGTTTCATCTTCCTCCATACATCCTCGACAAATGGAAGAAGATGTGAGTCCTAATCTCATTGCATGCTTTGTGAGAATAGCATGGCCAGTGATAATTCCCGTGTACAATCTCGCTGTAGCTTTATTTATTCTTAAAATTATCTTAGACTTTTTATGGTTAGGATTACCCCAGAACGTTTTTGTGTACTTACATTTGTTCTGCTCGTTCCATTTCAAAGTACTATACCTGTTTGCCCAATAATTTATTGAACCTTTGATCGTTATCGCAGGGTACAAAATATTATGAATCTCTAGGGAGATTTCAGTGGCAACTCTACGTGCGAGTTCATCTGCTTTCTCGTTGCCTACGATCATGCAATGACCGGGTGACAAGAGAAGTTTCACATTATTATGGTTTGCCAATATGTTAAGATTATCTTTACATTTAGTTACTAACTTTGAGTGAGTTGAGATGTTAGCCAAGGATTTTAATGCCGCTTGGCTATCAGAACATATACTTATCCTCATATTGCTTATACTTCTTGAAATCATAGTTTCTGCAGCATGATTTATGGCAGCAATTTCAGCTTGGAAGATGGTGGTGTAGGAGTCTAGTCTGAGTGCTTGATTTAAATTTAAATCCTGCGAAAAGACACCAGCGCCGCATCCTGTATCCATTTTTGAGCCATCTGTATAAACCACAACGTTATCCAGTGGGATGGGTGTATTATTTACCCATTCCCTTCTAGACGGTATTCTAATTGAAAATGTATCGTTGAAATCTTTCTCAAAAAATGTATTTTATTTATTAACAAAACATATGTATATAATTGCAGTTACCGAATTTCGCACACTCAATTGTTTATTGAGATAATTCACCTTCCTTTGAAAGGATTAGGCTCGGTAGTTTATTTTTATTTATTTTTTTACTGCTTTTACAAAAAAATTACAATTTTATACATTTCAAAATTTAATCTTAATAATTCATAGTATTTTACTCATAGTATTTTACAAAATGTTTTCCCAATATTTTAAAAATTTAATATTTCAAAATTCTTTTACCATCATAATATTTAACAAATCCCGTTATTATTTCGAATTTGATAGTCTAATATAATATAATATAAAATTTATAAATTCATAGTGTATTTTTTTTTACTGTGTAATACAATTTTGTTCATATACACAACTTCTTATTTTGATTACAATTTTTTTTATTATTGTATTTTAGTATTTTTTCAACACATATAAAACATATCTTATACTTTTTCCTTCCCCTTTACACTTGATCAATTAACATATATATTTTTTTTTACATATTATAATTTAAAACCAATATTATTTTATAATTTAATAATTCTTAATTTACAAATAATTTAATAATTCATATATTTTAATAACCCCAATCTTATTTTATAGTTTAATCATTTTTATTTGCAATTTAATAATAATAGTAATTTAATTGAATATAATTTTAAAAAACCCAAAAAAAACTCTTAGTTATATATTCAAATTATTATATTTTAAAATTTAATATTAATTTTTCAAATTTATAATTCAACTACTTTTTATTTTTTACAGTGTAATTTAATTCAAATTGTTTTTTTTGACAGTGTAAAATAATTCTTATCCTAAAATTCAAATACCAAAATTTAAATACCAAATTTAATAATCTTTTTTTTTTTTTTGTGTTTACATTCAAAGTTCTTTATTCTCTGTATATAATTTTTTATATGTATTTTACTGATTGACCACAATTTTATAAACATAAATTAAATTTTGACTACATCCTACAACCATTGACTACATTTAAAAGACTACATTTAAAAAATGTAAAGATAAATCGCAATTTGGATTTGGATAAATCGTAATTTTTGTATGGTACTAACTCCCGGTTTTTTTTTCTTTTGAAATTGAATATATTATAATTTTCTAATGGTGCCAGTTCAAGTTTAGGTTCTGGTATTTCTATATCTTCATTATTTATATTCATAAGACTTACTGTTACATGATCATTGTTTGTTTTTACTATGCAATTCCCAAGATAAATTCCAGGATAAACTTCTTTTTTATACTACATATGAATTCCCCATTTTTTTTACTCGCTACTTTGATAATTTGTTTTGAGCGACCTTTTATTAATAATTTAACAGGTATAACAGGTATTTCTGTTTTTATTTTACTTTCATTATTATTATCCACTATTTCCTTCTCTTCTTCTTCATAATAACTTTTATTCTCGTTTGACTCCTTAGTCAAATTATTTCCTTTTTCTATAATATATTCCTTTATTTTAACTTCATCATTCATAATTTCTTTTTCTACATAATTAATTTTATTCTTTTTTGACTCCTTAGTCAAATTATTTCCTTTAACTATATAGGATTCCACGATCCTTTCTATATCCTTTTTAATTATTTCTCTAAATTCTTCCAACTTATTATTTATTACCTTAACTTCTGTATTTTCTATTTTAACTTCTACATTCCCTGTTATTCTTAATATTTTCTCTAAAGGTTTCTCAGTATAATTATACATTATTTCTTCATTTTCTGTTCCACTTGAAAATGGTATACTAAACTCATTTGCATTGTCCTGTGTAACTGGAAATCGTAATTTTTGTTGTGGTCCTAAAACGTCGCAATTTTTTGACAAGAAATCATTCCCTAAAATACCATCTACGGGTAATTTCAAATTTTCACTCATTACTTGAAAATCACAATCTAATTTACTAGATATCCCAAATTTTCCTTTACAACTTCCCATTGTTGTACTTTTATCATGTAATGTTCTTATTGTCAATTGTTTTCCTTTATTTATTTTACTTATGTCAGCAACGCTATCTTTATTTAATAAACTAACTTGGGCACCTGTGTCCACAAGTAATGTAACTTCTTTTTTGTTACTAATATCTAATGGTAGCGTTACTAACGATTTAGGCCCGACCATAACAGTTTGTGAACCTACCCTGTGCTCTTGATTTAGGAACGACTGGGGTTTTGAGTCGCCCATGACTCGTTTCCTGACTCTAATTGTTGTCTAGCTTGATAAATTTGTCTTATTTCACAATTCAATTCATTATGTTTTTTTACACCACACCATTCACAGTTTTCCATTTGTAGTATGTTTACTGTTGATGAAGGAATTCTTTGAGCATTACAACTTGCTGCGTAATGACCATTGCTACCGCAAATTTTACATTTTATTTGAGGTATTTGTCTGTTATTATTTACTACGTTAGTTACTGTACATTCCCTACTAATGTGTCCCGGTTTTCCACATTTAAAACAAACTATTGTTCCAGTATTACTTGCGCCATTAAAGGATACATGCGGATTAGTATTGTTAGTATTGGGATTACGAAAATTACTTCTATTATCGAAATTGTTAGAATTGTTATTGTTTTGATTATGTGGATTTGCACTACGATAGTTAGAGTTATAACGTGGAGATTGATTTTGGTTATTATTGTTAACTTTAGGATTATAATTATTTTTAGGTGGAAACGTTCTACTATGATTGTAGGAATTGTTTGGATAGGAATTATTAGTATTATTAGTATTAAATTGAGGAGAATTATTAGTGTTAAATTGGTTTGGATTTTGATTTTGACAGGTAGACAAGAATTTTTGGAACATTTGTTCTAACTGTGTGGTATCATTATTTCTTGTAGGTGCTACCTGATCTAAATGATTTGCAAAATTTTTCGCGCCTCTCAAAAGTTCTTCGAATTTACTATAATTCTGTCCCAAAACATATTGTTTTATTGATTCCGATCTTAAACCTCTAATAAAAACTCGTTGTGCAGTTTCCTCTGCATCTTGTAACATTGATCCTGGTACTTTAATATATTTCTTTTTTATTCTCAAATTAAACATGCATATCTGCGTTGTTTATCTGTCTGCAAATGTATTTATGGATTCATCAATTGTTTGAAAACAATTTTCTAACTCGTTTTTTAACTGAGCAATTGATTTTCTAGGAATAAAGTTTTCTTCTAAAATTTCTCTAAATTCTTCAAAGTTAAGTATCGCTCTGTCTTGAAATAATTCGGCTGCTCTACCCCATAAGCTTACCCCGAATTAATTGCCTTAGAACCGAATTCCTATCGATCTCATCTGTTCTGTAATATGCCTCATTAGCTAGATCCAGAAAACTTTGTAATTCCAAGACTACCCTATCTCCTTCCGCAGAGAAAATTGGTACTCCCGCTAAATATAACCCAAAGGTTGTGCTTAGTGGTAATGTTATGTTGGAACGTAAATCGTAAGTATTATCCTGATTTAAGAAATTTGCATTAGTTGGTTCTGGAGTAGTAGTAGTGCGATTATTATTTTCTATATTATTATATGTATTATTTAATAACCTGACCCCAGGGCTCTGATTTTCTGTATTTCCTAAATTGTCTTCGTTTTCTTGTGGTACTTCGTCATATATATTTTCGTCTTCGTTGTTTTCCATTTCCTTTGTTACTGCCGATTTTAATAAATCTAATCTACCTCTTGTAGGATCTATGATTAGATTTTGTTTTTGTGAAATTTTTTCTTCCCAAAGTTTTCTTTTTTTCTTCGATTTTACTAAAGGTTACTCTTTTCTTTGTACCACTAGTACTTGCTATTGGCACCAAATTTTGTGGTGTAGAAGCAATTGGGTTCCTAATTTCAATAATCCGACTTTCTTCTTCTTCCGAATTATTCGAAATGGTTGGACTAGAGTTATCAAAAGAGAACGAATCGATGATTCTAGTAAACCTGTTAAGCATAACTTTATGAAATATAACTTCCAACAAAAATATTAAAGCTCTGACACTCCAAAAAAAAACTACCAATTTAACGAAATTAACAATTAGTGATGTTGACTCACATCAAAATTTCGAATTAATACCATTAATATTATATATTCAAAAAAAAAAATACAAAATTAACTAATTAATTTATGTTTTATTTCAACATGAATTAATTATTATATTTTTTTTTTTTAAAAACTTATTAGCCCAAAAGTACAAAAAAAATCAAATCAATAAAAAACTAAAAAAATCCAAATAACAAAACTACCCATATCAAACAAAGCGAACTAAGGATATAAAATAAGTTGCCAAAAATGCGAAAATAAACTATCCAATAGTCAATGATTGTTTTTACAAGAAGAATAGAAAAAAAATTATTTATATTTTAATCATGTTTATTATTTTTACTACTAAATACTACAATATCATTTCTCTCAATTATTATCTCTAAATTTTCTGATAATATAAAGATACAAAAATATAAAAATTCATCCTCCCTTACTACTTTCATTATTATATTAATTATTTTATTGTTTTAAAAACAGAAATATAAAAAAAACTCTAACTAATATTTAATGCTAAAGCTGCTTCCGCTCTGCGAATGCTTTCTTCAAATTTTCTACTAAAATTCTGCAATGTTGTATTCTCCTTTTTCTTTTTTCTAGATTCTTTCTTCAATTGTGTAATCTGCGCTTCGAATAGGGTTTTATGTTCGTTTGAACACCCCAAACTTATTACTCTCCTTAAGTCTTTTATTTGTTGCTGCCTGTTTACTTATTTTCCTCCTCTTCGTTTCTTCTGTTGATTAACTTTTTCTTCTGGTAATTTTCCCGTTGCTCTTTTCTTTTTATACTCTTCTATCGTTATTGGTTTTGGTCCTACTCTGTTGTCTTTTCTAATTTCCTCAAAAACCGACTCTTTATTTTTATACGGTGTTGACATTAAAAAAAATAACGGATCAATTGAGTCTAGCAAAAACTGCTTCTGACTCCACCTTAAGCACAAGCTTTTTAAGGTGATTTTAAATCTTTTATTATTATTTTTTTTACACGTAGATTTGGTTCACGTAAAAATGGCAATTTTTACGCAACCGCCTGCGCCATATGTTATATTATTAATTATTTAATAATATAATTACTTTACCTTATTTTATGTGTATTAATTCTTTATAATACAATCTCTTTTACGTTGACAAAAACAATATTTTCTTTTTTCGATATATTGATTTATTTAAATAATTAAATACTTTATCTAATTAGAATCATACAATATAACAACATCAATAAAAAACAATTTGAAACAATTTCAATAAAGCACAAGCTTTTTCTTTGAAATGGTTCTGTTTGTTGTATATTGATCAACTGACACTTTAACCATCGATTTTCTTTTAATTTATATGATTTTCAGTTATATTAAATCAATAATAATTGATTTTGCAATAAGTTCTTTTACCTTTATAATTAATATAAACATGCTTATTTAGCAAAATTGCTAATTAAGCAATTTTGAATTTTAATAATATTTAACTAAGATAAATTTGGTTGGTTAGTTTTAAAGGAGTGGGGAGGTCGCACCTCCCTCGCACATAGACCACATAAAAGCGGTCCCGTTGTACCCTCCAGCCGAACACTGTACCAGTGCTACAGCGTGTCGACCCATCCCACTTCTTTAACGAACGAGATCACCTTGGCTGGCTTTAGTTTACCCGCATCTTTCAGATTATCTATAAAGAATTTACCCAATTTTCTGAACCTTTTTTGCTGGACCGAGGGACAGTGGCACAACAAGTGAATCATCGTTTCATCTTCCTCCATACATCCTCGACAAATGGAAGAAGATGTGAGTCCTAATCTCATTGCATGCTTTGTGAGTATAGCATGGCCAGTGATAATTCCCGTGTACAATCTCGCTGTAGCTTTATTTATTCTTAAAATTATCTTAGACTTTTTATGGTTAGGATTACCCCAGAACGTTTTTGTGTACTTACATTTGTTCTGCTCGTTCCATTTCAAAGTACTATACCTGTTTGCCCAATAATTTATTGAACCTTTGATCGTTATCGCAGGGTACAAAATATTATGAATCTCTAGGAAGATTTCAGTGGCACCTCTACGTGCGAGTTCATCTGCTTTCTCGTTGCCTACGATCATGCAATGACCGGGTGACCAGAGAAGTTTCACATTATTATGGTTTGCCAATATGTTAAGATTATCTTTACATTTAGTTACTAACTTTGAGTGAGTTGAGATGTTAGCCAAGGATTTTAATGCCGCTTGGCTATCAGAACATATACTTATCCTCATATTGCTTATACTTCTTGAAATCATAGTTTCTGCAGCATGATTTATGGCAGCAATTTCAGCTTGGAAGATGGTGGTGTAGGAGTCTAGCCTGAGTGCTTGATTTAAATTTAAATCCTGCGAAAAGACACCAGCGCCGCATCCTGTATCCATTTTTGAGCCATCTGTATAAACCACAACGTTATCCAGTGGGATGGGTGTATTATTTACCCATTCCCTTCTAGACGGTATTCTAATTGAAAATTTATCGTTGAAATCTTTCTTTTCCATTTGGTAATCGCATTCAACCTCCATTTCATAATTCCCTGTACATACTAAGTCTAGAATGCTTGTATGTGGAACCCTAAGACCTGTTTTTATCAAATTTGATGTCAAGTTAAGAGGAACAGCCGTATTGGCCGCTGTTTTTTTGACATGTTCTATTGGCTGAATATTTAATATAGTCTCTAAAGCTTTTGACGGTGTGCTTTTTAGTGCACCTGTTATACCTATACAGCATTGGCGTTGTATTTTTTCTTAGATTTATAAATTCGATTTGATAGATAACGAATTCCACCGAACCAAAGCACCGTAAAATAGCATTGGTCTGATTACACTAACATAAATGCAAAAAATGGCTTTTGGTGATAGGCCCCATTTTTTACCTATCGCATTTCTGCACATCCAAAAAACTTTTGTGGCTTTATCCATTTTCTGTTTCAGGTGATGCTTCCAATTTAGTTTTTTATCCAGGATGACCCCTAGAAGTTTAACTTTATCTGATAAAGTTATTCTAATGTTATTTATCATTGGAAGATTTAAACTGGGTATTCTTCTTCTGGAAAAAACAGAAATCTCTGTTTTCTCCGGATTTACGTTAAGTCCGTTTCTTGTAGCCCAGTTGACTAGCAGCTGTAACGCACTTTTCATAAGCTCGTTGAGGGTTGTCTCGTATTTCCCAGTGGCTAGAGTCGCCAGATCATCTGCATAACAGACAATGTGGAATCCAGCTTTCGTTAACTCCTTCAATAGATCATCCATCACAAGAAGCCACAAGAGAGGTGATAGGATACCTCCCTGTGGGGTACCTTTCCTGGCATTGCCGATCTTTGAGCAGCTACCGAAGTTTGCACTAATTTTTCGGTTCCTCAACATGAAAGATATCCATGATACGAGTTTGCTATTTACGCCCTTTTTAATTAGGCAGTCTACAATTGATCTTGTTTCAATATTGTTGAAAACTCCTTCTATATCTATGAACATTCCAAGTTCCAAGAGTTACCTCTTTTAGACTAAACGATTTCTCTATTAAATGGACAATTCTGTGTAATGCAGAATCAACCGATTTACCTTTACAATATGCATGCTGGTTGGGTGACAGCTCTGATATTGGTATGCCTGCTCTAATTTCTACTTCAATTATTCTTTCCAAAGTTTTAAGTAAGAAAGAAGTTAGACTTATTGGTCTATATGCTTTTAACGATGCGTAATTATTTTTCCCGGGTTTAGGCATGCTAAACCCGGGTTTAGGCATGCTAACCTAAATTTAGGCATGCTCTGAATAGTCTACAGAGTCTATACATCATTTCGGCGTTTGCATTCTGCAGCATTGCTGGGTAGATACCATCTAATCCTGGTGATTTGAAGGGCTTAAAAGAATTTACTGCCCACGAAACCTTCTTCATATTTATTAGTTTCATTATGTTAAGACTATTATCGGATGGTGTATCCGTTTGTCTAACCCCGTACGTTAGGATCTCATTTTCTAAGCATCCTGGGAAGTTTGAATTTAGTAGGATCTCTAATGACTCTTCTATTGAATCAGATTTTCTCCCACCTTCATATTCTATTAGTTCCGGTTGTGTATGTGTTTTAGCAAGGATTTTCTTAATTCTTGCATTTTCACATACACTATCGACTTGCTCTGTAAATTGTCTCCACGAATCTCTTTGGGCTTTCCTACAGACACTTTTATACTCTCTAAGAGCAGTTTTGTAGTTATTCCAATGAAGTTCCATATCTTGGTTTTTCGCCTTGTTAAAAAGTCTTCTAACTGTTTTCCTTTGATTTAGAATTGTGCCTGTCATCCAAGGATTTTTTGCTGAAGCATTAACTTCCTTGAGTGGACAGGCCTGTTCAAAAGCTCTCATCATCGAATCCGTCAGTATTTTGACTTCATCTTCGATTAAATCAGGATTATTAAGTTCTGTTATAGTATCCGCTTCGTTTAAGCTAATACCTAGTAATTCTTTATAGTTTTGCCAATTTGCTTTACGTGGATTTCTAAACCTAGGAATCCGTTTATCAACCGATTCTATTTCAAAACAAATCCATGCGTGATCTGAGAATGATGGTTCGTCTGAGACGTGCCAATTTTTTACAAATACATGGATATCTTTTCTTGTCAAAGTTATTGTAACGTTGGCTGGTCCTCTGCCCAACGTTGCTCTGTACCTATACTACAGCGGATAGCCTATAGTTGTTCACCTAGGAAGTGCTATATCTTATTATAGCCTTTAATTCTTCTTATTTGCTGTTACCAATAACTACAGCGGATCGCCTACAGTTAATCTGGACTTAGCTATCAGAGCCAATGCCAGTTGGCTTCAGCAAGTTTAGTTTATTCTTATTAGCGAGTAGCCAATTAAGGAATTAAACACAACCAGTTTGCTGGTTGACAAATAAGTGATTTTATTCAATTCAGTACAGCTCTTTTTATACCCTAAAACTAATTACAGTGTTGTTGTAATTAACATTACAATAATTCTTAAATAATTCTTATGAATTCTAATATCTGCTTGCGCCAGCAAAATAGCCCTTTTCTTGGGAAAAATATAATAGCAACCAAATGTGCCATTTAGCCTATTATGCACATTCCAATATTTAATAAATGTGCATAACCCGAAATCCATATGTACATATATACATATTTTTAATTATAAGTACTTTCGTACAAATATGTATATATGTACAATGCACAATGCACACATTTGCGGTAGGTCGCTTTGTATATAAAAATATTGTGACACCTACACCAAAATATTAAACGATACATATTATATTTTTGAATATAATAATTGTATATGTTTTTTCAATTAATCTTATGATATTTATCAGTTCGATATATATATATATATATTTATATATATACATATATACATTTGGTAGGTATCCGTCACACCACCCCTCCTGGCGGAAAAGGAGGAATCTTATACTAAAAGATTCCTTCTTTGCAATATCCTTCCTTAGCGCAAACATATATTCGAATCTTACATTATTCTTACAATAAAAATTTCTTACATTCATAGCAATTTCTAATATTTATATTCTTAAGTTTTTTTTTTACTTTTTTTTTTTTCTCTACTACTTATAGGTATATATTTTTTTTCTCTTTTTCTTCTTAAAAATAAAGTATAAAATTCATTATTCTTAATATATGTATAAATATAAAATTCATTATTTTTAATATATTCATTATCCTTAAAATTCCTGTCATCAAGTATTTTCTTTTGTTACTTGTTTTCGATTAAAATTAAAATCAATAATAACAATATAATTTGGTTATTATATTTATCTTAACGATAGCTAGTTGTCAATATAATTCTTATATTAGTTTACTTTATGAAATTTTATATGTAGTTTCTATTTACCTAACAATTTTACTTTTAATAATTTTTACATCTATAATGTTTATAACTAATAATTTCATTCTTATTTTTAATAATGATTCATGAGTAGAAAATATATATATATAGGGTTTCCAGGCGTCCCCTTCCCCCTTATTTTTTTTTATTTTTCGTTTACTAGCATTAAATATATATAGTATGGTTTTAACCTATTTTTATGTACTAAAATTTTCTTTCTGTCTGTTTTTATTTCACAGTAAACACCTTCATTACCTGTTACTTCGTATCGTCCTATATAAATAAGATCTAATTTTTTTCTATTTTCGTTTCTTAATAAAACTAAACTACCTATTTCATATGTACTATCCTTTACTCTATTATCTTTATCAAACCTATTTTTCCTATCTAACTTTTTTCTTCCTAAAATTTCTCTTGCATCTCTATGTGCTATTTGTAACTTATTTTTTAGGTCTATATTATAGTCTTCATAATTGTAAAGTGGCTCAACTTCTCTAGTGAGGTTTGAAGGTAATTTGCATTGCTTTCCATAAACAAGTTCGTATGGTGTATATTCAGTTTCAGAGTGTACAGCTGTATTATAGCAAAATGTATAATATGGTAACCATTTATCCCAATCTGCATGATTTTCCGTGACGTATGTTCTTAAGTATGCTCCTAATACTTTATGTGAATTTTCCAACGCTCCTATGCTCTCGTGATGGTAAGCTGTAGAAAACATTTGATTTATTTTTAGCATTTTACACATCTCTTTGAAAACAATACTCATAAATTCTGTTCCCTGGTCTGAAGCAATTTTCTTTGGTACTCCATATTTTAAAATAAAATTTTCTACGAGTCCTTGTGCCACAGAGTTCGCTTCTTTGTTCTTAAGTGGAACATTTTCTATGAACTTTGTTAATTCGTCTTGTATTGTGAGTATATATTTATATCCGTCAGCTGTCTCATCTAATGGTCCGACTAAATCGTGAAAATGAGCTGGGTGATATTTTTAAACCCATTGGTAGTCGAGTTAATTGAAAATGTCCATTTTCTGTTGAAAAAGCAGTGCATGGTCTACTTTCTGCATCCAATTCCATTTGATAATATCCTTGACTTAAATCAATACATGAGAAATATTTTGCACCTCCTACCATGTCATAAATATCTGTGATATTTGGTAGTGGGAATTTATCATCTTCTATGACGTCATTCACTTTTCGATAATCTATTACCATTCGAAATTTTTGTAATCCTGTAACAGGGTCTTCCTTTTTTGGTACTATCAGTACTGGTGAATTCCAAGCAGAAATTGATGGTTCAGCTATCTTACTATCTAGCATTTTTTGAACTTCATCTTGTATATCCTTTTTTTGTGAATGAGGTATTCTGTATGGTTTTGTATATTTCGGTGATGTACCTTCTTTAAGTTGAATTTTTGCGTTACCAATGTTAGTTACTGTCAGTGAGTCTCCATCTAAATGAAAAATGTCATTGAATTTTGTACAAATATTTTGTACGCATTCTTTTTCTTCGGTATTTAGTGTATCGTAATTTATTTCTTTTAATAATTTTTCTAATCGTGTTTTTGAGTTTTGTTTTGATACTTCGTAATTTAAAATATAATGGTCGTTTGGACTATATGATTCTGGTTCAACCCAGTTTAATTTTACGTTACTTTCTCTAGTATTTAATATTTTAATTGGTATTTTACCATTTATGGCTTTGGATATAGATCCAGCCATGAAAACCCCCTCGCATAATTCAGTTTGATGAAATATGCGTTCGTCTTTTAATTCTGTACTTAACCAATATGTCGATTCACATCGCGGTGCGATTGTGATTGTATTAATATTGTCTTTACTTAATATAGGTAAAATAAGTTGTTCATTATTTATTGTAAGTTCTAATATAAATTTTTCCAAATTTATTTTAGCTTGACAGGTTTTTAAGAAATTTGCTCCCAAAATACCATCTACAGGTACGGGAAAATCATCTTTAACTACGTGGAATTCATAATCAATATGTATTGATCGAAAGTCTAATTGGTTAATAGCAGTTCCTAATGTTTCCAAATGTCCTGAAATACCATGAATTCTAGTTACGTTATTTGTATTTAAAGTACTGTTTTTTAAATTTTTTTCTTTAATCGCGCAAATTGATGCTCCTGTGTCTACTAGAAATGTTGCTTTAATGTTATTTATATTTATGTCTACGTACAGTCCGTTTGAAATATTTAATGTCAAAACAATTTCATTTTCTTCGTCTACATGTTGTATTCCCCTACCGATTGGTTGGCTTCCCCCTCGGTGTGTTGCTCGTTTCCCTTTTCTGTAATCGCCAAAATCCTTGGATTTGCTGGATTGATATTATTTGTATTATTTGAATTATTATGTCCATTTTGATGTCTATTTTCAGAATAATTTCTGTTCCTGTTATAATTATTGTTATAATTATTATTATTATTAGTATTGTTATTGTAATTTCTATTAAAATTGTTATTATTATTCCTATTAAAATTTGTGTTATTATTGTTGTAATTTCTGTTATTATTACTGTTAAAATTATTATTGGTATTATTTCCCGAAGTTCTATTATTGTTATTACTATAATTGTTATTAATATTATTATTGTTTCTATTATTGTTGAATCTATTATTATTATAATTATTATTGTTATTATAATTATTATTTCTCCTTATGTTATTATTATTATTATAATTATTCCGATTAAAATTGTTAAATCTGTTATTATTTTGATTAAACCTGTTATTATTGTTTTCGTTATTTGGCCGGTTGTTATTTCCAATATATCTCACTATTTCTGTTGTTCCTGGATCTAATTCTAATAAATGTTGAATTGCGTCCTTAAAATCCTTGTGACGCGCACTATCTAATATAATTCTGTATCTCTCGTTCACTCCTTTCTTCAAAAATGCCAATCCTCTACGATTGTTGGCTGTTGTTAAAGCAGCTCTTTCTGTTCCGCTTTGTGCACTGACTTCTAGATCTGTCATTCGTGCAATTAAATTTTCCACGTCATTGGTAAATTCCCTTAATGGTCTATTTCCTTGTTTGATGTTACTTAGTTTTGTTTGAATTATCTCTATGGAATCTTTACTTCCGCATTTTGTTTTTAGTAATTGCTTTAATTCCGCAAAATTTTTTGGTTCGGTATTTCCTAATTCTGTCAATGCTTTTCCTTGTATTTTGCATTTGAGCAGAAATTTTACTAAAATAGCTTTATCTTCTGTTTTTAAAATATCGTGATAAAATTCTATGCTGTTCACAAAATCTCGAATTTTTTCTTCACGAGTTTCATCCTTATCAAAAGTTAAAGTTGGTAACTTTTGAACTACATTAAAATCAAAACTAGTCATGTCGGTTGTTGAAATTGTGGTTATTGGAATATTATTATATGGTTTTGTTTCCTCAGTATTATCAATTTCAGTTGCTGGTATTGGAATATCTCTTTTTATTTCTTCAGTATTTGCAGTTTCAATATTATCAGTTGTTTCTGCTTCTTTATAATCTTCTTCGTCGCTTTCGTTGTCTTCTCTTACTGTTGTATTTAAAAATTCAACTGATTTTGAATCTAATATGCTTTTTACTTCTCCATATATTTTTTCAAATTTTTCTTTGTATTGTAACGCTAAATCCTTATTTAACGTATATAATACCTGCCAAGTTTTAGAGAAAGTTTCTCTAACTTCCTTAACATAAGCTAATTTCCTTAATATATACCTTGAACTATATTGTCTATTAGGTGTTTTCTTAAAATTTTTAATTATACTTTGTAACATCTAAAATACTTAACATTATCTATTTTATTAATTACCATTCTAATTATTTTATGTATTCTAAAAATTTTAAAATGTTCTTAAAAATATTCTTAATTGAAAATCTACAATGGTCTAATAATTTAAAACTATTTAAAACTACGAATAACCAATAAACCGATATGTAAAAACTACAAATTTTCTTATCTAATACTTAAACCCAAATTATTTCCCTAATGTTAATATAAAATTTCCTTCCTTAATTTTTTTTTTTTACAGCGCGTCGATTCTTTGAAAGATATCCCAAACTTCCTCGTTTAAAATTTGGTTAGGTACCGCTAAAAACCTTATATCTATATTTATTATTATGGGATTTTCAGCTTTTTCTATGATATCTATAACTTTATATACGGGACCTGACATTATAATATAAAGATTTTCTACTATATAAAAATTTTTTTTTTAAACTGCGGCAATTGTGATTTGCCGTTTTATTGTTTTGTCTAGATACTGTTTTGCTTTATAAATGACAAAATATATTACTATTACTAACGCTAAAATAATAATTATTAGTTGCAAATCAGTGTATTCTCTATTTCTAGCTGTTTCTATATTATTATTTGAAGCTCCCGCATTATTATTTATGAGGATTTCCTCTTCTTTTGTGGCTGTTTGGCCCATGGCGGAAGAGTGGAGATCTTAAGAATTTTTTCGAAAGTAGAATAATAAGTAAATGAATGATTAAATATTTTTCAGAAATGATTTAAGATATATATTTTTATTTTGTTTTTTTTTTCTTTTATTTATTGATATTTCATTTTATTGATATATTTATTTATTTATATATATTTTTTTTTTTAATTGTTTTTTAAAAAATAAATTTATTTATTCATTAATGATTATTAAATTTTATAGTTAAATTATTTTGTTTCTGACTAAATAATATTTATTTATTTCTTTATTACATATTTATTAATGATCAAATTTTATTATTGAATAATTAAAAAAAAGTTTCTTGGTAATATTGTATAAAATGCGTATTTATATACTATTCACGATGATTTTGAAAATCCAAATATACTGGTGTTTTCAATAAATATGATGTTATCATTATTAATAATGATAATTAAAAATAACGGGGATCCATACTGAACCACCCGGTAATCCATTACAAAAAAAAATATTTATGTATGTAATGTGGAAGATATATATTCCTATATGTATTTTAATTTGTATATATTTTTCATATAGTTTTTTGTTTTTCTAATTATTTTTTTTTTACTATATATATACAAAATTATTTTGACATTGCCTGAAAACAATTGTTGAACAGGGTGTCCAATTTTCTTTTCTCTTCTTGTCTTAACTTTTCAGCTTTTTGTAGTTCTTTTTTCTGTATGGTAAACTGCTCTTTTTCTGCCGGTGTCACTGCAAGGCGTTGTAGTCGCTTTAATTCTCCTATAGCCTTCCTTGCCTTTACCCGTCTTCCTCCTCGTTTTTTTATCTTTATCGGCTCAGCCGGTGCCGTTGTCTTCTCTGGTGCTGGTGCCGGTTGAATTCTACTGCGGTACTCCTCGATTGTAATTGGACGTGGTCCAGCGGCTTTATCTTCGCATAGTATCTCCTTCAATGGTTTGCCAGCTCCTGGCAGGATCGCCATGTAACGTTGGCTGGTCCTCTGCCCAACGTTGCTCTGTACCTATACTACAGCGGATAGCCTATAGTTGTTCACCTAGGAAGTGCTATATCTTATTATAGCCTTTAATTCTTCTTATTTGCTGTTACCAATAACTACAGCGGATCGCCTACAGTTAATCTGGACTTAGCTATCAGAGCCAATGCCAGTTGGTTTCAGCAAGTTTAGTTTATTCTTATTAGCGAGTAGCCAATTAAGGAATTAAACACAACAGTTTGCTGGTTGACAAATAAGTGATTTTATTCAATTCAGTACAGCTCTTTTTATACCCTAAACTAATTACAGTGTTGTTGTAATTAACATTACAATAATTCTTAAATAATTCTTATGAATTCTAATATCTGCTTGCGCCAGCAAAATAGCCCTTTTCTTGGGAAAAATATAATAGCAACCAAATGTGCCATTTAGCCTATTATGCACATTCCAATATTTAATAAATGTGCATAACCCGAAATCCATATGTACATATATACATATTTTTAATTATAAGTACTTTCGTACAAATATGTATATATGTACAATGCACAATGCACAGATTTGCGGTAGGTCGCTTTGTATATAAAAATATTGTGACACCTACACCAAAATATTAAACGATACATATTATATTTTTGAATATAATAATTGTATATGTTTTTTCAATTAATCTTATGATATTTATCAGTTTGATATATATATATATATATATTTATATATATATACATATATACATTTGGTAGGTATCCGTCACATTATATCTAATACCTCTTACCTATTCTTATTCCCGAAGGTTGGTTTACAACCTTTATTTAATAAGTATAGGTCGCTATTAAATAAAAATTCAAATAAGGACTTACCCCTTTCATTAGTATCCGTGCTACCCCAAACGATATGATGTGAGTTGGAGTCGCAGCCTATTTTCATCTGTTTATGTTTTATCATAGAGTACTCAACCGCTACTTCCAATCCCTCCGATGGCGGAGGATTGGGTGAGTCGTAGGGGAGATAACATGAAACCAAAATTATCTCTGATGAGCTTTCTAAACCCTTCCATAAAATAGCAACATTATCTTTATTACTAATCTGTGGAATATAAACCATATTATCACATTTTTTTGTAATTCTACATGACCTTGACCTATCTTCACTCGTGTCATAAAAGACTTGGAATTCCTTTGCACTCCACCCCTGAACCTTGTTATCCTTAGTCATAGGTTCTTGTATTAGTGCTATATCTGCTTCACCTCTAAGTAGGTGTTCTTTCAATTTACTCGTAGCCGTCCAGCTGCGATGAAGGTTTGCTTGTACAACCTTCATGCTGATGATTCGGATAGAGTGGATCTTTTTTTAATAGTGTCCCTCATCGGAGACTATTAATTCCGTTTCTGCAAAAATAACAGTTTCAATAAGAGACTCTTCGTCGGTTAGCGTTTTGTCCTCATCAGAAAATCTGTTGAGACTGGTACCAACCTCGGAATCATCCATATCCATATCATTAAACGCACCTAGTAAGGAGTCTAGATCACCGTCTTCCTTATTCGGTTTGGTTTCATCATTACCTTAACTTCTGCTTGTTTTGGGAGATTAAATTGGATTTTCCTGGACAAGTAATAAACCCAACCAGAAGCCTCCTTTATAGTCATCAAAGACTCGTTTCCGACATCAAAGACTCCTTTCCCATAACAAGTAGCTGGCCTTCCTTCTTAACTTCACGATGGAAGATAGTCCAGGATTGTGCCCTTAGGTTCATATTCTTATTTAGTAGGTCTATGAATTTCAGGCTCTCTTGTTTCTTCATTTAACCACAAAGTAACCTTTGTTAACTTTGGCACCTCATCCTTACCTACAACATGTAGGTCCGATCCGTGCCAAAGCTTACCCTTTTCTTCCACCATCTTCTTGACAAAGTGGACAGTATCTAAATCTTGACAGGTCACCCTGAAAACATCTCCAGAAAACCGACTCCACTCAAAGTGAGGTATAAAACCTTCCGGGTTCATTAACAGGGCTTCGACCTGCCAAGATTCAAAACTATCCTTCAGTATCTTCTGGTTTTCGAGAAGAATTTTACCCTCTAGGTGAGCCTTGTCAATGATGGCGATCTTCAAATTATCGTCAATGGGATTGCTAGTTGACCTACCTCCCGGAAGTATCAACTTGTCACCTTTGACTTTACCCTTTTTAGCAATGGGAGTACCTTCTTCTTCTGAGCGTATGCGCTTTTTACTCGGACATTCCGTCTGAGCATTCGTGCATTCAGGAGTTGAAAGAGCTCTCAATCTTTGTTTCTCCTTCAAAAGGGCGTAAGCTTCATCTTTGGATTTACCTTCGTTGATCCACTTACTTAACCATTTCCTGGCGGTACCATTTAAAATTAAACGTCCTTTTTTCTTCGCATCTTTATCGATGCTTACAGGATTGCTAATTACTGTTTCATTATTTATATTACCTTGTCCTTGTACATTGCTGTTTTCATTTTTTGTTTTATCAGGATCTGCTGGCCAACCAACCAAGATAAATTTATTGATTTATTTTGTCAATTTCACAAAAAAATTTAGGTCATTTGAAAATAATTAATTAATTAAAAATAATATTTTACAGAGTGTACCATTTTGTACACTACAATATCCACAGATTCTTCTAAAAGTAAAATAATTAGTGATGAAATATAGTGAACTAAGTTCATAAGTTTAGCAACACATTTTTAAAAATTTCTTCACAATTCCAATTTACTAACAACTATATCAGTTCTATTTAATTTTTTGTATATATTTCATTTTCTGGTTGTGCTATATATGTACATAGCGTTATTAGGAAAATCAGAAAGCGTATAAACATTATTAGTTAAATATTCCGAGCCTATCTGAGAACAACGTTCAAAATTTTGGCCACCATCAGAGCTGCTAAATGTAACTGTTCATTTCAAATTTGTTATGTAGAAGAATTAAAAATAAGTTAAAATTAAAAAATAAAATTAACAATAAATTAATTAAAAGTGGTGTTTAAGACGAAACATATTAGCTCCAGTAATAGTTTTAACAATGCGTATTGGAGATCCTGAAAATTTATTTTTATGCATAAATATTTTTTCTACTATAACACTTTCTTTATTATCAACTTCAAAAGCTTGATAGTGAGAATTGAATTTGTTTACTTTAATTTGATCAACTAAAATTATTACAAAATCTTGATCTTTATGAATAAATATTTCTACTATTTTAAGCAACTCTAATGCTGTTTGTAGAAAGTGCCTTTATATTTAATTTGAGAATAGCATAATATCATACTATGTTCTATTTTAAATTTTTCACAAAATGCTGTGTGATAACTACTACATATTTTATGTTTACTTTCGATTTGAATATAATTTTGTAAAGGTTGTGTTATAAATGAAGTCAATGTTAACTGAGCTTTTTTACCAATGTTAGACAAATATTTTTTCTAGAATTTGTAGACCTAGCATAACTTTTGATTCCCTTATGTTTTGCTTCATATGGAAAACACCAGAAATTTGTAGGAACACCTGAATTTTTAATCACCTCTGGGTAGTGTAATAAGAGATGGTGTTTTAGTTTAAGAGAGTCATTAAAAAGGTGTAAATACTCTTCTAAATGTTTTCAATGAATTGTGATAATGTTGTTAGTTGTTCATTTGTGATATGTTTGGATAACAAAAAATATATAATATTTAGAAAATTATTCACAAAATCCCATACTTCATCAATTTCTGGAATCAAATCACCAATAATCAATGTAAAATAATGACAAAAACATTTCATTTCACTAGCAGACATTTTTAATTTACGATTTTTGAGATCATTTATAGATATTTCACCAGAAATACTTCCTATATCAATTTTTTTTCGTGGGATGGTGGGGAAATCTTTTAGAGACGTTGAGGAAGGGTCCGCACTTCTTCAGGGTGTCGGAATCCATGAGTTGAGATATTATTTGGCTACCGACTAAAACCCTCCTTGTCCCACGATGAATGCCAACTCGGCACCACTTTCGTATTACTTCGAGTTGGATCGTGCTGTTCTTCCTTTTCTAGTTATATTGTATCTCGTTCCTAGTTGTTGTGTTGTTGTGCTTGTGGATCTTCTGGATCTTTTAGATGCTTCAACCTCTTCTTCTTCCAAAGTATTGTTTCAATGAATACAGCTATCGCATTCCATTTGTATTCACTGTCTAGCATGACGCTTATGATGTTTTCAGGTGTCACGTGACCAACTTCCGCGACAAGTGTGCTTCTTTCCGTTTTTTTTTTTAATTAGTAATCGATAATCTAATCCTCATCAATCTCAGAGCCAAGCTCCATCTTCTCGTAGGAAAGAAAATGGGGCCCGAAAAAGTGACTGATAATTTGTTTGGATCAGCGAAAACAAGCATAAGGAGAGATAATGTTAGTATGTTATGTTAAAGAGAAACATATATATAGAAAGAAATTATCTTTTTATCCTTAAGCTTGCTTTCTTGCACTTTCTCACATGCTGAGAAATAATTTACTATCCGCAATGGATTAAGCTCTGATGTTTCCACCACCGAAAACAAAACAGATATTAATAGATTAGACACTTACTGCTTAATACAAGCAGTTAAATAAATTAAATAAATAAAATAAAAATAAATATATAAAAATTAAAGCAACAAAACATTAAAATTTAAATTAACAAGCTATCACTTACATAGGGCTTCACAATTCTGAAATAAAGCTACTACTTCCCTATGTCGTCACCTGCTAATTCAAATCATTAAAAAATTAAAAAAGTAAAATTGATAGAACTAAAGTAGTTCTAAAACTATATGTAAAAAATAAATAAAATAAAAATAAAAATAATAATTCGCTAAGGAAGAACTGAAATCACGTACCAGCGTCAACAACCAACCAAATTAACAAGTTACCACTAGCTTTAGGCTTCGCATTTCTGTAAAGAACGCTACTACTTCCCTCCACTGTCACCTGCCAATTTGAGGCTTAAAAATTTAAAATAAAAATATAAAATAAAAAATAAAAAAAGCGTGCTAGATTGCAATTAGCAGTTTGTAATAATCAAAAATCATGAAAAAACCATTCGTCAAAATAAATATTAAATATGTGTATAAAAACAAACAAATTAAAAGGGTTACCACTAGCTTCGGGCTTCATCGATCTAGGAAGAACGCTACTACTTCCCTCCACTGTCACCCATTAATTTGAGAATTTAAAAAATTATAAATTAAATATAATAACAAATCATGCGAATTGCAAATGGCAGTTTGTTATAAAAATCGAAATTAATGAAATCGAAAATCGTCAAATACTATATATTTATTTTATATTTTAAACATAAGAAATAACATATATACATACATACTTATAATTAAGTAAAACATATAATATAAATATACATATAACACAAATACATATAAGACAACATTATGTAAGACAAATACATAAAAAAAAACTCATTGACTTAAGATCCTTTTAAGCTGAAGTTTGCTGTTATTAAAGTCAAATTTCCCGCCACTATTATTAACTTCGCGTAACATTCTCGAAATGGGTTCATTTTTCCCATAATCTGTGCTATGAAATTGTATTTTAAAAAGCGACACAGATCTAAGCGAGCGAAAATTAATATTAAGATTCATCCGTTCTAAGAGAAATGGAGAATCAATAGCACCAGCAATTACTTGGTGCACAAACACGATAGCAGCTATTTGACGACGCCTTTAAAGCGTTTGCAAATCTATAAGTTTGAGACGATCTACATAAGGAGGTAAGTTAAAAGTGTCCACCCAAGGAAGCCCACGGAGAGCAAACCTTACAAATCTATGTTGGACCGCCTCAACTCTTTGTATATGTACCAGTTGATATGGTGACCAAACTTGACTAGCGTATTCCAGTATTGGCCTTACATAAGTCATATATAAAGCCCTAGTAACTTAAGGGTCAGAAAACTCCTTAGACCACCGTTTAACAAAGCCAAGCATAGAGTTAGCCCTACTAACTATATTATCGAAATGGGAGTGGAAGTTTAAGTTACTGTCACAGAGAATTCCTAAGTCACGAATAGCCGTGACTCTTGGAACAAGCGCACCATTAAGATAATAATCACGAGGTGGATGACGAATGCGTTTACGGGAAAACGTAATAGCTTGGCATTTGTTAACATTGAGCTCCAGATGGTTCTTTTGACACCAAATTGAAAATTTATTTAAATCCTCCTGAAGGACAGTACTATCAGAGGGAGATGAAATTATTTTAGAAATTTTCATATCATCCGCATAAATATTGGATTCTGACTTTTTTATAATTCAAGTAACATCGTTTATGGATAAAATAAAAATTAGTGGACCAAGGTGGCTGCCCTGAGGCACTCCAGACTTAGCCGTAAATGAGATCGAAGTAGCTGACCTAAAAAGTACCCTATATTGACGATTTATTAAATACGATTCTAACCAAAGTAAAAAAGAAGGTGGAAACCCAAGTTCTTGAAATTTGAACAGAATAATCTCATGCGAAAGTTTGTCAAAAGCTTTACTAAAGTCAGTAGTGATAGCATCGACGTCATGACCAACTTTAATTGCATTTAGGCTGCTAGACACGAATTCCGTTAAATTAGTGGTCGTCGATCTGCCCTTCAAAAACCCGTGTTGTTTAGGTGAAATCAGGGATTTACAGTGAAAGAAGAGGGTATCATAAACAATACTCTCAAAAAGTTTAGGAACGCAGGATAGCTTGGCTATGGGCCTATAGTTACAAATTTCAGCTTTACAGCCCTTTTTATGTACGGGGATAATAAAAGAATCCTTCCAAAAACTTGGAAATATCCCCACTGACATAGATTTATTGAAAAGTGCTGTGAGAGGCTGTGCAAGGCTATCGCTGCATTTCTTTAAAACAATTGCTGACAGACCGTCAGGACCAGATGAATAATCATCTTTTAAATTGCTAATTTTATCAACCACCGTTTCTAAATTAATATTTACACTTACTTAAGATGTCTGAGCATTATTATTTAAATAAGAAAAGTAATTAACGTCTGGCACAAAAACATTATCAATAAAAGCTTTATTAAAAAAATCAGCGAAGTGATTAGAAACAACTTCGGGATCATTTGATGAATGATTATCATATTTTAATGTGGAAGGGTACCCGTCAGATTTCCTTTTAATATTAATAAATTTCCAGAATTTTTTCGGATCTGAAATAATGTCAAACTGCATTTGACTTATATAATTATCATATAGATCTTTAGATAACACAGAAAATTCGTCAGATACGCTAACATATTCCGAAAAAGCACAGTCCGACCTAGTTGTTAGAAACTTACGCCATAATTTATTCCTATTGTTTCGTAATGAGCGAAGTTCATTATTGTACCATGGAGGCGAAAAAACAAGGTTTTTTTGGATGTAAATTGGAACTGATAGTTCTATGCACTCAAAAATTAGAGCATAAAAACTAGAAATCATTAAATCAATGTTATCATTAGAATTAAAAATTATATCAAAATTGACATTACTAAGTAAAAAATTTAATTTATCAAAATCAGTTTTACGAAAATTGAAACGATAAGGATTACCATTATTATTATTATTATTATTATTATTATCATTACTATTACAATTACCGTTCTCATAAGCAAAAGTTAAGGAAAGTGGAGGATGGTAGGCATCCATAACAGACAGACATTGAGTACTTTCTATAACAATACAGTTTTGTATATCAGTTGTAAAAACCAGATCGAGTTGACGATTTAAGCTATTTTTAATATTACTAACCTGGAAAAGGCTACAATCAGATAAATTATCAATAAAAGATGTTTCAACTAAAGAAGTTGCATTAGAAGCAACGTAATGTCATTCATCATCCGATTCAACCCAAACCAGCCTAGGAAAATTAAAATCACCAACAATCAACAGATCATCGCAATCATCCATAGTACAATGCAAGAAATCGACAGCATTTAAGAAAAGTTGGTAACATTCAATGGGACTAACAGGATGAATATAACAATTTAACACATAAATACTACGACGACTAACAGAAATTCTAACACATATTAATTCAACATTAATAGTATTAGGAACATTGAAAAAGGAAGCATCAAGATTAGAACGAACCGCAATAAGAACCCCACGCCCTGAAGAATTAAACCCATCTTTCCGAAAGACGCTAAAGTCTGAAGTAAAAAGTTCATTGTCGCGGAAGGAATCAGTTAAATTAGTTTCAGTTAAAGCAAAAATGTCGAAAGGAAGCATTTGCGATTTTAAAAAAACTTCAGCCGCTTTAGTTCGAAGTCCCCTTACATTTTGATAATAAAGGGACAAGCACTTTAGTTTTTTGGCACCGAAACCGGAGTATTTAAATGAAGTATAGAACCCGGTACTCGAGATGATGTAAATTCCTTAATAAATATGCCGCTAGGCCACGAATCGGATTTTAATAGCACGGAAAAGTATTCTGCAGGAACGGTTATCTTAAACGACGCAACATGAGCATCTTGTTTACTAATTTTTTGGCATTTAATATGATCTATATTAATATTTATAAAACTATTTTTTATAAATGTTAGAACTGCTTCAGACGTAGTTTCTGGGTGGAACCGTGAACTAAAAATAATTTTTGGACGCGAAACAACACGTAAAGTAGGAGGAGGTGATAATGGTTCTAACGACACAGAAGAATCTAATGAGGATGGATAAATAGTGTTATTGTAAGTAAATGCACTATTATTATTGGAATTTGTAATACTAATAGTATCTAGTGCAATATTTGAATTAGTAGTTTTTTTTTATAAATATTATTATTTTTGCCATCTCGCATTCGAAGAATGTATGATAGGCGGAGTCTTCTATTGTCTCGCAGTTTCGACATTGCCCATGACATGACAAGAATTGTGTAATATAAAAATTAACCTCTCCGTGTTTTCGGCCAGCCCAGTCTTAGTAATTTTTAGTAATTGAGTTTCTAATCCAAAATTAATCCAAAACAGAAGGTTTCTTATCATCGAAAACAATCAAAATAAGAGCCAGAAAGATAGATATAGTATTAGGAGTATATGCAGAAAGATAGATATAGTATTAGAAGTATATGCAATACTTTAAGCTTGCGCTCAACGCACTTGCTCTACATGCTGAGAAATTTTTTTACTATCCGCAATGGATTAAGCTGAATACACATAGACATACAGATTATTTAATGATTAGCAACCACCTGCTTATTACAAGCAATAGATATTTTAAAAATCAAAACAAATTGTTAATATAATAATAGCAAGGCACTAAATAGATGTTCAAGCAAAAACAATTAATAAAAATTATAAACTTATTAACAATTGAAACATCGATTGGAAAGCACTCAAAGTAGTAAATTCCGCTCCAAAAAAAAAGAAAAAAATATACATTAAAATTATTGAACAATTACTGGATCAGTAGACTACCACTTGCTTCGGGCTTCACAGTTCTGAAAAGAACGTTACTACTTCCTTCAGCCGTCATCTATTGATTCAGTATAAATCCTTAAATTAAAGATTAATAATAAGTGCCACAAATCAACAAATTACCACCTGTTTCAGGCTTCACAGTTCTGAAAAGAACGTTACTGCTTCCTTCCACGTCATCTGTTGAGTTGGCTATCTTAATGCAAAATTAAATTAATTACTCATAGCATGGTGCAATTGTCAAATTGAATAAGAAAAACACAAAGATACAAACTAAATATTGTAAAATAGATGTTAATCTTAAGCCTGCAGAAGCTAATTGTCAAAAACAAAAAGTAAAAACAAAAAACATAAATATTTACAAAAAACTTTACGTGTATTATGCCACAAACTATGTTATTTACATTTGACTATTTAGTACATGTATTAGCTTAATCTTACTAAAGTTAAAATCAAAATGTGTTACGTTAGAGTTTACTTCGCGGAGCATTCTTGTTAAAGGCTCATTTTCCCGTAGTCCGTACCGTGAAAATTAACTTTAAAAATCGAAATAGATCTGAGTGATCTAAAGTTAATGTTGTGTAAAATTATGGTCGGTCGTTAGTTCAATTATCTGTTTAATACATGCGTACTTTATTTCTCAATATAATGCACTTATTAATTATATTTAATATTTGAATAAATTGCTTAATTAACAATAAGTTAATTAAGCAAATTAATAATTAAATGTACAACAGGTAATTGAACGACATAAATAAGACCTTGTTTTTCGTTAGTAACGGAAATCAAGGCAAATGACCGTCTGTAATTTTACAATTTGAAAAGAAATCAATGATAAAATAAAAATCGAGAGTTGATTCGCGACGCGGTTAGAATTAGGACGTATTTTAATTAAGCTTAGTCATATTATTAGTAAAATTAAGTTAAATAAAGACTTAATTATATGAGTTAAATAAATAAATCTTGTGTACTTATTATAAAGATAGTAAAGTTAATGAAAGATATAAAAGTTAAAGTAAGTACATTTATGTTATGGAATAATAGCATAACATTGGCGCAGCCGGTAGGCTAGAATTTACGCATTCTAGTAAGAATTTACGTGTTCGGTAAAATTAACATTTTAAAACTTTATATACGGTATTATGTATATTATATATATATATATATATATATATATAAAACAATTTTATGAGTAATTGTATATAAAAAAAAAATTAATAAACTTTCGAAAAAATTGTAGTGATGTATAAATATATAATACATATATACAACAACAAAAAATAAACTATGCAGTGATAAGAAAATTCTAAGTAACATTTTAATATAGTGACATTGAAAATAAAATAATAATAGACCTTGACTGAGATATTAGATTACAATAATAATAAAAGATTAACAATAAGTTTGTTTTGGTAATATATAAAATTTATATTTGTGACACTAAAAAAAAAGTTTATGTATATATATTATATTAAATTGAAATATTGTTTTGCCGACGGTAAACATTTTTTTTATAAAGTGGAACATTTGGTGAAAATATTTGTTAATTATTGATATATATATTTTTAAATCGGTTGAAAAGGATTATTTGTGTTATAAACAGTGAAAATTTAATTAATTAATAAAGAAAAGAATTAATACATTTTTAAAAATTATAGAACAGTGAATTACAGTGAATTATAGAACAGAATAATAAATAATGTGGATTAAATAGTAAATATGTGTAGAGATTAGAAATTAGAAGTGAATAGAAATTTTAAAAATAAAAAAAGTGGTAATATCAATTTTGTGTTAATTGTTTTTTTATTTTTTTTATATATTAAAGCTAAGTATCCTACTAGTATGCACCTAAAAAAAACCCGAATTTTCATACAAAATTTTACCAGCGACAAAAATTTTGCTTATAATTTTTTTTATAGTATTCTCTTAGTATCCAGTTTAAAAAAAAATAGGAATTTTAGTAATTCATTTTCTGAGATACAGTTGGCATGTGTATTAAAAAACGTCAAATTTTTGCCAGACATTTTAATAGGCAGGCTAATTAAAAAGTGGGTAAAAATTTATTTTACTCAGTCTTGTCAACAGATTTGATAGTTTTGATTATTATTTAAAAAAAATTATAGTAATCGAATTATTTTATTCTTAATTTTCAAAGTGTTTTTTCTTATTAAAATAATACATATGTATTTATAAAATATAAAATGTATTCCAATAAATAGAATAGAAATAAATGGTTTTTTAATTTCATTAATATTTATTTTTTAAATTCAGGCAAAATTTAAATAAAAAAAAATTTGCAAATAAAAATTTTCTGGTCAGGTAATTTCAAGAAGAGGTAACATTGTGTGATGTTATCTTCTTTAACATCAAAAACTTCTTCTCAATTTAAATAAATAAGCAACACTTCAAATCTTTTTTCTTTACTTAACTTTATTTAATTAATATTAATTATATTTTTACTTTAATTATACATCTAACATTTATTTATTTAGTCATAAATATATTTATATATTTTATCATAAATATATAACCAAAAAAAAAACCTTTTAACTCTAGCACGATTTATGATCAACTCAACTCTGTTTATCAACTTTTTTAAAATTCAAGTCAACCCATGTTGGCAAAACGTAACCTTGATTTTTATTCTCACGAATAAATATCAAGGTCTCATTACCGTCGTTCAATTACCTGTGCATTAGACTTTGCTTAATTAGCAAAAGTGCTAATTAAGCAAGTCTGTTTCCGCTGCAATTATAATTTTTTGATTTTATTAATTATTTATTATCAAATAATTAAGCGCGTGTTTGGGACAAACAATTAAACGACAGGGTGACTTGTATTTTATACAACACCTCCCAATCCCCAAAGAAAAAGACCAATTTGAAAAATTGGACTTTTTCCTGGGCAATGGGGTATAGTTGATTCGTGTATTATTTTTTTTATATAAATTGTATAAAAATTTTAATATAGAACATAAAGATATTTTCATTTTTAATTAAATTTAATCCTAAATTTTTTTTTTAATATAGTATAAAATTAATTTTTATTTTAAAAATAAAATTTTTTTTTTTTTTTTTTAATCTTTTTTTTTTTTTTTTTTTTTATTAATACAAATTATAAATTTAATAAATTGTAAAAAACATTTTTTCTTTTTTTTTTTTTACTTCATTCCTTTTTTGTTATATTTTTTTTTGTAATTATAAATAAAATTATATATTTTTTTTTTACAGTGCACAAGAAAACTGATATAAATTTATTTAACTTTTTTTTTCGTTCTCTTTTTATTTATTTTATTTTATATCATTTTTTTTTTTTTTTTTTTTTAAAAACTTTCTATTTGAATATTTGTTATATTTATTAAAATAAAATTATAACATTAATAATAAAAAACAAGTACGGAAAAACACTTAATAGGTTTTTATTATTTTTTTTTTTTTTTTTTTTTTTTATATTTAGTTAATATTTTGTTAATTAATTTACAATTATTCTATATTTCAAAATTTTACATTTTTTTTTTTTTTTTTTTTTTTTTAATTTTTCATTTAACTTGAAACCCTTTTTTTTTTGTATGTGGCGAAGGTGTATGAGTGAATGTTGTATTTCTTATTGTATTGTATTTACTGTGTTTATTGTATTAATGTTATGTACGGAAGGATAGAGTATGAGGGGAAGTGTAAGTGTCGCGTGTATTAAAAGCTAGTCCATTTTTATTATCTACAGGTATTGTTTCTTTGTCCAGAATAATTTTGGAATTTAGCTGTTTTTTATCCAAACGTTTTATTGGAGGAATCGTTGGCGGTGGTTTAGTCGGTCGTGGTGTACTATTTGTTGTATATGTAAATAAGTCTTGTGGTTCCCTCTCGCCCATCTCTATTTTTCGTCCCCTTTTATGGGTTTCCCTCATCTTCTCCTTTTGGATTTCCCTCCTTGCCTGAGGTTTTTCACTTTTATTTCCTTTACAATATCTAAATATTTTGTACAATACGTATATTATTATTAGTCCTACTGATATTCCGGTCACAATGGAGTTGATAAATATGTTGTTGTGTAACCTATCTATTTGTTGTTGTCGTCGTTTTTCTGTCTTAATCTCGTCCTGTATGTTAGTGATCGCTCTACTACGTCGGTCGAATTCTCGTCTGAGTTCGTCGGGTCCCAGGGGATGCACCCTTTTCGAATTATTCCTTTCTATTTTCCAGTCAGCTAAAATATCCGTAAAGTTATGTTTCATTACCGGTAATTTCCCGAATACGTATCCCACACTTTTCTCTATCGTCTTTTCCTTTTCGTCAAAATATGGCATCTCTAGATATCCTAAAATGAAGGAACATTTTCTGGTCAGTCTAATGATACCCAAACCCTGTATAGTCTGTTTGTACGTATGGGGCTTACAAAAGCTGGTGACCTCTTGACTATGACTGAACATATATAGCCATGAATTCCGGGACTGTAACGGAATCACGTGATTCTGTACTTCTTCTATTACATGATGTTGGCAATTGTCTTTAGTGCTTGAATGAAAGTGGTCAGTGAAACGGCTCATTACGCAATTTTCTAATCCTGGCACTAATAATTTGGGGTGAAGTTGTTTGCATACGCGAACAATTTCATTTTTTGCGTTATTAATATTCCGACATGTTGCAGCAAATTCAGCTATAGTGATTTAAATATTAATATGAAATTTGGTCAACGAATTAAAAATATCAATAAAAATAATAATATTGAACAACATTTTGATAATGTTTTTAATCATCATACAACTGAGATGCCAGATATAATTGAAAATTGTGAACAACAACAACAATTCAAAGATGATATTTTTAAATTAAAATCTACTAATAATTGTGAATCATTAATTAATTTAGATGATATTGATAATAATGAATTGAATATTAATCAAAATAATGATAAATTATTATTTCCACAAATTATTAAAAATAATGCTACACATAATATTTTTCCAATTAATGATTCTACAATTAAAATTTCTCTTCCAACTGATGATAACAATGATGATATTGAGAACAAATATGGTGATTATGATAAGTGCTGTGTTGTAAAAAATGATAATTTTATAAAGGAAACCTTCATCCCTCAAACTCCTCCAAAAGAATTGAAAAATTCTGATAATAATAAAAATATGAATAGAGCAAATGAAAAATTGCTTATTTTACCAGAAAATAATTGGCGTACTCGTAATAATACAATTATTGAGAATAAAAATTATTCAACTGGTAATTTTTGGAATCATAATAATACTACAAAAAATACAATTGATTTTACAAATAAAAATAGTAATCGTAATTATTATAGTAGTGATCAAACACAAAATCGTTTACTTTATGTTTGTCCTGGTTTTAAAAAAACTGAAAAACAAAATAATGAATTAAAAATGAATGATAAATTTAAAAATTGGCGTACAGATTGTATTTATTCAAGAGCACGTAATTGTGGTCTATCATCATCATTAAATATACCAATAATTGAAAATTCATCATATATTAAAACAAATGGTTTTATGATTCCAATTAAAAAATTTCAAAATTATTATTTACAAAATCAAAAACAACAAGAAAATGATTTTTGTAATGATAATAATTCAATTGAAAGTTGTACAATGGGCATTGGTTTATCACCACCAAGTGAAAGTCTATTGATGCAACGTAGATCACGTTTGATCGCAAATCGTGGTTCAGAAATTGATTTGCTTAATCAATCAGCAACAGCAAGTGGTTAATTTTGTGAAATATATATTATAAATATTTCATCAGGATTGTATGTAAGGCTTTTCCAAAAAGGGCATTTTTTTTTATTGAAATAAAAAAAAAATTGACAAATCCTTTTTAATTTGTATAGAAAATTAGTGTTTTGTGGATATTTTTGATAGAGTACACTATTAAATATATATATTATACGAGTTTTATATAGAAGCTCAGAATGCGATTGTAAAAAATTTAAATATTTTAGAAAATTATTATATGCGAAATTTTTAATGAATAGATGATTTTGGATGACCTGGAATATTAGAAATAAAAAATTAAATTTTATTCGAAATAGTCAAATTATTCGGATATATTATAATAAGATAATAAAAATTGTAAAAAAAAATTGTTAAAAAAAATTATATATATTCTAGGATTTACAATAATTTAATTTGAATTACTATTCATTTGGTGTTTAAGTAACCAATAACTTTATACGAAAATCCACATATACACAAACAATTAAATATCAAAATTGCAATATACAAAATATGACATACAATCAATTATCTGATAATAAAATTAACCCCTATAATTATTTAGCAATTTTCAATTTAACCGATCACGTATTTTGAAAAATATTATAAGTAAAACACTTACAAGAATTTTACTTATTTTGCACGAGAAAATTTTATGTTATAAAAATGAAAAATATATGAAAGCCAAAAATACAACAAAAATCAACCAACCAATTTTTTTTTATAACAATACAACAAAAAATATTCTCATTTTTTTATATATACATTTTTTTTAAAATTATTAAGTTTAAAATTGTTTTTTCTTTTTGTTTTTATTACTATTTTTTTTTATATAATATAAAAATTACATTATTATCAAAAATATTAAATTTTGTATCTAAGATAATACAAAAACTTTTTTATATCTTATATGTAATGGTATAAATAATAAAATTAATAGTTTTCATTTAGAACAAAATTGTTATAATCAACATTTTTATTTTGCACTCTCATCCACTTTAGAAACTTGGCATCGCCGCCAATTTATGCTTCTATTAATAGCGATTACAAGTTTGTTAGATGAATGAAAGTGAAAATTAGAAAATTATTAATATTTTGTATTAAATGAAAACTCTTAATGTTATTATCTCTATGCTTATACCAAAACTTATTCTTATCTTTAATCTAACAATTAAAAACAAATGTTCTAAACTTAACATACAAAAAAAAAACATACGTTCCCAGTTATAACATTTTTATAGTAATAAAATATTAACAATTTTTTATTTTTATTATTTTTTTTTTAACGAAATTAGATTTTTATTAAAGTTTATCATATTTTTAGAACAAAATAAAATAAAAATTGTTTAAAACTTTTTTAAAATTAAGATTATAAGGCTTGCATAAAAAAAAAAAAAATGGAAAAAAATTGTTTTATATATTTTTTTAAAATTATTGTTTTTCTTTTATTTTTTATAAATTAATTTATATAAAAATATTGCAAAAAAAATAAATGAATTTAAGAAATTGTTATGTAATAAAAAAAATTACCTCAAAAACTTCTTCTCAATTTAAATAAATAAGCAACACTTCAAATCTTTTTTCTTTACTTAACTTTATTTAATTAATATTAATTATATTTTTACTTTAATTATACATCTAACATTTATTTATTTAGTCATAAATATATTTATATATTTTATCATAAATATATAACCAAAAAAAAAACCTTTTAACTCTAGCACGATTTATGATCAACTCAACTCTGTTTATCAACTTTTTTAAAATTCAAGTCAACCCATGTTGGCAAAACGTAACCTTGATTTTTATTCTCACGAATAAATATCAAGGTCTCATTACCGTCGTTCAATTACCTGTGCATTAGACTTTGCTTAATTAGCAAAAGTGCTAATTAAGCAAGTCTGTTTCCGCTGCAGTTATAATTTTTTGATTTTATTAATTATTTATTATCAAATAATTAAGCGCGTGTTTGGGACAAACAATTAAACGACAGGGTGACTTGTATTTTATACAACAATTGCTTGGCCACAAAGCTCTTATGATATCTTTAGAATCTTGGGATGGGAGCTAAGTAAGGTTCACACAATCCATAAAATTCAAGTTTTTTAATGTAAAATTATTTGTTTTATTAGTCAAATTGAACTAAAATTATATGAAAATATCATCAAAAATTCAATAATTGGATTTTATCTTTAAAATTTAAAATAACATTGAAGAATATGCTTGATTTGATTTATTTTAATTTTGACAATCAGCTGATTTTGAAATTACCGCCATCTATTTCCCAATCAGTTCAAACTTAAATTAAGTTTTGTCCGATATATTACTATCATTTTTACCAGCCTGAAGTGCATACTAGCAGGATACTTAGCTTAATAGATTATTTTTATATATACATAAACAGAGTTAAGTAAATTCAAAGTTTTTATAATAAGATAGACAGTGGATAATAATAATATAGTAAATTAGATGAAAATAATTTTGAAATAATTTTGTAGTGCTAGTGACATATTGTAAACTTGAGTTGTGATAGGAAAAGTGATAAAACAGTGGTATATGTAAATGAGAAAAACAGTGGTAAAAATTAATGATAAAAACAGTGATAACTATAAATGAATAAAACAGTGGTAAATTTAATTTAAAGAATAATTAAAAGCAGTGTAACAATTTTAAAAATAAATAAATAAAGATATAACTTTTGATAACAAACAGTGAAACTTAAATAGTGATTAGTAAAAAAAAATATATAGTGAAATAGTAAAATAGTGACTAGAATAATTATATAAATATTGATTTTTTTTAAAAAATAATAAATAAAAGATTAGAGAAGTTTTAAAATTGAAAAATTGTGTAATTATATTGATCAGTAAAAAAAATTAAAGTAAAATTAAAATTTATTGAATTTTTTTTTGTGTGGATTAATAATTTTGGAATTGAAATAAATTATTATATTTCTTTACAATTAAAGTATAATTACATAAATAAAGTTAATTTAATTTTCTGGCTATAACGCGTAAACAAAAGAAAGCAGAAACTCCAATAACAACAGATTGGCTGAGGAGAAAAACTAATAATTCAATCAATAATAGTTTTTAAGATTCTCCTCTAGTCGTCCGAGAACATCTTTATCAGCGTCAGCGTCAAGAAAATCTGTTACTTTTGCGGAGCGGAGATCATCAAGTGGAGCAGTTCAGAAGAAGAAGGTGCAGTTGGTGGCAATCCAGAAATAACAGGTACAAATATTAAATTAATTGATAAATTAAATAATAAAGATAATAAAATAAATAATTTTGATAGTGAAATAGATTCTATAAATTTAAGTAATTCTAGTAATTTAAGTAATAAAATGAATTCTCCGGACAAAAATACACATAAAGTAGGTGCGCAGGGTGCAATACCACGGGTAGAGCACATAAATTATGAAAGTTTAATTAACGGTAATCAAAGAATATATAAATACTTCGTATATAAGAAGTTTCAACGCTATACAAAACGAAAATTCGTTAAAATATAAATAAACTACCAACATCAGTACATCGAAATTTTGTATACAGATTTTTTTGTCTTCTTTAAATTTTTGAGAAATATGAAATCCTTTTGCTCACTCAGTGAGATCGTTTTCTATTCTATATGATAAATTCTTATTTTGCATTTGCTTGGTAATATGCTTATTGCGAGGGGCTGAAGAAAACATTTTTTTTTAATTATTTCTGAAATTTATACATATATGTACGGTATTTATATTTTATTTTTTAAATTTGCGATTGCTCGTGTTTTAAACAAAATTATTTGATGTATGTATATTACAAAACGAAAAACGGAACCAAAATTATACAAAACCAAAATTTGAAAAACGGAAAATCCAAAATTTGTTAATATATAGATAAATGACCAACATCAGTATGTAAATTGCATCATAAAAATAAATTTATAGTATTTTACAGCAGACAACGTGGCGCCCGCCACGTACACTTGTTAAAATTTCTCTAGTTGTTTTTCCCTTCTTCTTTCTAACTCCTTACTTTTGTAATAACAATGTACAATTATTTAAATTTTACTTATGCAATAATTTTAATTCTATTTTGAATTTTGCTAAGCAAAGTTTATTTTATTTAGTTTTGTGTTGATTATGAATTTGGTAATAGAAAAAAAAACCTTTTCAGAGGTAAAATTAAATGTTGTACATATAAAAAATTGTGAAAAAACCAAAGAGCTTTCCAAAAATTTTTTTTTTTAGATTTCCTAAAAATAATGATATACTTTTAGAAAAATGGAAAGAAAATTGTAAGATAAAAATTAAAATTATAATTTTTTTTTATAGTATTCTCTTAGTATCCAGTTTAAAAAAAAATAGGAATTTTAGTAATTCATTTTCTGAGATACAGGTGGCATGTGTATTAAAAAACGTCAAATTTTTGCCAGACATTTTAATAGGCAGGCTAATTAAAAAGTGGGTAAAAATTTATTTTACTCAGTCTTGTCAACAGATTTGATAGTTTTGATTATTATTTTAAAAAAATTATAGTAATCGAATTATTTTATTCTTAATTTTCAAAGTGTTTTTTTCTTATTAAAATAATACATATGTATTTATAAAATATAAAATGTATTCCAATAAATAGAATAGAAATAAATGGTTTTTTAATTTCATTAATATTTATTTTTTAAATCCAGGCAAAATTTAAATAAAAAAAAATTTGCAAATAAAAATTTTCTGGTCAGGTAATTTCAAGAAGAGGTAACATTGCTTGGCCACAAAGCTCTTATGATATCTTTAGAATCTTGGGATGGGAGCTAAGTAAGGTTCACACAATCCATAAAATTCAAGTTTTTTAATGTAAAATTATTTGTTTTATTAGTCAAATTGAACTAAAATTATATGAAAATATCATCAAAAATTCAATAATTGGATTTTATCTTTAAAATTTAAAATAACATTGAAGAATATGCTTGATTTGATTTATTTTAATTTTGACAATCAGCTGATTTTGAAATTACCGCCATCTATTTCCCAATCAGTTCAAACTTAAATTAAGTTTTGTCCGATATATTACTATCATTTTTACCAGCCTGAAGTCCATACTAGCAGGATACTTAGCTTAATAGATTATTTTTATATATACATAAACAGAGTTAAGTAAATTCAAAGTTTTTATAATAAGATAGACAGTGGATAATAATAATATAGTAAATTAGATGAAAATAATTTTGAAATAATTTTGTAGTGCTAGTAAAATATTGTAAACTTGAGTTGTGATAGGAAAAGTGATAAAACAGTGGTATATGTAAATGAGAAAAACAGTGGTAAAAATTAATGATAAAAACAGTGATAACTATAAATGAATAAAACAGTGGTAAATTTAATTTAAAGAATAATTAAAAGCAGTGTAACAATTTTAAAAATAAATAAATAAAGATATAACTTTTGATAACAAACAGTGAAACTTAAATAGTGATTAGTAAAAAAAAAATATATAGTGAAATAGTAAAATAGTGACTAGAATAATTATATAAATATTGATTTTTTTTAAAAAATAATAAATAAAAGATTAGAGAAGTTTTAAAATTGAAAAATTGTGTAATTATATTGATCAGTAAAAAAAAATTAAAGTAAAATTAAAATTTATTGAATTTTTTTTTGTGTGGATTAATAATTTTGGAATTGAAATAAATTATTATATTTCTTTACAATTAAAGTATAATTACATAAATAAAGTTAATTTAATTTTCTGGCTATAACGCGTAAACAAAAGAAAGCAGAAACTCCAATAACAACAGATTGGCTGAGGAGAAAAACTAATAATTCAATCAATAATAGTTTTTAAGATTCTCCTCTAGTCGTCTGAGAACATCTTTATCAGCGTCAGCGTCAAGAAAATCTGTTACTTTTGCGGAGCGGAGATCATCAAGTGGAGCAGTTCAGAAGAAGAAGGTGCAGTTGGTGGTAATCCAGAAATAACAGGTACAAATATTAAATTAATTGATAAATTAAATAATAAAGATAATAAAATAAATAATTTTGATAGTGAAATAGATTCTATAAATTTAAGTAATTCTAGTAATTTAAGTAATAAAATGAATTCTCCGGACAAAAATACACATAAAGTATGTGCGCAGGGTGCAATACCACGGGTAGAGCACATAAATTATGAAAGTTTAATTAACGGTAATCAAAGAATATATAAATACTTCGTATATAAGAAGTTTCAATGCTATACAAAACGAAAATTCGTTAAAATATAAATAAACTACCAACATCAGTACATCGAAATTTTGTATACAGATTTTTTTGTCTTCTTTAAATTTTTGAGAAATATGAAATCCTTTTGCTCACTCAGTGAGATCGTTTTCTATTCTATATGATAAATTCTTATTTTGCATTTGCTTGGTAATATGGTTATTGCGAGGGGCTGAAGAAAACATTTTTTTTAATTATTTCTGAAATTTATACATATATGTACGGTATTTATATTTTATTTTTTAAATTTGCGATTGCTCGTGTTTTAAACAAAATTATTTGATGTATGTATATTACAAAACGAAAAACGGAACCAAAATTATACAAAACCAAAATTTGAAAAACGGAAAATCCAAAATTTGTTAATATATAAATAAATGACCAACATCAGTATGTAAATTGCATCATAAAAATAAATTTATAGTATTTTACAGCAGACAACGTGGCTTGTTAAAATTTCTCTAGTTGTTTTTCCCTTCTTCTTTCTAACTCCTTACTTTTGTAATAACAATGTACAATTATTTAAATTTTACTTATGCAATAATTTTAATTCTATTTTGAATTTTGCTAAGCAAAGTTTATTTTATTTAGTTTTGTGTTGATTATGAATTTGGTAATAGAAAAAAAAACCTTTTCAGAGGTAAAATTAAATGTTGTACATATAAAAAATTGTGAAAAAACCAAAGAGCTTTCCAAAAATTTTTTTTTTTAGATTTCCTAAAAATAATGATATACTTTTAGAAAAATGGAAAGAAAATTGTAAGATAAAAATTAAAAAAAAAAAAATCAATTCCAACAATTTTTTCGTATTCTGCGATTAATAATTATGCATTTTTTAATGCTAAGAAAAGGCGAGTCCTTAATAGTGCATTCAAATTCGGATATTCGGTTATTCGAATATTCGAATATTTTAGTAAATTTCATAGTATCCGTTATTCGAATATATTTAAATCACTATTCGCGAATATACGAATATTTTTATTGGCTTACTTTCCAAATTTTGGTCAATAAAAAGGAACGAAAAAAACGTTCCCCATTTGATTTTATCTAATACAAAGACAATCTACCTTCTATCAGCTGTTTTATAGAAAAAGAGTTGGCAAAACCAAAAACTGATTTTCATTTGTCATTTCATAATTAATTGACATTTGACAATCAATGATTGACATTTCATTTAAATAAAAATCGTTTATTTTGGAATATCAAGTTTACAAATGTATGATAATAAATGCTTTCGATTAGAAATAAATACAATTACACCTATATTTAATAAAGAGGATCTCAAATGTATATTTAATAAAGAGGATCTCAAATAAAATATTTAATTTGTAATAATCAATTTTACGTTTTTCTATGTTCTTCTTTTATTGTCTTTGCTATTCTATTAGTTATGTTTTTGTTGACTTCATTGGTTCCACTTTTTTTGCTATTACATATACAAACAAAATAATTCGAATAATATCCGAATAATCGAATATTTCAACAAAAAACTATTCGATATTCGGATAGTAAAAACACTCGAATAATTGAATGCACTAGTCCTTAATTATTGCATTGAACAATATTGTACTATAAATAGTCAAAATAATCGATTGTTTAGTTTTCCAACAAAATAACTTGTGATGAATAAATAGATCAAAGCTTATTTTGTTAATTTTTTATATTTTCATATAAAAAATAAGCATTAAATAATTTTGTTAAAACACTAGCAATCGTAAATTTAAAAAATAAAATATAAATACCGTACATATATGTATAAATTTCAGAAATAATTAAAAAAATTGTTTTCTTCAGCCCCTCGCAATAATCATATTACCAAGCAAATGCAAAATAAGAATTTATCATATTATAGAGAATAAAAAACGATCTCATCACTGAGTGAGCAAAAGGATTTCATATTTCTCAAAAATTTAAAGAAGACAAAAAAAATCTGTATACATAATTTCGATGTACTGATGTTGGTAGTTTATTTTTTATAATTTTTAGTAGTTTTAACTTCGTTGAAATATCTTATAAAAATTGTATTGTCTTTGCGGTAATAGAAATAGAACTTCAAATACACAAAATAGATTAGAAAATAATAGTAGAGATAGTAATAGATTAGATTTCCCAACGAATAAAAGATTTGAATTTATTTCATTTTCCAGGACAGAGGAGTATCGAATTTTAGAGATTTTAAAGCAATTTTGGAGAATGCATTCATTCCTTACAAGGATATAACACAACTGCGAAGATAAATAGAGGAATGTGTGCAGATACTGGATGAATCTGTAGAGCAGTTTAGAGACAGGGTTGAAAGGAAGCTGGGTTGTTTCCGTATGTCTGCCAGACATAAATATCCCACAGTATTTGAAGGGATTATCCGGGATGCTGAAGAGACAGCAAGGAAAACATTCATTCGAAGATTGCGAAATGAATCTCTTAAGCATTACGTAATTGGACAAAATTGTACGTACCTAGAAAAAACATTAAATAAAGCATATCGGTTTGCCAGGGAGTCCTTAGAGCTTTTAGGACCAGAGAAAATTGGCATGGCAACAATTAGAGAGTTGAAATTAAATAATGAGACAGCTAGACGAGAACCTAGAATGGACAATCGGATTTTCAGACAACGAACAGGACCACCAATATCTAGACCACTTGTCAATTCATTTGAGACACGAACCACCAACATTAGTAATGGACAGGGCAGGACTTGTCATAATTGTGGACGTGTTGGTCATTTTAGTAGGGAATGTGAATGGTGTGACCGAGCAGGACATACGGAATTGACATGTACAGCAAGACAAAAGTGCCAAGCTAGGGGTACATTTTCGGGAAACACCAATGGGATGAACTAAAATCCCAAAGTTCATCCCCATTAAGATACAGTACGGGTACAGTACAGAAGACCAGGGCTGAACTATTAGTGACATTACCATTAGATATTGCGACGGACGAAACGGTCACCTTATTAGTTAATACTGGGGTCCAGGTAAGTTTGCTGAAAAGAGAAAAATTGGACAAGAAAGCAAACATTTTAATGGACGAAAAAACGGTAATACAGACAGTACACGACAAAAGCGAGACATTAGGGAAATGCACAGGGACTTTTTTAACACCAAAACATTTGGACTGCGATTTCCAAGTTGTTGGAAAAAATTGTAATTTACCAGCTGACGGAATCCTTGGAAACGATTTCCTTGGACAAAATTGTAATATTTTGGGACCGGACAAGTTATTGCACTTCCCGAAAAAACATAGTACTGATATCGAGTTTAGTTTCGATATTAGTAATAAAGTAGATAATAAGAATAATAATTCCTTTTTTAATAGTAATAAGGATAATTTTTATAATTTGTCAGAAAATAAAAAGGTAAGAAATAATGATTTGATTTTACAGGACGATAATAATAAAAATAAAAATATTAAAGGCGATTTAATATGTACGGATATGGATTTAATAGAATTCAAAGAAATAGAAGCAGAAAAAAGTAATAATGATTTAGAGACTGACAAAGAAAATATATCAGACAAAATAGTATATAGTTTAGGGGATGACGAAGTAAATAATAATTATAGTAAAGGAAATTATTCGGAGTTTGAGTGGGACGATTTAGGATGCGTTGAAAATTGTTTAGGAGATTTCGAAGCTGGAGCTTCTATTCAGAAAGCGAATCTGGTAGATGAATCAAACTTAATAATAATAAACGCAGAACTGGTCCATATCGAACCGAATATTGATTGGAAAATTAAAAATAATTTTGAGAATTTGGAAGTTTTAGATAAAACGGATTCTGATTTTATGAATATTAATTTAATGGACCAATCTATTCCTGATGAAGTTATGAATTTAATGGACCAACCCATTTATGAAAATATTAATGATATGACTTTGGATAAGGTAGAAGATATTACCACAAGAGCTGGACAAGTTTCAGCGGATCCTATCGGTAAATCTAAAATCCTTGTTGATGAAAAGCCAGAATTAATAGATTTTACGAAAAACGAATGTAAACAATCCGAAAAAACTTTTATGGTACCAGCACGTTCGGAGAAGATGATAGAAGTATTTACTAAGGATAAAAATGTTAAAGGAGATGGTTTATGTTTATCAGCCGAATTAGAGAGCGGCGTATTTTTAGGTAATGGAATTAGTGAAGTTAAGGAAGGTAAAGTAATTGTAGGAGTACTGAATATTACCATGGAAGATAAAATATTAAAATACTTTGAGCCGGACTGGGTAAATTTGAATAATTACAACGTTTTTAAAATGGGAGAAGGTGAAACAAAATTAAATTCAGGTGATGTGGAAGAAAATGTCAGTTATCTAAGACATTTATTTGAATCTGATAATGTGGAACTAAAGAATAGAATAAATATTTTAAAGAAGAAACTTTGTAGTCATGATTTACTAAATCAAGAAGAAACAGAAACTTTAGAGAGAATATGTGAAGAATGCCATGACATTTTTCACTTACCTGGAGATAAATTAAGCTGTGTTGGTGACATTACGCATTCGATACCTGTAAAAGTTGAAGCGAAAGCCATTAATAGTAGACAATACAGGTTGGCTGAATGCCACAAGCAAGGAATTAATGAAGAGATGACGAAATTGCTTGAAGACGACATCATACAGCCTAGTAACAGTCCATGGAATTCGCCACTCTTGGTGGTACCGAAAAAAGCCGGACCAAATGGTGAAAAAAGACATCGAGTTGTAATTGATCTCCGAAAATTTAATGAAGTAACGATAGGGGATGCGTTTCCGTTATAGTTGCCAGTCAATTTTCTCCCAATAATTTTACACCAAAATACATTCCTTAAGGCACTATATTTATTTTTCTTCAGGTACTTAATAACTAGAATACAATTATTTAATATAACTTATAACAATGATTATATTTTAATACTTTATACTAATTACCTTGTTCCGCTGATCACGATAATTTACTTATAAAAAATATAACCGCGTATGAATATTAATAATACTTTAATACGCGGCAAACGGAATACTTTCGTAAGTATTTTCCAATTGATATTATATATATAAATATTAATATCTTGTTGCTGGTATAATAAATGAACGCTGATCGCTGATTTTCCTTCTGTTCTACACGATGAGATTCTTCTAAATGAGGAAGTAGCTTTTTTGACTTCCTCCACAAGCTAATTTTCTTTTACTTTCTCCTTGACGATTACTGCGCCGCTAATTGCAATTTTTATTCCTTTTTTCGCTTGCCGCCGATGCATATTTTGGCGCTTCGCTTTTTGTCGCTCAAAGTAAGTTGTTTGTCATTTTATACTGACAAGTGACAACTAAGTAACATATTTTAATAATACTAATAATCCTAAATTCTTTACTTCAGGTGGTTGATTGCATATCACCACATCACCCCCTTTCCAGCGAAGCGCTTTAACAAATTCAAATAATTTAATTTTAATTCAATATAATATTTCATAACCTTTTGATCGTATAGGTTTACTTCATCTTATATTTCATCCAGCCTTATTTTACTTTAAGCACAAATCTTACTCTTTTCTTACGATTTATATTTGCTGCTACAAAAGCTGGTTTTACACGATCAATCGATACTGTTTCATTTTTCTTATTCTTTTCTACTATAAAAACCTTCCTCAACCGCTTTACAACCCTGAATGGACCTTCGTATGGTGCGGTAAGTGGCGGGCGCACTCTATCTACTCTAACAAATACAAATTCACACGTTTTTAGATCTTTTGGAACATATATTTCTTTTTGTTCAATTCTCGTTTCGGTCGGACGCAGATTACGTAGATTTTCTCTTAATCGGTCCACGAATTGTCCTGGTGTTATTTCGCTGTCCGGAACGTTCATTACTAGATCACCTGGTATACTCAAATTCCTTCCGTACACTAGTTCGGCTGGTGTACACCCAAGATCTTGCTTAATGGCGCAACGCAAACCCAGTAATATAATTGGTAAGTCTTCGGACCATTTCGTTTTTCCACGAGCGATTATTGAGGTTTTTATGGTGCGGTGAAATCGTTCGACGAGTCCATTTGCCTGTGGGTGATACGAAGTCGTTCGTATTCGATGCACTCCTAAGAGTTTGGTCAATTCCTGGAACAACCGTGATTCGAATTGACTACCACGATCCGTTGTTAATCTGCTTGGTACACCGAAACGCGAAATAAATTCATTTACCAAGGTTCTTGCACATGTTTCAGCTAAAATATCGCTAATCGGATACGCCTCAGGCCAGCGTGTGTACCTATCTATAACTGTTAACAAGTAACGCTTATTTTCGGATGGCGGTAGTGGTCCAACTAGATCTATGTGGATGTGTTCGAATCTGTTACTAGGAAGGTCGAATTTTTCGAATGGCGCTTTCGTATGCCGATTAATTTTCGATCGTTGGCATGGCACACATTCGCGACTCCACACTGCTACATCGCGATTCATAGATGGCCAAAAATATCGATCTACTACTAATTTCCTGCTGTTACGAATCCCAGGGTGAGTGATGTTGTGTAATTGTTCGAAAATTCCCCGCCGGTGGGTTGACGGAACGTACGGACGGTTTTTATTTGATGAAACTTCGCACCACAATTTTATGTCTGATCTCGGTACCCCTACGCTCTCTAGTTTATAAGACGTTGACTCTTTCTGAATCATGTTTTTTAGTTCGACGTCATCTTGCTGTGCGTCGAAAATGGAACGTATTGTATTGTCAACTACATCTATCGGGAAATCTTCTAACCGTGATAAAGCGTCTGCTACTACGTTATCCTTCCCCTTCACATGCTGTATGTCGACAGAAAATTGTGCTATATAATCTAAATGGTTTGACTGTCTTGGGCTCCTTTCGCATTTAGAATTAATGGCGTATACCAGCGGTTTGTGGTCCGTATATATCGTGAACTCTCTACCTGTCAGAAAATATCTAAAATGCTTAACCGCTAAGTAAACTCCTAGTAGCTCTCTATCGAACGCTGAATACCGAGTTTCGGTAGGCGTCAACTTCTTCGAAAAAACGCTAATGGTTGCCACACGTTGTACACGTGTTGTTGCAAAACGGCACCAACTGCTGTATTTGATGCATCCGTAGTTACACTGAATTTTACATCATTTAATGGATGTACCAATAGTGTAGCTTTTGATAATTCGGATTTGGCTTGTTCGAAACGCAATTGGCATTCTTCGGGCCAGTAAAATTCAATTTTTGTTTTTGTTCGCTTTCGATTCGTTAAACTAGCTAAATGAGAATGAATAGGAGCTAAAATTTCTGCCAGGTTTGGTATGAATCTGTGGTAATAATTAATAATTCCAAGAAATCTCTGTATTTGTCGGATGCTATTCGGAACTGGAAAATCTTTAATTACCGAAATTCTATCGCTTGTTGGTCGTATTCCTGCTGACGTAACTTCGTGTGACAAAAAATCGAGCGTAGCTACTCCGAAAATGCATTTAGATGGTTTTATTGTCAGTCCGTATTCTGATAATCTTTTAAATAATATATCCAAATCGTGAATATGCTCATCTTCAGTTTTACTACCCACTAGAATATCGTCAATATATACAAATGCAAAGTCCAAGCCAGAACATACTTCGTTCATAAAACGCTGAAAAGTTTGGGCAGCGTTGCGTAGGCCAAACGGCATTCTACGAAATTCAAAAAGGCCAAACGGCGTTGTTATTGCTGTTTTATGGATATCTTCTTCCGCCACTGGAATTTGATTATATGCTCGTACCAAATCGATTTTTGAAAATATTGAACATCCTGCTAATTTCATGCTGAAATCCTGTATATGCGGAATAGGATAGCGATCGGGTATCGTAATAGCATTTAAACGCCTGTAATCTCCACATGGCCTCCAATCCTTATCACGTTTTTCAACCATATGAAGCGGTGAAGCAGCTTGTGATTTTGACGGGCGACATATGCCTAAATCTACCATATTTCGAAATTCATTTGTTGCAGCTTTATGGCGTGCCGGATCGAGACGTCTCGGACGTGAAAACGGTAGTCTTCCAGAAGTCTCTATATAATGAACTACAGAATGATTTACAGGCTGATCATATCTTGGATTCTGTGTTAACGTCGGATATTTCTTTATCACGTTTAGAACACGTTCCTGCTGAACGCTGTAAATTTTGACGGTTGGTTCGATTGCGTTGCGCACTGTTGCCTTTACTGATAATGAAGTTTCCCTGTCGTGTAGCTGTCGCTTAGCTAAATCCACCAACAAACCAAATTTCTGCAGAAAATCCGCTCCGATTATTGGTCGGGTTACGTTGGCAATTGTAAAAACGTGATGGAATTCCCTTCGCAATCCCAAATTAACTTTTATTAACTTTTCACCATATGTTGCGATAGTCGAACCATTTGCTGCTGTTAATCGTGGTAAATCATCTGCTGGCATACTAGTAAAACGAGACCGTGGTAAAACGGAAATATCAGCGCCGGTATCAATAAGAAAATTAAATTTGTTTAGGTCGTCGTATATAAAAAGGCGGCGTGAGGTGACGGGGCTGCTGAACGCCGCATTTTCAGCAGTGTCTAAAAGTTTTTTGCTGAATGGTCATTCGTTATATTTGTTGAATTATTTTTGAAATTACATGGTGGACGACATTTTGTAGCTTTTGAACCAAACTTAAAGTGGAACCAGCAATGCTCATGTTGTTTTGGTGGTCCTCTCGAATTGCTACGACTGAAATTTCGATGTTGTAAAAAACTTCGCTGACGTGATCTACCACGAAAGGTATTACTATTGTTATTATTATTGAATTGCTTTAGCTCGCTAATTTCTTGTTTCATGGCCTGGATTTGTTGACACATTTCGCTCACTCCGGCGCACAGAGCAGTAATTGGATCAGGTAACTGTGCGACTTTGGATGTTGCTATATTATGTTGGGTGTGTATAGCAGCAATCGATTCTTTATTCAATGTATCCCAAATCCTGTCTGCCATAGTTATTAACGCGTTTGAATCTGTAAGGTTTGACGCTACGAGTGCTACATTCAGAGTGTTGGGCAATCGCCTCATCCAAAATTTTAACAACAGCTCATTATTTACATTAACACCAGTGCCAGAATCAGCCAGTTGGCCAAGATGCCGAAAAAATTCGGATGGACGGCGGTCACCCATCATTGCATTTGATTCACTTAGTAATGAGTTTAATCGTTGTTCTTCTGATAGTGAATTACGCTGTATCAGAGCCGTCTTCAAAGTGTCATAGGAAACATCGTCATCTTTAACGACGTCCATAACCGCCAATACGATATGCTGAGGAAGCGCCGATAAAAGGTATTGGTACTTTCGTGAATCTGCTTTTATACCTTTTAATCTAAATAAATTTTCTAGCGTAATGAACCACGCTTGTGGACTTTTGTCCCAAAAATCAGGAATTTTAATTGATTTCGCTTCAGCCAATTCCTCTGGTACATACATCATTTTCGTGTTTTGAACTCACGTCGTTACTATTATTACCAACATTTTCGTTCACCATGATAAAAATTATTTGAATTTATTTGTTCTCCAAAAATAACAGAAAATAATGGTATAAAATCTTAATGCTGTTAATGAAATTTGTTTATTTTATTTATTTTAATTAAATTATTTTGTAAAGTACAGAGGTAGTGTATTATTTAATATTAACGTGTCAATAGAATTGTTTCCTTATTTTGTTTATTCTTTTATTTATTTATTTTTTTTAAAAAAAAAAAATATATTTATTATTTTTAAAATAACAATTTTATTTTTAATCGTTTTTAATTCTTATTCGGTTTTTTTAAATTCAATGGCGAACGATTTTTAAATATATTATGTAAATTCGGTTTTTATTCACCTAATTAATATTTATAATTTTAATTTCAACAAGTTTGGTACCGAAATTCTTTTATTTTTACTATTCGTTCGTCTAAATATATATTATTTAAAAACGTATTTTCGAGTATATATAAATTATTTAAATTGTATTTTATGTTTACGGAACAAAGTAATTTTACAAAAATAATTTGTTTCACAATTAAGAAATTTTAAATATAAATTATGATTACTCCATCTAGTTTTCTACAAATTTATATTCCCAAATTATTTCGATTACTTAATTAATAATTCAATCTCATAATAATTCTGATAATAATTCAGTTTTTACAAACTTAATTTAAGTTTAATGTCTTATAAAAATTAGAAAATATAATATTTTGTTAAAATTCGAATATATATATATATATATATATATATATATATATATATATATATATATATATATATAAAAATTAAATATTTCTTTAAAATTATAATGTACCAGTTTTAAAATATTTTATATGTTGATTAATTAACTGGGAATATTATTACCTATTAACAAGTTTTAAATTACTTTTAATATTGATTTTTTTAAAACAAAAGAACTGAAATATATAACAATAGCTAATAGAATTATAATAGAACGAAAAACGTGTTAGTGACACTAGAAATAAAAGTATATGTTGATTGCTGGTTTTTATGTAACCAAAATTTCCAGATTTCGTTTTCTTGTTAGTTTTTCTTATAATATTACTTATTACCTTGAATCTTATTCATGTAATGATGAAAAAGTTATTGATTAGCGGTTCCAAGTCGAATGACGTACCCGTACAATTCGTTGAAATTTGTAATTCTTGAAATTTATATTACTTTAAACTTTTTGTAATATTCTTGAAGTAATTGTTAATCTCGATCAGAGTGCCAATGATTCGCTATCGATGATGTAATATGTTAATCCCAGCTTGTGCTGCTCCAGGTGCAAAACGTGGTCGTCGGGGTCACCAATTATAGTTTCTCCCAATAATTTTACACCAAAATACATTCCTTAAGGCACTATATTTATTTTTCTTCAGGTACTTAATAACTAGAATACAATTATTTAATATAACTTATAACAATGATTATATTTTAATACTTTATACTAATTACCTTGTTCCGCTGATCACGATAATTTACTTATAAAAAATATAACCGCGTATGAATATTAATAATACTTTAATACGCGGCAAACGGAATACTTTCGTAAGTATTTTCCAATTGATATTATATATATAAATATTAATATCTTGTTGCTGGTATAATAAATGAACGCTGATCGCTGATTTTCCTTCTGTTCTACACGATGAGATTCTTCTAAATGAGGAAGTAGCTTTTTTGACTTCCTCCACAAGCTAATTTTCTTTTACTTTCTCCTTGACGATTACTGCGCCGCTAATTGCAATTTTTATTCCTTTTTTCGCTTGCCGCCGATGCATATTTTGGCGCTTCGCTTTTTGTCGCTCAAAGTAAGTTGTTTGTCATTTTATACTGACAAGTGACAACTAAGTAACATATTTTAATAATACTAATAATCCTAAATTCTTTACTTCAGGTGGTTGATTGGATATCACCACACCGTTACCAAGAATTGAGGAAATCCTAGATCAGCTGGGAGGTTCCATGTATTTTACAACTCTAGATCTTGCTAGCGGATATCATCAAGTTAGAATGGAACCAGCAGATAGAGAAAAAACTGCTTTCAGCACAGCGTACGGACATTTTGAGTTCAAGCGCACGCCATTTGGTTTGACAGGTGCCCCAGCAACGTTCCAGAGAGTGATGAACTGTGTACTAGCTAGATTACAAGGGTTTAAATGCTTTGTTTACCTGTCCGATATTGTGGTGTATGGAAGGAATTTAGCAGATCACGACGAAAAGCTAAGGGTAGTGTTCCAACGTCTTAGGGAACATAATTTAAAATTGCAGCCAGAGAAGTGCAAATTTCTTAGGAAAGAAGTGGCGTACTTAGGGCATAAAATAACGTCAGAAGGAGTTTATCCCGACCCTGCAAAAACAAAATGCGTGCAAGACCACCCAGCTCCACGTACTACAAAGGAACTTCAGTCTTTTCTCGGTTTGGTCAACTATTATAGACCGTGTATGCCAAAATTAGCTGCAACTGGTGCAATTTTATATCAAATGGCCACTAAATCACAGACTTTCAAATGGACTAATGAACACCAGATAGCTTTTGAAAATGTGAAACAGTTATTGGTTAATCCGCCACTCTTGGCTTATCCGGATTTTACAAAACCATTCAATCTAACTACTGACGCGTGTAGTTATGCTTTAGGGGCTGTGCTATCACAGGGTGAGGTAGGAGAAGATAGACCAGTTGCCTATGCCAGCAGAGTATTGGGTAAAGCAGAAAGAAATTACGCTACCATAGAGAAGGAAATGCTTGCCATCTATTGGGCTATCAAGAATTATAGAACATATTTACTTGGCCGTAATTTCACTGTATTCACTGATCATAAACCATTGATAAGTGAATATAATAAAAAAGACCCAGAAGGTCGTATTAATAGGTGGAAAGTTATGTTGGCGGAATATAATTTTCATATCCAATACAAACTTGGCAAACAAAACAGTAATGCGGACGCGCTCAGCAGAATTCTCATTATAGAAACGGACGAAAAACTAGAAAACATATTAACACAACCAGTGAAAATAAATGTTTTGACTAGAAATCAAAAGGCCAGGTTACTACAGAACGAATCAGATCAAGAAATTTCTTGTGATGAAAGTAGTTCTTCGTACTCTGATAGTGACGAACCAACAGAAAAATTAGCAAAGAGAATGGAAATAGTAGGTAAAATAGAAATTGAGAAAATTATTAAACAGCTTCACGATTCACCCCTAGGTGGACATTTACGTGTAGTAAAAACGTTTAACAGATTAAAAAGACACTATTTCTGGAAAAATATGCTAAAGACTATCAGGTGGTACATCAAAAGTTGTCCTAAATGTCAAATTACCAAAAGAAGAAAAGTAACTAAAATGGCTATGGGAATCACGGACACAGCTAAACGTCCGTTTGACAAGGTATATTTGACCATTGTGGGTCCTTTACCAATCATCCACAATGGAAAGAAATATATTCTGAGTTTTCAAGATGACTTGTCAAAATTGTTAGATTGTGTAGCTATACCGAATATGGATGCGAATACAGTAGCTCACGCATTTTATAAGAATATCTTCCTAAAATATTCAATTATTCCAAAAAAACTGATTACTGAACAAGGAACCAATTTTACTAGCCAAATTTTTAAAAGTTTATGTAAAATTTTAAAAATTCGGAAGGTAGAAACAACGGCCTATCATCCACAATCGAATGGTTCACTGGAACGCCGGCATGGTCCGTTAATTGAGTATTTAAAGATGGTAGTCGAGAAAAATATGCAAATCTGGGATGAATAGTTAGCTGAAGCTGTATTTATCCATAACCACACACCACATGAAGGTACAAAATTTTCACCATTATTTGTTTTGTATGGATTGTGTGACCCACTACCTAAATTTATGAATCAAGCCGCTGAGCCTATATATATATACAATCATGATAACATAATTAATGTAATAAAATTTAAATTGCAAAGTATTAGTCATTTAGCTCGACAAAATTTTAAAAATGGTAAGTTTAAACCCAAAAAACACTACGACCTAAATGAAAAGTCAGTAAAATACAATGTAGGCGATAAAGTTTTATTAAAAAATGAAATAAAAAATCATAAACTCAGTTTAGGTTGGTTAGGGCCTTACGAAGTGGTGGAGGTACCTAATGAATTGAATAGTGTACTTAGGGTAAATGGTAAATTAAGAAGAGTACATATAATAACAAAACAAAATTATGGACTGATAGAAATAAAATTGAATAATAATGAAATCATAATAATAGTTTTTTTTGTATACGAACTGTACTATATTGTGTACTCTATAGTAATAGTAAGTTTTCTTTTATATTATAATTAACAATTTTTTAAACAATTATTAATTAAATTAGTTTTCGTTAGCATATTACTACACCAAAATTTTTAGGAATGGGAAAATTTAAATTTTCATAATTCCTAATTATCATAATTAGGATTTTCATAATTCCTTCTGTTTTATTCTTTCTTTTCTTCTATCTCTATTAAATTACGAGTAGTATGAAATACTATAAAGTCTGGTGATGGGTTGGATGGTCGAAAAAAAAGTTCGCTTAAATTTTTTTTCTAGGCGTTTCCGAGGTCGGGGAGTCCGAAAATGCAAAAAAAAAAAAGTGTGCAGGGGACGCGTATACGTACGCGTACGCTTTTTATGTGCGCAGCAACATCTCCTAGAACCGATCGTCCGATTTTAATGAAATTTGGCACACAGGCTCTAACAGACTTCACCCCGGTGCCTTTACAAGATGAGATCGATCATTTCAGTGGGACCATGATAGATTTCCCCATTTATGTGGGAACCTATGTGTTTTTGTTCTACGGAAAAATGTAAAAAAAAATTTCATGTCTCAGATTTGGATGAAATTTAAAATATAGGTTGGTATCATGATTGTCCACAAGCCTACCAAGATACAGGTCTGTAACTTCAGGGGGTCGATGGTAAAATTTCCGATTAAAATTTCGTATACTCTAGAGCATATAATAATTTTTATCTAATTAGCATAAATTTTGGTACATGTGATAGTTTCCGTATGTACTTAATGTCTGTAAAATTTAAAGTCGATACTTCAGTGGATCCATGTAAAAATCCGTAATTACTTTTCATAAGTTCAACTCTGTATATCTACAGTACCTTTCACCCAATTTCAATGATATTGAATACACAGTTTCATTTAGTTATCTATTTGATACTCCACAAATTTGTAGTTGGTAGGTATAGTACGTTCATGGGAAACTAATATATGAGCAACTTAGTTTCCGAAGAATATTTGCTTTATGTTCTACAGCTTGTAATTATTATCCGATTTCAATGAAATTTGGTACACAGGTTGAGTATGATTCTGCATAGGTTGACCAAATTACAGGTTACTAGGATTAGTAGGTCCATGTTAAATTTCCAATTTCATTTTTTTTTTTTTCATATGTTCAACATATAGTAATTGTTAACCGATTTCAAAGATATTTTATCTGTAGGCTAATTTTGTGATCTAGTTGGCTCTCCTGAAATTTGGAAACCTTCAGGGGGTTCCTAGAAAACAGTTTTAGTTTCCGAATTTTATATAATTACGTGTTTTATTGCATGTAATTATTATCTGATTTTAATGAAATTTGGTACAAAGGTAGACCTTCTGATTATGCATGTGTTGGCCATGATAGAAGTTAATACCTTCAGGGGGTCCATACTAAAATTTCCGATTAAAATTTCATATGCTTTAGAGCATATAGTATTTATTATCTGATTTGAATGAAATTTGACACACATAGTAGCTTCCTTATGTACTTACTGTCTGCAAAGTTTAAAGTCGGTAATCTAGTGGGTCCATGTTAAAATTCCAATTATATTTCACAAGTTCAATACTCTACATCATACAATAATTGGCACCCAATTACAATTATATTTCAAACACAGGTTGAATCTGTGACCTACTTATTGCTACAAAAATTTGTATCAGGTAGTTTTATTGTGTTCATGGGAAACTAATATATGAGCAACTTAGTTTCCAAAGAATATTTCATATGTTCTACACCATATAGTAATTATTATCAGTTTGCAATAAAATTTGGTACATAGGTTGGATTCGTGATTACGCATGTGTAGCCTAATGTAGACGTTAGTAGCTCTAGGGGGTCCATGCTAAAATTTCCGATTAATATTTCATATGTTCTAGAACATATGGTAAATATTATTCAATTTCAATTAAATTTTGTACACAGGTTGGATTCGTGATTACGCATGTATAGACTAAGGTAGAAGTTAGTAGCCTGAGGGGGTCCATGCTAAAATTTCCGATTAATATTTCATATGTTCTAGAACATATGGTAAATATTATTCAATTTCAATGAAATTTTGTACACAGGTTGGATTCGTGATTACGCATATTTATACTTATTATAGTTATTTTAATAATATTATTTATTATTAAAAAAATAAAAATATAAAATTAAATCAGTAAATAATAAAGATGAGCAATTTTGAAGAAAGCACTGTTTGTTACAAAGATAATGTTAATTACAAAAAACTTTTGGACATAAATCGCTGTTAAACAACATACTACGAGTTATCTGCTCCCCCTAGTTAGCAGCTTTTTTTTTCTGTTCATCGAAGTTAGCTACTATATTTTTCGGAATTATCAGTTCTCAAAATTTTCAAATTTTTTAAGATTGATTTTGCGTTGAAGCTTTTGCATTTTTAATTTTACTTAAAAATGCTCAAAGATTTAACCCAAATACAAATAAGTTATTATTGCTATAATTTTTCTTTGCAAAAAACAAAGAGAATTTTATAACACAAAATTTAAAGTGATGAAACAGAGAGAATTTATAGAAGAGAATAGGAGGAAGACTACGTGAGATCCTCTAGAGCTATTGTTTAGGGAAAAGTAGTATAGTGGGATTAGTTTAAATTTTTTTCGTATTAATTTAGATTTTCGTGTAGTAATATAAGTTTTATTTATAGTAATGGTAGTAACATAGGTTGTAGTTATATTTGTAGTAATTTTAGTTTTTATATTATTTTCGTTTGGGTTATATATATTTAGATTTTCGTTGGGTAATAATTTTTTGAAGTAAATTTAGTTTTTATAGTAATTTCGTTTTATAAGAACATCCTTAGTTTATGTGTATTTAAAGGAAATTCAGATAGTTATAATAAAGATAAATAAAATTTAGAGATTTGTAATCAAGTAAATTTTGGAGATTTGAAAAATTTAAGAAACAATATTAATGTATTTTTTTAAGTGTATTAAAATTCATAAAATTAACTAAATTAAAGAAAATATTGAATTAAACCATAATTATGGCAATAAATGTAAGTTTTTTTTAATTTTTCGAAGTAATTTTTTTAAAATAAATAAATTAAATAAGGTTAAAATAAATAATTTAAAAAGTTGTCATCCTATGTATTTCAGGATAAATTTGTAAAATAAATAAAAAATAATTTAAGATAGTTTCGAGAATATCAAAATTGGAAAAGTAATTAAATAAAAATCTCGTAAATTACAAAGAATTGTTTTAAAATAAATGTATTTTTTTTTTATATTTTAAAAATTAATAAAGTTAGTAATTGTTAAAATTATGATTTTAAACCGGATGTAGACGGAATAAATGTAATTTATGCACAAAAGAAAGCATAATAAAATCTGGTTGATTATATAAGAATAAATTTTTTAGTAATTGGTAATTTAAAAATCAGTAATTAATTAATAAATAATTTAATTAATTAGTTAAAAATCAGAACGCACCGTGAATCAAGTTTACCCCGGTCTCTGGAAAAAGTCCAATTTTTACAAAGTGGTCTTTTTCTTCAGGGATTGGGAGATGTTGTGTAAAATTATGGTCGGTCGTTAGTTCAATTACCTGTTTAATATACGCGTACTTTATTTCTCAATATAATGCACTTATTAATTATATTTAATATTGGAATAAATTGCTTAATTAATAATATGTTAATCAAGCAAATTAATAATTAAATGTACAACAGGTAATTGAACGACATAAATAAGACCTTGATTTTCGTTAGTAACGGAAATCAATGCAAATGACCGTCTGTAATTTTACAATTTGAAAAGAAATCAATGTTAAAATAAAAATCGAGAGTTGATTCGCGACGCGGTTAGAATTAGGACGTATTTTAATTAAGCTAAGTCATATTATTAGTAAAATTAAGTTAAATAAAGAATTAATTATATGAGTTAAATAAATAAATCTTGTGTACTTATTATAAAGATAGTAAAGTTAAAGAAAGATAGAAAAGTTAAAGTAAGTACATTTATGTTATGGAATAATAGCGTAACATTAATATTGAGGCACATTCGCTCTAGAAGGGTAGATAAGTCAATATATCCAGAGAAAAGTTGATGAACGAAAACAATATCTGCTATTTCCCGGCGCCGCTGCAGTGATTGAAGATTAATTAGTTTTAAACGGTCAGCATATGGCGGCAAGTTATAATTATCCACCCACGGTAATCCACGTTGAGCAAAACTTACGAATCGTTGGACCGATTCGATTCTGTTAATATGTACCTGCTGATATGGATACCAGACTTGGCTAGCATATTCTAGTAAAGGTCTAACAAAAGTTATATAAAGAGCCTTTGTAACGTATGGGTCCGATAACTCTTTAGACCATCGTTTTACAAAACCAAGCATGAAATTAGCTCTACAAACTATATTGTCAAAATGACAGTGAACGTTAAGTTCACTATCACATAAGATTCCCAAATCTCGAATGTACGTAACCCTTGGAACAAGAATATCGTGAAGATTGTAATTCCGTTCAGGTAGATGAATACGTTTACGTGAGAACGTAAGCCTAATTTATAACTAATGTAAAACAGGTAAGAATTGTAAGAAGTGTCAGAAATTTCAAAGTTAAAATGTATGAAATGGTATTGGAACATTTATAACAAAGGTAAGAACGTTGAAATATTCGCAAGAAATGTAAAAGTTATATTAACTTGAACTTTTCTTATTTTTTTTACCTTTTTTCTAACAAAGTAGTTGTATGAATTTTGACATTTAAAAATTGCAAAGTAGAAAATTGAAAATTGCAAAGTAGAAAATTATTACTAAAAAATTATTATTAAAAGATGCAAAAGGATATTACTTTCGTGAAATGTGTGGAGGAAAAATGCTGCATTTATAATAAACAAGATCCTGATTTTAATAACAAACATAAAAAATAGTTTAATATTTTAATACATCGTCGGCTGATTATTGCTTTGTACCATGTCCACTTTTCACTTTTTTTTGGTTTAACTGTTATTTCTGGTTGAGGGCTTCTAAACGAACCTTTTAATAATAAAAACCCTTAATTTAGTTATTGAAATCTGGTATAATGAGTTTAAATTTTGTTCCATGTCCATTCAATTTAAAAATTTGTTAATATTGTTTTGACTCATGTCCCAATATAAGTAAATATATAGTAACAAAAGGTAAGAAAATTAAGTTGAACTTAAAAAATAGACCTCGTATAAGGTTATAAAATTATAAAACAGCGTTCTTTATTTCTGAAAAGGACTGTTTTTGCTTAATCAACTAAATATCTTTAATAAAAAATACCTGAAATAAAATTAATCAGAACTTATTAAATTTATCGTTTCATGTTCATATTCAGTGTCTAATCTTCATTAATCACCAATGGAGCTAATTATGAAAGAAAAATTATTTGCAAGTTGCTGGCATTAATTGGTAGCAATTCGAATTTGTTCCTGCAAAGTAGAACCAAAATGTTTTTCTTTACGTAAAGAAGATTTTTATGATTTTCAGAAAATACCAAAAAAATTTGATTTTAGATCAGTGCCTTATACACAAATTAAATATATCTAAATTAATGATTATTTTTATGTTTAAGGTTTATTTTCAATTTATAATTTGAGATAAATAAATAAATCTAATAATTTTTTAAATTTTCCCCATTTTTTGCAACTTTTGTTATTTCAATTGGACTTGATACAATATTCTAATTTATTTGTAAAATATTTTACTTTATTTTGTATCATGTCCTTTCAAGTAATCTCATAACTCCGAAATTAAAAGTTGTAAAAAGTTAAAAAAAATATCAAGATTTCTGACAAATTTCCTAACTATTATCTAAAGTAATAGAAGTATTAATATTTATACTTTATTAAAAAAAGGAATGTAAAGTTTAAATTCCTAATAACTCGAAACTATTAAAATTGGACATGGTACAAACCAATAATAAGCCGACGATATGTTTTATGAAATGACTTTTAGTTTATATTTTTCGAAAAAAAAATTTTTTGGAACTTTTATCAATAATAATTTACTGACATTGACAAGACATATGTCTTAATTTTTCTTACGTTTTTACATTAGTTATAAAACCATATAAAAAATTCTTACTAGTTTACCTGTTTTGCATTCTTTATATTTCTACCTTTTTTATATTTCTACATTAGTTATAAATTAGGCTGTAATGCTTTGGCATTTTTCAACATTTAGTTCGAGACAATTTTTTAAACCCCAGACTGAGAATCTATTCAAAGCCTGTTGTAGTGCTAAAACATCTGATGTGTTAGAAATAGTTCTTGAAATTTTCATATCATCGGCAAATATATTTGAATCACTTTCTTTTAAAATTAAAGACACATCATCAAAGGTTAATATAAATATAAGAGGTCCTAAATGGCTACCGTGTGGTACACCAGATTTGGCTACAAAAGATTCAGATTGATTCGATCGAAAAAGAACTCTGTATTGACGATTAACTAAGTATGAGTTTAACCACTGAAGGAATAAGTTGTTAAAACCGAGCTTGTCAAGTTTAAAGAGAATAATTGAGTGAGATAGTTTATCAAATGCTTTACTAAAGTCAGTAGTTATAGCATCAACCTCAAAACCCTTCCCCATTGAGATTAAACTATTAGAGACAAATTCTACTAAACTTGTAGATCTACCTTTGAAGAAGCCATGTTGTTTAGAAGATATTATCGATTTACAGTGATTGTAAAGTGAATCATAAACAATACTTTCAAAAAGTTTAGGAGTACATGAAAGTTTCGCAATTGGCCTATAATTATCAACATCAGATTTACTAACTTTTTTATGAACAGGGATAATAAAACTCTCTTTCCAAAAATTTGGAAAAATCCCTTCAGTTACAGATTTTTGATTTTTTTTTTGTAATAGGCAATGCTAGGTACTCACTACATCTCTTAAGTATTATAGCTGGTAGACCGTCCGGCCCTGGTGAATAGTCTTCTTTTAGTTTATTAATTTTGTCAATAACAGTATCGTAATTCAAATTAACTGAAACAAAAGATGTTTGCGCCACATTATTTAAGTATTAAAAGTAGTTAAAGTCAGGCACAGCGTTATTATCTATAAATGATTTGCTAAAGTATTTAGCAAAGAAGTTTGAAATTGTTAGTGCTTCATTACAATTAACATTTAAGTACTTAAGTGTACAAGGATAGATTTTCAAAAGATTTTAGGATCGGAAATAATATCAAACTGCATTTGATTAATGTAATCTGCGTAGATAATTCCAGAAATGCATTGGATACATCTAACTAAGACGCATAATCAGAATCTAATTTAGAATTTAAAATTTTTGCCATAATTTATTACGACTATTTCTTAGTGACCGAAGTTCACTGTTGTACCAAGGAAGTGAGGATAAAGTATTATTTTTTAGAATTCTGATCGGAATTGATTGTTCAAAGCATTCAATAATTAAGGAGTAGAAATTAGAAATAATAGAGTTAATGTCGGAATTTAAGGAAAAAATCAATTCAAAATTAACCCTGCTTAAAAGAGAATTAAGTTTGTTAAAATCTGTTTTACGGAAATTAAAGGTGTATGAAGTTTCAGGTAGGAAGTTCGAGTTACCATTTTGGAAAGAAAAAGTTAATGATAGAGGAGGATGGTAAACATCAATGATAGATAGATATTGAGAGCATTCAACAACAGTACAGTTTGGCGCATCAGAAAAAAAAATTAAACCAAGTTGCCTATTTAAATTATTTTTGACATTACTGACTTGAAATAGGCCTACATCAGATAAGTGGTCAATAAAAGATGTTTCAATAATTGATATCGCATTAGAAGCAGTATAATACGATTCGTCATCTGATGGGATCCAAGTTAATTTGGGTAGATTGAAATCCCCAACAATAATACAATCATCATCACAAGCCATGGACCCATTAAAAAAATCTACAGTATTTAAAAATAATTGGGAACATGCAAAAGGGGTCGATGGGTGTATATAACAGTTCAATACAAAAACAGTTCTGCCGCTAAGTGATATTTTCACACAGACTTATTCAATATCAACCGTGTTTGGAATATCAAAAGCAGAAGAATCATATTTGGAGTGAACTGCTATAAGTACCCCTCGACCTGAAAAATTAAAACCGTCTTTTCGGTACACATTAAAGTCTGATGTGAAAAGCTCGTTATCATTAAAACTATTACAAAGATTTGTTTCCGTTAAGGCGAAAACATCAAAGGGAAGTATTTGAGATTTTAAATATACTTCAGTAGTTTTAGTTCTGAGTCCCCTTACATTTTGGTAGTAAAGGGACAAACATTTTAGTTTTTTTTGGACCGAAGCATGTGATTTGGTGACACTATTACGAGTAAATTCCTTAAAAAATACTCCATTCGGCCACGAATTCTTGTTCATTAAAATATTAAAATTTTCATCAGGAACTATAATTTTAAATGATGCAACATGAACAATAGGCTTACTATTTTTTGTGCATTTAATAGAATTTGGAATACAATTAGTAAGTCGACTTGTAATGTTAGTTACCACATCATCACAAGAAGTGTCAGGATGATAACGAGAGGTAAAAATAGCTTTTGGTCGAGAAATAACACGTAAAGTTGCACTGAAGTTGCAAATCGTGGTGTTAGGAGTATTAATACATCCACTATTAGCATTGATAGAACTAATATTAGTAATTCTATTGTTTTTTAAGCTAATATTTAAATTTTTTTTTATTATTTCTTAATTTTCTTGCGTGTCCCACCTTACTTGTAGTTTTATTGTCCTTAACATTGGCTGTAACGTTATTAGAGCTTCGTGAAGATGATAATTCAATCCTTAAATTATCATCTACAGAATGTTTAGAAATAATATTAAGCGATGTGTCAATTAGAATTTGATCATTTAATTGTGCTGAAGATAATAAGAGATCACTCTGATGATCAATAACTGATTTGACTAAAAGATCACAAACAGTTCTATTCGTGGATGTTAATTCATTTTCGACTCGATCGAATTTTACTTTAATTTCATCAAAATGAGTATCATTTGTTGAATTTATGTTTTTTAAATCAGTAGAGAGTTTACTGATGGATTTCAGTATCGACTCAACGTTAGAACAAAATTGTTTTTCAAAATTATTAAGTTTAACTGTATTAGTATTAATGTATTCACTAACCAACGAATAATTTTGAGAGTTGGTAAAAATTTCGCGTCGAATTTACGTTGGAAGTTATGCGAAAATTCACAATTATTTTCTACGATACTTTTGATTGAGGCTAAATTAGAAGAAAATTCTTCCATTAATTCATTATTTTTTTTAAGAAGACCACAAAAATTAGTGGATTTATAATCTGTACTGTGACGGATACCTACTTAATGTATATATATATATATATATATATATATATATATATATATATATATATATATATATATATATAAATATATAAATATATATATATACACATATATCAAACTAATAAATATCATTCGATTAATTGAAAAACATATAAAATTATTATATTCAAAAATATAATATGTATCGTTTAATATTTTGGTGTAGGTGTCACAATATTTTTATATATAAAGCGACCTACCGCAAATGTGTGCATTATGCATTGTACTTATATACATATTTGTACGAAAGTACAAGTACTTATAATTACAAATATGTATATATGTACATATGGATTTCGGGTTATAGCATGTTCACAATTCAACCTATACCCTGGTTATAGAGCTATATCATAATATAAACGTGATATTGATTTATTTTTCCATACAAAAAATTTGTCATTCTATATTGTAATATCCGTATACCCACTTCGAAATGAGGGATTGACTGAACAAGGTATAACAAAATATCGATTCATTTGCAATATTTCAATATTATTGATCATATTTCAATGAATTTTAACACCCCTACACAAAAATTGTTAATCTTGTCAATCAAAGCACCTATGATATTATTGTTTTATTTTCAATTTTGGCAAAGTATTATTAGTATCATTAATTTTTTTTTTTTGCAATTATTTTCTTTCAATACCAGCTGATTTTAAAACTTAATGTCATAATATATTAAGTATTTTCAGTGTGAACACCATTTTTTATACCAGGGGTATAGAAGCCCAGCCCATAACCAGGGTATAGAATGTAAGTGTGAATATGGTATTATGCATATTTATTAAATATTGGAATGTGCATAATAGGCTAAATAGCACATTTGGTTGCTATTATATTTTTCCCAAGAAAAAGGGCTATTTTGCTGGCGCAAGCAGATATTAGAATTCATAAGAATTATTTAAGAATTATTGTAATGTTTAATACAACAACACTGTAATTAGTTTTAGGGTATAAAAAGAGCTGTAATGAAATAAATAAAATCACTTATTTGTCAACCAGCAAACTGTGTTTAACTCCTTAATTGGCTACTCGCTATTAAGACTAAACTAACTTGCTGAAACCAACTGGCATTGGCTCTAATAGTTAGGTCAGATTAACTATAGGCTATCCGCTTTAGTATTAGTAGAAAGCACATAAGACAAAGTAAAAGCTATAATAAGATATAGCACTTCCTAGGTACATAACTATAGGCTATCCGCTGTAGTGCATTACTGTATAGTATTGGTACCGAGCAACGTTGGGCAGAGGACCAGCGAACGTTACATGGCGATCCTGCCAGGAGCTGGCAAACCACTGAAGGAGGTATTACGTGAAGATAAAGCCGCTAGACCACGTCCAATTACAATCGAAGAATACCGAAGTAGGGCTCAACCGGCACCAAAAAAGACAACGGCACCGGCTGACCCGATAAAAATAAAAAAAAGAGGTGGAAGACCGGTAAAAGCAAGGAAGGCCATAGGCGAATTAAAACGATTACAACGACTTGCTGTGGCACCAGAAGAGAAATAAAAATTTCAGTTGCGGAAACAAGAATTACAGAAAGCTGAAAAACTTCGACAAGAAGAGAAGAAAAAATTGGATAATTGTTTTCAAGCAATTTCAAAATAACTTTTTTTTTGGACCGAAGCATGTGATTTGGTGACACTATTACGAGTAAATTACTTAAAAAATGCTCCATTCGGCCACGAATTCTTGTTCATTAAAATATTAAAATGTTCATCAGGAACTATAATTTTAAATGATGCAGCATGAACAATAGGCTTACTAATTTTTGTGCATTTAATAGAATTTGGAATACAATTAGTAAGTTGACTTGTAATGTTAGTTACCACATCATCACAAGAAGTGTCAGGATGATAACGAGAGGTAAAAATAGCTTTTGGTCGAGAAATAACACGTAAAGTTGCACTGAAGTTGCAAATCGTGGTGTTAGGAGTATTAATACATCCACTATCAGCATTGATAGAACTAATATTAGTAATTCTATTGTTTTCTAAGCTAATATTTAATTTTTTTTTTATTATTTCTTAATTTTCTTGCGTGTCCCACCTTACTGGTAGTTTTATTGTCCTTAACATTGGCTGTAACGTTATTAGAGCTTCGTGAAGATGATAATTCAATCCTTAAATTATCATCTACAGAATGTTTAGAAATAATATTAAGCGATGTGTCAATTAGAATTTGATCATTTAATTGTGCTGAAGATAATAAGAGTTCACTCTGATGATCAATAACTGATTTGACTAAAAGATCACAAACAGTTCTATTCGTGGATGTTAATTCATTTTCGACTCGATCGAATTTTACTTTAATTTCATCAAAATGAGTATCATTTGTTGAATTTATGTTTTTGAAATCAGTAGAGAGTTTACTGATGGATTTCAGTATCGACTCAACGTTAGAACAAAATTGTTTTTCAAAATTATTAAGTTTAACTGTATTAGTATTAATGTATTCACTAACCAACGAATAATTTTGAGAGTTGGTAAAAATTTCGCGTCGAATTTACGTTGGAAGTTATGCGAAAATTCACAATTATTTTCTACGATACTTTTGATTGAGGCTAAATTAGAAGAAAATTCTTCCATTAATTCATTATTTTTTTTAAGAAGACCACAAAAATTAGTGGATTTATAATCTGTACTGTGACGGATACCTACTTAATGTATATATATATATATATATATATATATATATATATATAAATATATAAATATATATATATACACATATATCAAACTAATAAATATCATTCGATTAATTGAAAAACATATAAAATTATTATATTCAAAAATATAATATGTATCGTTTAATATTTTGGTGTAGTTGTCACAATATTTTTTATATATAAAGCGACCTACCGCAAATGTGTGCATTATGCATTGTACTTATATACATATTTGTACGAAAGTACTTATAATTACAAATATGTATATATGTACATATGGATTTCGGGTTATAGCATGTTCACACTTCAACCTATACCCTGGTTATAGAGCTATATCATAATATAAACGTGATATTGATTTATTTTTCCATACAAAAAATTTGTCATTCTATATTGTAATATCCGTATACCCACTTCGAAATGAGGGATTGACTGAACAAGGTATAACAAAATATCGATTCATTTGCAATATTTCAATATTATTGATCATATTTCAATGAATTTTAACACCCCTACACAAAAATTGTTAATCTTGTCAATCAAAGCACCTATGATATTATTGTTTTATTTTCAATTTTGGCAAAGTATTATTAGTATCATTAATTTTTTTTTTTTTTTTTGCAATTATTTTCTTTCAATACCAGCTGATTTTAAAACTTAATGTCATAATATATTAAGTATTTTCAGTGTGAACACCATTTTTTATACCAGGGGTATAGAAGCCCATAACCAGGGTATAGAATGTAAGTGTGAATATGGTATTATGCATATTTATTAAATATTGGAATGTGCATAATAGGCTAAATAGCACATTTGGTTGCTATTATAGTTTTCCCAAGAAAAAGGGCTATTTTGCTGGCGCAAGCAGATATTAGAATTCATAAGAATTAGTTAAGAATTATTGTAATGTTTAATACAAAAACACTGTAATTAGTTTTAGGGTATAAAAAGAGCTGTAATGAAATAAATAAAATTACTTATTTGTCAACCAGCAAACTGTGTTTAACTCCTTAATTGGCTACACGCTATTAAGACTAAACTAACTTGCTGAAACCAACTGGCATTGGCTCTAATAGTTAGATCAGATTAACTATAGGCTATCCGCTGTAGTTATTAGTAGAAATCACATAAGACAAAGTAAAAGCTATAATAAGATATAGCACTTCCTAGGTACATAACTATAGGCTATCCGCTGTAGTGCATTACTGTATGGTAGAGGTACCGAGCAACGTTGGGCAGAGGATCAGCGAACGTTACATGGAGATCCTGCCAGGAGCTGGCAAACCACTGAAGGAAGTATTACGTGAAGATAAAGCCGCTAGACCACGTCCAATTACAATCGAAGAATACCGAAGTAGGGTTTAACCGGCACCAAAAAAGACAACGGCACCGGCTGAGCCGATAAAAATCAAAAAAAGAGGAGGAAGACGGGTAAAAGCAAGGAAGGCCATAGGCGAATTAAAACGATTACAACGACTTGCTGTGGCACCAGAAGAGAAATAAAAATTTCAGTTGCGGAAACAAGAATTGCAGAAAGCTGAAAAACTTCGACAAGAAGAGAAGAAAAAATTGGAAACCCTGTTCAATAATTGTTTTCAAGCAATTTCAAAATAACTTGAAACGTTTTGTATGTATATATATATATAAAAAAAAAATCAATAAAAATATATATATGAAAAATATATACAAATTAAAATACATATAGGAACATATATATCTTCCACATATATAAATATATTTTTTTGTAATGGATTACCGGGTGGTTCAGTACGGATCCCCGTTATTTTTAGTTATCATCATTAATGATGATACCATCATATTTATTGAAAACACCAATATATTTGGGTTCTCAAAATCATCATGAATAATATATATATATATACATTTATACAATATTAACAAACAAAATAATTTAATTATAAAATTTAATAATCATTAATGAATAAATAAATAAATATGCTCTAATTTAATATTTTTTATACAAATGTATCATATGTTGAAAACAAATTTAAAAAAATAAATAAAAATATATATATATATATATATATATATATATATCAATAAAATGAAATATCAATAAATATAAAAAAAAAAAACAATAAATATATATATCTTAAATCATTTCTGAAAAATATTTAATCATTCATTTATTTATTATTCTACTTTCGAAAAAATTATTGTTTTTAAGATCTCCACTCTTCCGCCATGGGCCAAACAGCCACAAAAGAAGAGGAAATCTTTATAAATAATAACGCGGGTATTTCTAATAATAATATTCAAGAGAAATATTGTAATACAAATTCATTATAAATGTTAAATTCAATTTTATTTTTGTACATATTCTATATACTATAATGGTTTTTCCTGTATTAATATTATTTTATTTAAAATTCAATATCAAATTTTTCCCATTCTATATTTTAAATGGTATATACGAGTATATATTTTTTACAAATTCTTCTTTGTTCTTTTTATTTTAAGTTTAATATAAAAAATTTAATTTTAATATCGAATTTGTTTAGTTTTAATTTGTTTTTCATATTAGATATAATTAATAAATATCCAATTAAATATTGAATAATATAAAATTTTAAGAAAATTAAATATTTATTTCTTATTTTTTGTTATTATAGTTTTTTTTTTAATTAATGAAATATAAAATATAATCATCACTATCCTTAAGTATCATCATCATCATCTTCATTAAAATCGTCTTGAATTCTGAGCGAATTATTATACGTGTAATAATTTTTTGGATCTATCAAGTGTTAACCGGTTTCGAATAGATGAGTGAGCATATGACCAGCTTGAAAAAAGCCTTTCTATTTGTGTAGATGATGCAGGAATTTGTAAAAGCTTTGTTGATAATTTAGACAAAGTTGGGTGTTTGATTGTAGCCATATTCCAAAATACTAAAGGTTTTTTTATTCCTTTTTCATATAGGTCTTTAAAAAATGATGTTTTGTTTCGAAAATTATCCCATTCTTTTATTCCAGTGCAATTAAGTTGCTTAAATAAAAAATTGTTTATTATACTCTTGTGCGTATCACTTAATTTATCACTGTCGTAAGTAGGATGGAGATAAAAAGCTGTCAAAGCATATTTATTTAATGCCATATCTGTTCGCGATTTCAAGTTGGAATCGAATTTACTTTCAAATTTCTGTGGAAGTTTTATATTTAGCCAAAGATGAAAAGTATCTGCAGCTGAACATTCAGTTGATTGGCAAGTATTTATAAGCTCACATATGGGGCTAAAAAGTTGTATTTTATTTTTAACATCTTCTATAAATTCATCGTCAAATATTAATTTAGCAACATTTTGCTTAATTTTTTTAATTTTTGATTCAGCTGTTACGCATTTCATATATGACCAATTTTGTATCAAACATTGGTAAAAATCTCGATATGAACACCATCTAGTATCACATGGCAACTTAATTCTGCTTCCACCTTTTTCAATTAAAATTTTTTCTAAATCAGCTTGTTTAAATTCTTTTTAAATAGATGTTACTTTTTCCGTTAATTGTTTGTTTAGAATATCCTTAGCAAATAAATTTCCTGTGTGGCTACTGCAGTTACTATGCCAGACAAAATGCTGTGATAGTTTCCCCATTTTAATCATGGCACTAGCATTATCGGATACAACAGCATAAACATTAGTTGAAGACAGATCCTTTGCAATGTCTACTGATTCTGCAACAATTTCGGCCAATTTTTCAGCTGTCTCAGAATTTCCAGTCAAGTCCCAAGCTTGCAAAAATGCTTGTTGCCCGTAACATCGATACAACCGTTTTTGAATTAGTAGCACAATTTTTCCATCCATCGATCAATAAAACTGAATCTGTATTCATGGAGGCCTTAGCAGATGAAATACACTTTTTATATTCATTATCAAGTAATATGGTTGATAATGCTTTCCTACCAGGAATTTTATCTACATATGCTGGTCGTAATTTTCTAATAAAATTTTTAAAATGAACAGAATCCACCAACCGCAATGGTAAATTGCATCCAAAAATTAATTTTGAAAGAGCTTCATTTAAATCGTCTTTTTCTTTATCGGTTAGTTTGTCAATAAAATTTGACATTAAATTTGTATTGTTTTTTCCCAACGATCTTTTATTACTTTTGCTTTGGAAAGTGAAGATGATGATGCTAGAAAATTTGGTGATGTATTTCCAGAGTTAATTGACGATGTGGAAGTTGATGAAAATTGAAATTGTTTTGCTAATTCAGCAGGTGGATATGATCTTGGAAAGGAAAATATATTGGTACTTGATGAAGATGCTGATAAGCATGGTTGTGGAGAGGTTTAAATCTTCACTAAGTAAAATATCATCGTTTGAAAAATCCATATCCTTTAATTTTATCACAAATTTTATTTTAGTTCTAAAATAATAATAACTTAAACTAAGTTCTTACCGTTGTATTTGGTATTGGATCCAAAGATAAATTATCATTGTTGATAATTTCATTCTCAATATTTTCATTGGCTATACTTTCGTTATTTTTTGGATCTTCCAAAATGATGTAAACAGTGTCTTCTTGATGTGTTTGCATAGCAGTAATTTCTGCTTCTCCATTTTTTTGTTTACAAATATTTCTAAGGAAATATAAATAAAAAAAATACAATACAAAATATTACTTATCTATGTCCCATTTTTAAATACGAAAGATTACTATTTTTAATATTTTAATTCATCTTACCTATGTCCCCTTAGTCGGCTTTCAGCAGTATTAAGCAAATATTTTTTGCATTGATCAAATCCCAGCTCTTCAAAGGCTTTGTTTTTTTTTTACGTATAACAAATGTATTTAATATAAATATATTAAATACATTTGTTATACGTAAAAGTATATATATTTTATAAAATTAATATAATTTGTCACTTTTTATTTTACCAAAGTTTTTTAATTTATTTAGAACAAATAATTAAATTTATTTATTTTTATTTAAAGTTAATTCTTAATTTTTTGAACAAATATATTTATGAAAGACAATTTTTATTCCGTTTTAATAAACACAAAATCTTTTTATAAAATCAATTTCACGTGCTGATGAACATGTACTAATAAATTTGTGTTTGACAGTTCTCACAAAGCCGACATTATATATATCATAGTCGACATTGTCTATACCAAATTTGTTTGTCTACGCTATTGTCTACACTAACAACACTGAATGAAGTCGTAAGATATGTCAACACAAATAATCGACCTAATAATAATAATCATAATTACAATAATAATTCAATTTATAATAGAAGAAATAATAATTATAATAATAATAACCAAATCGATACTAAAATGGAAACAACAGAAATCAAAGTTATAACAACTCGAGAAATACCTCCAATACGAATTCACCAAATTCAAGGATTTTAGCAATAACAGAAAAGGGAAACGAATAACCCACCGAGGGGGAAGCCAACCTATCGGTAGGGGATTACACAATGTAGGCAACATTAATAACGTAATTTTTACAGTAAATATTTAGAATGGACTTTACGTTAATATTAAAACAAATGACATAAATTCAACATTCTTAATAGATACAGGGACATCAATCTGTACTATTAAAGAAAAAATTTGAGGGGACAGTATAATAAATATAAATAATAAAACAACAATTCATGGAATTTCAGGACACCTCAATACTTTAGGAACTGGTGTTAGCCAATTAAATTTTCAATTAATAAAAATTTATTATGAGTTTCATGTTGTACAAAATGACGTTCCCGTACCTGTAGATGGTATTTTGGGAGCAAACTTTTTAAAATTTTATCAAGCTAAAATAAATTTAGAAAAATTTATTCTTGAATTAACTATAAATCATGAATAAATTACTTTACCCATATCGAGTAAAGACAATTTTAATACAATTACACTCGCACCGCGATGTGAATCGACTTATTGGCTAGATGTACCTTTAAACAAGAACGCATATTCTATCAAACAGAGCTATACGAAGGGGTTTTCATGGCTGGATCTATATCCAAACCATAAATGGTAAAATACCAATTAAAATATTAAATACTAGATAAAGTAACGTAAAATTAAATTGGGTTGAGCCAGAGTCTTATAGTACAAATTACCATTATATTTTAAATTACGAATTATCAAAACAAAACTCAAAAACACGATTAAAAAAATTATTAAAAGAAATAAATTACGATACACTAAATACCGAAGAAAAAGAATGTGTACAAAATATTTGTACAAAATTCAATGACATTTTTCATTTAGATGGAGACTCACTGACAGTAACTAATATTGGTAACGCTAAAATTCAACTTAAAGAAGGTACATCACCGGAATATACAAAACCATACAGAATACCACATTCACAAAAAAAGGATATACAAGATGAAGTTCAAAAATGCTAGATAGTAAGATAGCTGAACCATAAATTTCTGCTTGGAATTCACCAGTACTGATAGTACCAAAAAAGAAAGACCCTGTTACAGGATTACAAAAATTTCGAATGGTGATAGATTATCGAAAAGTGAATGACGTCATAGAAGATGATAAATTCCCACTACCAAATATCACAGATATTTATGATATGGTAGGAGGTGCAAAATATTTTTCATGTATTGATTTAAGTCAAGGATATTATCAAATGGAATTGGATGCAGAAAGTAGACCATGCACTGCTTTTTCAACAGAAAAAGAAAAAAATGGACATTTTCAATTAACTCGACTACCAATTGGTTTAAAAATATCACCTAGCTCATTTTCACGAATGATGTCAGTAGCTATGTCAGGTTTGACATACTCTAGATGTTTCGTATACTTAGACGATTTAATAATATTTGGAAATAGTTGAGAAAGTCATAATAAAAATCTTATGCAACTTTTTCAAAGACTTCGAGAAGTAAACTTAAAAATACATCCTGGAAAATGTAGTTTTCTGACATTTTACCAGATCCATCAAAATCGGATTCAATTAAAAATTTTCCACAACCTAAAAATGCAAACGAAGTTAGACGATTTGTAGCTTTCGCTAATTACTATAGAAAATTTATTCCAAATTTCGTTACAATTACAATTCCACTAAATAAATTACTTAAAAAAGACGTTAAATATACTTTTAATTCAGATTGCATAGAAGCCTTCGAAACAATCAAAGAAATTTTAATAAGTCAAAAAATATTGCAATTTCCAAATTATGATGAAGAATTTATATTACGAGCTGACGCATCGGGTTTTGCTCTAGGAGCAGTACTTTCTAATAATGAAGACAGACCGATTGCATATGCAAGCAAAAGTTAAATAATGCTGAGAAAAATTATAGCTTGATAGAGAAGGAATTATTAGCTATAGTATGGGCTATTAAACATTATAGACCATATCTATTCGGTAGACGATTCAAAATCTTAACTGACCATAGACCATTAGTATATTTATTCTCTCTAAAAGAACCATCATCAAGATTGATGAAATTTAGGTGATTGTCAGAAGAATTTAATTTTTATGTTGAATATTCACCAGGCAAAGAAACTGTACTGCAGATGCATTGAGTAGAATAAAAATATCATCAGATGACTTAAAAATTTTGATTGTTACAACAAGATCAAAAGCAAATAATAAAGAAATTGATAAAACTGATAAACCAGAAGACACAGATGAAGAAATTATAAACGAGTTATTAACACCACCACCAACAGGTGAAGAAATATCCAAATTAAAAAATCAACAGGATATTATTATGGGTCCAAGTAAAGTTTTAGCTTATATTCCAAAGAAAAATCGTTTATTAATGATTAAACCAAACAATAGCATCAAAAAACAATCCGCAACATTCGGCAGATTGCTATGGAAGGATGTACAGGAAATCACTGGTTCATTAAAATTAGAAAAGTTATATATTACAAGAAATGAATTATTAAAATTATCAGACGGCCGTCGACAAAATAATTTGAATAATATGAAAAAGAAATTGAAAGAAATGTTTAAAAATACGAGTATAAGAATACAAATCATGAAGGATTTAATATGGATAACTGACCCGGCAATGAAGAAACTATTGTTAAATAATTTTCATATACTACCAACTAGTGGACATGCAGGAATAAATAGAATGATTAAAAATATAAAGTGTAAATACTTCTGGACAGGAATGCAGGAGGATATAACAACATTTATAAAACATTGCGAAGTATGGCAGAGAAATAAACATATTAATGTTAAAAAACAACCAATGGTAATAACATCAACTAGTGAAACAAGCTTCGAAAAAATATATATAGATTTAGTCGGACCATTAGATGAGACAGCTGACGGATATAAATATATACTCACAATACAAGACGAATTAACAAAGTTCATAGAAAATGTTCCACTTAAGAACAAAAAAGCGAACTCTGTGGCAGAAGGACTCGTAGAAAATTTTATTTTAAAATATGGAGTACCAAAGAAAATTGCTTCAGATCAGGGAACAGAATTTATGAGTATTGTTTTCAAAGAGATGTGTAAAATGCTAAAAATAAATCAAATGTTTTCTACAGCTTACCATCACGAAAGCATAGGAGCGTTGGAAAATTCACATAAAGTATTGGGATAAATAGTTACCATATTATACATTTTGCTATAATACAGCTGTACACTCTGAAACTGAATATATTTATGGAAAGCAATGCAAATTACCTTCAAATCTCACTAGAGAAGTTGAGCCACTTTACAATTATGAAGACTATAATATAGACCTGAAAAATAAGTTGCAAATAGCACATAGAGATGCAAGAGAAATTTTAGGAAGAAAAAAGTTAGATGAAACGAAAATAGAAAGAAATTAGATCCTATTTATATAGGACCATACGAAGTAACAGGCACTGAAGGTGTTAACTTTGAAGTAAAAACAGACAGAAAGAAAATTCTGGTACATAAAAAAAGGTTAAAACCATACTATATATATTTAATGTTAGTAAACGAAAAATAATAATAAAAAAAAATAAGGGGGAAGGGGACGCCTGGAAACCCTATATATATATATATATATATATATATATATATATATTCCATACTCATGAATCATTATTAAAAATAAGAGTAAAATTATTAGGTATAAACATTATAGATGTAGAAATTATTAAAAGTAAAAATTGTTAGGTAAATAGAAACTACATATAAAATTTCATAAAGTAAATCAATATAAGAACTATATTGACAACTAGCTATTGTTAAGATAAATATAATAACCGAATTATATTGTTATTATTGAATTTAAATTTTAATCTAAAACAAGTAACAAAAGAAAATACTTGACTAAAGATTTTTTTTTTCGAAAATTAAGGATAATGAATTTATACATATATTAAGAATAATGGGTGGTCTGGGTTAGGACAAATAGGGTAGGCTCTGATTGGTCGCTGACCCAGTGCTGCAACTATTTGATTTCTGATCAAGTGTTTGCTATACCTCCACGCTGGTGGCCACTGGTAACTAAATTTCTAACACCCGTTAGTAATTTATGCGAAAATAGCAAAGGCTGAGGTCCTCCTACATGGGGGTGGGCAAAGACCTGACGAGTCATTCCCGCTTGAGAAATCGAGAAAACAATAAGTCACGAATTCTACACATGAGCCTCGGATAAATAATGAAAATAACGGAATAATGACACGGATATGTACAAAGGACAATGATTTAAAACTAGGAACATGGAATATACAAACAATGTTGCAACCAGGGAAAATGCAGGAAATCGCGAACGAAACACATAAATATAAAATCGACATACTAGCTCTTCAGGAAGTCAGATGGCAAGGAAATGGAATAATTAAAAAAGAATCTTACTCGTTTTATTATAGTGGCCCTAGTAGAAGAACTGGTCAATACGGCACTGGATTTATAATCACCAAAAACACACAAAAATCAGTGCTAGGATTCACACCCATAGATGACAGAATGAGTACTTTGAGGATTAAAGGTAAATTTAATAACATAACAATAATAAATGCATATGCACCAACAGAAGTTGCAGGTGAAGATGAAAAAGATCTATTTTATGAAAATCTTAGCAATCTGTGTGAAAATATTAGTAGTTACGATACTGTATTAATTATGGGTGATTTTAATGCCAAAGTTGGTAGGGAAGCACATATACGGAACATAGCTGGAAAATTTTCATTGCATGAGATGTCAAATGATAACGGAACGCGGTTATGTCAATTTGCGAGCGAACAGCAACTAAGAATAAGAAGTACTGCCTTTCAACGTAAAAATATACATAAAGGTACCTGGAAAATACCTGGTATGAACTCAACTAATCAAATCGATCACGTATTAATCTCAAGCCGATGGACTTCTTCAATTATTAATGTAAAAAGCTGCCGTGGAGCTAACTGTGATAGTGATCACTTCCTAGTCATATCGATTCTACGACAAAGAATCTCTAATGTTGCCAAAATAGGTGGTACAAAAAGAATAAAATGGGATTGCGACAAACTTAAAAATATTAATATCAAAAAACAATTTCAAGATGCTATCAGAATCCAACTAGAAACACCGCTGGAGAATGTGGAATCTGTAAACGAAGAATGGCAACAAATAGAAAATAGTATAATAACAGCAGCTAGAGAAGTAATAGGTACAAAAACCATTGAAAAAAATGCTGATTGGTTTGACAGCGAATGTGCTGCAGCAATCGAGGAAAAAAATCAGGCAAGGGCAAAGATAATTCAAACTAACACCAGAAGTAATAGAAGCATATATATAGAAAAAAGAAAAATAGCAACGAAATTATGTAGACAGAGAAAGAGATTAGCAATGAAAACCAAAATAGTGAAAATTCAGGAGGAGCAAGACTGTAACAACACACGACAGTTCTATGAAAAAGTGAGAAAAGAGTCAAAAGGATATCAACCTCGACTAAACGCTATTAAAGATAAAAATAATAAAATATTGTCAGAAGAAGAAATGATAGTTAAAAGATGGGCGGAATATTACAAGGAATTACTCAACGTGACACAAATGCCAACGAACGACAGCATAGATGAGGTGATGTATACCGCGGATCCTGAAACTCCAAGCCCAACTATAGAAGAAACTCAGAATGCAATCGATAAATTAAAAAACAACAAAGCACCAGGTTAAGATAAGATTACTGCTGAACTACTAAAACACGGTGGTGCAACTATGGTACATAAGATTCATCGGATTATTTGTAAAATATGGAGCAACGAAGTTATGCCAGATAGTTGGAATATTGGTTTACTTTGTCCAATTCATAAAAAGGGTGATAAATTAATATGTGAAAACTATAGAGGAATAACTTTGCTGAATTGTATATATAAAGTCTTATCAAACATAATTTACGAACGTTTAAAAACGACATACGAAGAACAGATCGGTGAATATCAGTGTGGATTTAGGAGCCAGAGATCGACTATCGACCAAGTTTTTCTGGTGAAGCAAACTATGGAGAAAACATACGAATATAATGTAGATCTGCACATAATGTTTATCGATTTCAAACAAGCTTTTGATAGCATAACCAGAATAGAAATTCCGAAAGCGTTTTCAATGTTGGGCGTACCAAATAAACTGTCAAACCTGGTCATGATGACGATGAAACATTCCGCAAGCAAAGTGTTAGTACAAGGTGTCGTTTCAGGTAAATTCAATATAAACAGTGGCGTACGGCAAGGGGATGCACTGTCATCTATAATTTTTAATATGCTGTTGCATTATGCAATTAGAAATATTGATAAAGGGGGGAGTGTCTTCAATAAACTCTACCAAATTGTAGCTTACGCAGATGACATAGCAATTATAGCGAGAAATTATAACGCTATGGTTGACATATATAAGAATCTAAAAAAAGAAACGGCGAAAGTCGGCTTAAGGATAAACGGTCCCAAAACTAAATATTTAAAAACGTCAAGAAGCGAGGCGAGAAGAAAACCTGAAAATATTGTAATTGATGACGATAACATCGAAGGAGTTGCAAATTTTAAGTATCTTGGTGTTTTATTATGTAATAGTAATAGTATCCAAAGTTGTGTACGAGAAAGAATTCAAGCTGCAAATAAATGCTATTACGCTCATATTAAATTAATGAAATCGAAACTGTTAGCGCGGACAACTAAGCTCAAAATATATCAAACTTTAATACGACCAATAGCAACGTATGGGTGCGAAGTATGGACGCTGACGAGCGCTGAAGAAAATATGCTTCGAGTATTTGAACGGAAAATACTTCGTAAAATTTTTGGCGCAATCCGGATGGAAAATGGTGAATATCGAAGAAGATACAACGCAGAACTAAATGAATTAATAGCAAATAATGATATAGTTAAATACATAAAATCTCAAAGATTGCGATGGGCAGGACATGTAGTAAGGATGTCAGAAAGTAGGCCGCAGCATAAAATTTTTATTACAAAACCCCTACTAACAAGAGGAAGAGGTAGACCAAAGAATAGATGGGAAGACAGCGTCGAAAGTGACGCTAGAAAATTACAAGCCAGAAATTGGAAGACCGATGCTAAGGATAGAGTTAAATGGAGGCAAATTGTGGAGAAGGCTAAAGCTCACCCAGGGCTGTAACGCTATAAGAAGAAGAAGATTAAGAATAATGAATTTTATACTTTAATTGTAAATATATATATATATATATATATATATATATAAGTTGTGAAAAGAAAAAAATCCTTAAGAATATAAATATTAGAAATTCTTATGAATGTAAGAAAATTTTTATTGTAAGAATAATGTAACATTCGAATATATGTTTGCGCTAAGGAAGGATATTGCAAAGAAGGAATCTTTTAGTATAAGATTCCTCCTTTTCCGCCAGGAGGGGTGGTGTGACGGATACATACTTAATGTATATATATATATATATATATATATATTTATATAAATATATATATATATATATGTACATATATCAAACTAATAAATATCATACGATTAATTGAAAACATATAAAATTATTATATTCAAAAATATAATATGTATAGTTTAATATTTTGGTGTAGATGTCACAATATTTTTATATACAAAGCGACCTACCGCAAATGTGTGCATTATGCATTGTACTTATAAACATATTTGTACGAAAGTACTTATAATTACAAATATGTATATATGTACATATGGATTTCAGGCTATGCACATTTATTAAATATTGGAATGTGCATAATAGGCTAAATAGCACATTTGGTTGCTATTATAGTTTTCCCAAGAAAAAGGGCTATTTTGCTGGCGCAAGCAGATATTAGAATTCATAAAAATTAGTTAAGAATAATTGTAATGTTAAATACAACAACACTGTAATTAGTTTTAGGGTATAAAAAGAGCTGTAATGAAATAAATGAAATCACTTATTTGTCAACCAGCAAACTGTGTTTAACTCCTTAATTGGCTACTCGCTATTAAGACTAAACTAACTTGCTGAAACCAACTGGCATTGGCTCTAATAGTTAGGTCAGATTAACTATAGGCTATCCGCTGTAGTTATTAGTAGAAAGCACATAAGACAAAGTAAAAGCTATAATAAGATATAGCACTTCCTAGGTACATAACTATAGGCTATCCGCTGTAGTGAGTTACTGTATAGTATAGGTACCGAGAAACGTTGGGCAGAGGACCAGCCAACGTTACAGTACAAATAAAATTAAAAAATTTAAGACAATCGCCTCTGAATTTAATTACTTTAGAAGTATCGATGGCGGACTTACATATACTACAAATAACCGATTACATATCAACTAAAATATTTAAAATCAAAATATTACAATTACTATAATAATATAAAAAAATAAAAAATTTAAATTTAAAAAAATTAGGTCAAATGGCATTAAGTCGATCAAATGAAAAAATCGATTCGGAAAATTAACCGTGACCAAATAAGGTCAACACATTGCAAGAATAAAATAAAAAATGATACTCACGAATTTAACATCAACCACTACTAAAATTAAATAAAAACAGTAACAAATAATACAAAAAAATTCTCTTGAGAAATATAAATTAAAACAAAGCCGTAACATACGTCACTACTAACAATAATGAAAAAAAAAAAAAATTATAAGAATATTTTTTTTGTATAAGTTTTTAAAAAATGAAAAGTTAAATTAAAATAAATTAATTTGTATTAAACAAGTTGGAAAATTTCACTTTTCTCATAAATTAATAGAGATTAATAAATAAAATTAAAAACATGCAATTTAGGAAAAAATAATTTTTTTAAATTATTATTTAATTTAATATAAACACTAAACACAACCGACTCAGTAAAATTTCACTAGAGAACACAGTCTTGCAGCTGTGGGATCAGTCTAGCCGTTCATCTTCCTCTCTGGTCGTTGGTCTATCGTTCCTGCCATATATCTAAGCTACGCTGTCTTGCTTCTGTAGCTGCTTCTTTTCTACTTTCATCTGGAGTTCTTGTGTATATTTGTTTCCTTTCTCGTGCAAGCAAATCGATCGGGATAACGTTCGCGATTACGTTTACTGCCGGGTACGAGACCGACTGATATGAGCACGCGACACGTATAGCTCCTCTCCGTTGCACCGCTGCTACGCGCTATCTACAGTATCCTTTATTAAGTGAGTCTGCCCAGATTACTGCTCCATACAGTAGAATGGACTGCATTGCCGTCATTATCAATCTTCTTTTTGTTGGTGTTGGGCTCCCGATATTTGACATAATCCTGCTTAACTGATTTGTGATTGCTGCCGCTTTGTTTGACGCTTCCTCAATCTGGCGCCGATAATTCAGCTTGAAATCTAGCATAATTCCAAGATATTTTGTTTGTATAATTTCAGCTCCTACTTGCACCGGAATTATAGTTGGAATTCTCTTCTTTGTCAGCAAAACTATTTCAGTTTTAGCTTCCGCAAGTTCTAACCCGTGAGTATTCATCCAGTTGCTTACTCTTCTCATAACCTGGTCTAGTTTGATCTGTGCTTCTTCTGTTGTTCTCGTTACAACAATAGCTCCTAAATCATCTGCATACCCTGATAGCCAAGTATTTAGTGAAATTTCTATGCGGAGAAGGCTGTCGTACAGCGCGTTCCATAAGTCTGCGCTGCCCCTGCTGTTTTCTCTGTTCTTCTTCCGCTTTCGGTGTTATATATCAGGCTGCGATCGTTCAGGTAATCTGCTATCATTCTCAGGAATGACTCTGGTATGTGAAAGTTGTTCTTCAGCGCATCAATCATATCACTCCATCTTGCTGAGTTGACATCTAGTGTTGCGAACATGACGAGTGATGATTGGTTGCCTCCGCCATCTCTACTTTTTTTACCACTACCTGAATTGCATCTAGTGTTGATCTTCCTTGCCGAAAACCGAACTGCATATGTGACAGCTCTTCTTATTGCATCTCCCATTCTTGGCTTTATTAGTTTTTCAAGTAATTTTCCTGCTGTGTCTAGCATACATAGTATACTGTAAGATGATGCTGAGAGTTGTCCTCCTTTGCCTTTATCGATTAAGACCAGGCGCGCTACCTTCCAACTTTGGTTGAAAACCCCTTCCTTCAAACACGTATTATACATGTTCAGCGTTATTTGTGGGCGAGCAGCTTCCGCTACTTTAATCGCCTCCGCTGGAATTCAATCAGGTCCCGGTGCCTTCCTGTTTTTCATTGACATTGCTGCTTTATCTAGTTCCTTTTATGTGAACTCTGGAATTTTCTCGTCTGCTTCTATCTCACTGCTGTAATTTCTTATTTGATGCATTGTGAAGAGAGTATCAACGATATTCTGTGCTATTTCTGCTGGCATTTCGTTTGCAGCTGCTGGTGCTCTTATCTTTTTCATGACTATCTTGTATCGCAACCCCCAAGGATCGTTGTTGACGTCATTGCAGAGCTCCTTCCATCTGATGTTCTTATTCTTACTCTTCTTAATAGCGTCGCGTAAGCTTTTCCTGGATGTTATATACTCCGCTGTTGTAGTTGCTGCTTCTGGTCTACTTCTGGATCTTTGTGCGACTCTGCGTAGGTGTAAGCATTTCCTTCTTAATTCAGCGAGTTATTCCGTCCACCAATATACTGCCCGCCTGTTTACCGTTCTACTTTTCCGCGGCATTGATGCTTCGCATGCTTGCGTGTAGCTTGTACCACTGCTTCCGCTCTCGCTCTGCTTTCAACTCCTTGCATCGCTTGTGTTGTTTCATCCAAGTTGTTTCTTAATGAATCTCCAAATTTTGTGGCGTCGAATTTAGCTGCATTCCATTTTTTGTTTCCTTCGATATTATCTGCGTGTCTTCTTTCGGCGCTGCTTATCTTGAATGTAATATACTGATGATCGCTTGCTGTATAATCTTCTAGAACCGCCCTCTCTTGCGTGTGAGGTAGAAGCTTATTATAGTGAACCTGCTGCATTTAACCCAGACAAAACCTCTTGCAGCCCCGTGTCCTTCGACGTGTATCCTCCTTTGATTTGCGATCCAGATGTCTTCTGTATTTGTCTCATCCATATACCATTTGCTTTTGTCCTTATTTTTGTACTGTTCGCAGATTATCAGTATATCAATCCCTTTTTCTTGTACGACCTGCATTAGTAAATTATTTGCTACTCTGCTTCTGTGCAAATTAACTTGCATTACTTTGATCATCTATGGCGTCTTTTGGCCTCCTCGAGAGCAATCCTGAATGCTCTACATGACCCTGATCCAGATATGTGATCTACTTTCCTTATGTTGAGTTCGGCGCACAGTACACACTTGGCGGCTTGAGTACAGTTCTTGATTGTGTGTTCTTTTTGTCCGCATTTATAACACAGGTCTCCTATTTGATTTTTTTTTGCAGTGTCTCTTCACATGTCCAAATTTGAGGCATCTAAAGCAACGCACTTCCGTTCTTGTCCTTATTCTGCTTCTTATTAGGCCGACTTTAATTTTTGCAGTCTTCATGAGTACTCTTGCATCTGCTTCCTCCATTTCTATAATTTCCATCCTTCGCTCTCTGCCGTTTGATTTTGTGAGAGAGAGTTTGCAACTCACTTTCTTTTCTTGGTCTCTGTCCCAAGGCGTCTTGCACCTCTTTTACTGTTATGAAGCAGTCATTTGCTGTTGTCCCTAGCATCTCTTTTAGGTCTGAGATAAGTTTCTCTTTAAGCCGGTTGTAAGCCGGTTCGCTTGGCGCTGTCATTAACTCTGCTACTAAAAGCATAGCCCCTGGTTGCTCGTTGTTCGTAAAATTTAGTAATAAACGATCCCCCCAGAATCCGTGGGTTCGGTCTCCGTAGAGAGTGGATTCTCCATACTGGATGGATTACCACCTAGGGTAATATTTTTGTTTTGTGTTACTACCATTTTTTATCTTTTGTTGTCTTTTTGTTTCGAAGTTTCCATCTCCTCTAACCGATAGCTAATTACGTACCCGCCGTGAACGTAAGTACGCGCCGCGCCCGTAAGCCTAACTGATGTTCGTTTACCTAGTTATTGCGCTAGGAGTCATTCACCCACTCTCGTTAGCCTTACCGAAGTAAGTTACTCGGGGGTTCCCGGCAGATAACTATGTTACCTACCTTCTAGGAGGTGAGAGTTGAATTTGTTGGCAGATCTGTAGGTGTTATCCAGAAGGTCTTCCCTAGTTTTTATCAGAGTAAATATTAGGAATATACCCTGTCTATGGCCAGTACCAACCTTTGCCCCCCACTTCCTGTATCAATAGGACCATAATTAAAATTAAGTTTTCTTCTATTGAATGTTTCTAGAGAGAAAACTTTGACATTTTTGTGTAATATGTAATTACATGGCATAAATTATAATGGCATATGCCTTCGAATAAATCGTGCATAATATCTACGAAATAATTTTCCATGACATGAAAAGAAGGAATAGAGTTAAAAATAGAGTTTTGTTGAATACAACTTTCTTTGAATGTCAAATTCAGTACACTACTATCATAATTTTCGATAGTTCTTTTATACTCTCACATTAGTTTATGAATAACTTTTGTTTCATTTCTGTCGTAAGTACAGAATCTGCAGTAATGAGAAGATGAAAACGACTTGCTTGAATCACAAATACTATTAACTCCCAGATTATCTCCTACAATCAAACCTAGAATACATAAAACATGAAAATCACGACTTTCTAGATTTAAGACTAGACCCGTTTCTTCTAAAAACTTTATTTCTTCTATTAAACTACCTAAATATTTATCATTTCCATAAGTCCATAAGTGGATAAATTTCGAAGGAATAATTTTTTCACGGGATTACTTTTAAACGTATAAAAATCATGCGATTGCTTTTAACATATTAAAATCAAAAATTATTTGGATTAAGTGGAATGTTACTACGCGATCATACAGGGTGCCCGCGCTACGAGTGCATTTATTTCGGGACGTGATTGGGCATAACGAAAAACAAAAAAAAATCGTTGTACAGGGGGCCTCTAAAATGCACCGTTATCGAGATACAGGGTGATTAGTTTTTTTTTACAGTTTTACATAAATTGCAAAATCTTGCAAACTATTATTCAAGATTCTTAATTATTCGACAGGTAATTGTCGTAGCTTTATTTTGATATATCATTTGATGATATTAAGTGTTGCCAAGGTGCAAATTTAGTATATCAAAGTTGGATTTTCTTTTAGTAAAATCAAAATATCTCAAAAAAGTTTCGTATTAAATTTTTTAAATAATGTTAAATTAACCGCCATTTATTCTCTATCAAAAAGCTGAAGGTTTGAAAGCTGTACCTGACGTACGAAAAAAGTTACAGGTCAAAAGGTACATACATATCGTGTAGAAAAAATAAAATTTTAATAAATTTTAATAAAATAAAATTTATTTTATTACATAAACAGGATTTTGTGTAATTCAGATAATTATTATATAATAAAGGTTATTCAAGTGCATTATAATATATAAAATACACAAAAATACCTTATCCACATATGTGAATCGTAATATTTCACAACCTTGATATTAATATTGTTGTTTATATTTCCTTTATTCCATAATAACAATATTAATATCGTAAACATTCATATATAAGTATGCGCAATGGGCTTATGCATTATCGTCACATAATATTATTGTACACAATATTATGTTCTATAGTATTATATTAATGCTGATGCGCCTTTCCTTCATATTATAATTATGAAGGTCGCATTTACTATATTGTTTACTATAAAATAAACATATGATTTGTATAACAAAGTTTGTTATACAACACCTCCCTTTTCCGGACAAAATTTACATATAAAAATTTTTTAATTTGGTATTTAAATTTTGGTATTTCAGAGTTTTCATGCTTTATGAACTTTTTTTTTTTTTTTTAAACGTTATTAATTTTATTAATTTTTTTGAAAACTAGAATTTAAACAAGTTAATTAATTACTACTTTTAAGAACTTCAAATTTAAAAAATATATATATAATTTTATTATAAAATTTAATTATTTTTATTATTCCCTTTAAATGTATATATAAGTTAATATTTTCTGTTATTAATCTTTTAAATTTTTATTTAAAAATGAAACACCAAATTTCCGTGCAATATAAAGTTAAATTTTATTTTATTATTGTGCGATATGAAAAACTTAAACTAAGACTTATTAACTATAATTATAAAAACTTGTCTTTCCTATTTGAAGACTGAATTACTTATGATTTTGCATGAGCAAATTATTTTACTTATTCTAATTACATTAGTAAATTCTAAAGATTAAACGCATCGTCAGCAATAATTTTGTGTGGGAACAATATGATAACAAAATTATATTTAAAATTAATTTGTGGGAAAAGAATTTATGATTTACTAAAAAGTATCATATTAATTTATAATTAACTCTTCCCCTTTTAAGTTCAAATGACCTCATTTGTTTGTTAGTTCGAAGATTATTGCTGATGAATCGGCGGCTCTGTTTATTGGATTTGGTACTTTTGATTCGTGTTTGTCATTTACTACAGATGGATTTTCTTCATTTGAAGTTTTTCCTCTTGTTTTAAAAATGATTGTTTTATTTGATTTAATTTTACAAATCGAAATTACAATTATGATTAAAATTATTAGAGTAATTGAACTGTAACTAATAGATTGATAAATAACTTTCTCAGTATTAAATAAATCAATTTGTTCTGTGTTATTTATTTGAATTTCTTTTATAATTTCTAATGACAATAATTCACGATATTTCTTTTCTAACGATGTTGGTTGCATTATTGGCGGAAGTGGTTTCATAGATGAGATTTCTCTCGAAATAAATTTAGTACCATTAACTTCTATTGTCGTATTATGATATTTAACAACATAAGTTCCACTAAGATTGTAAGATGTGTCTTGAAATTTTAAAGATCCAATAAATTGATTTAATAAAAGAATTCCATCAGATATTTCGTCTATTGATGGAATATGATGACTATTAATTTTGTTACAGCTTGAAGAAAGACTTTTCAAAAGCTTGGGAATGCAAGTAGAATTACTAATGTTTACAATATTATTTTTGTTACAAATTGATAGATTATTAATTGTTTTACAATCCTTTGTTATTCCATAAATATTATTTTTGTTTGACAATATGAATTTATAATTTACTTCATTTACATTATTATTATTTTTTACTGGTTTAATTAACAATTTATTAAAAGTTTCATTAGTTGTTAATGGAATATTTACAATATAAAACAAACATGTGTTATTTGTTATAATTTTGACATTGGCAAAATCTAAAGCTTCTTCAGGTGTTGCATAAGGCAAAGATTCCTTGTCAGCAAGATCAGTAATAAAATTCATTTCTGAACTGGATAAAATTAATGAGTTTACAATACCTGATTTAGACCAATGAATAGCATAGGCGATATTAGTTAATTCTTCTTTAATTAACTTTAATTTGTATTGAAAGTTAAATGCTAATCTATCATTAAAAGTAGCTTCTTTCTGAATTGAATTTATTATTTCATTAGTTATTTTAGTTAAATTGTTAATACGATCATTATGCAATTGATTTATAATAAATTGTTTATTATTATTTTTTAAAACATTATTAGTTTTATCTTGAATTAGTTTAAAGTCTTCATGGTCTGGATTACCTGCAATCCATTTCCATGCAGTTCCAATAAAATTAAAAGATCTTTTAGATCTATGGTTATGAATTTCTAAATTTTTTAATAAATTTTGTATTTGTTCATTTTCATGTTCAAGATAAGGAAAAAGAGGATTACTTTCAGTGATATCTTTAATAAGAATATTTTTAAAATTTTTAGTGAATTCTTGGTACTTATCTAATTCGATTACATGTATTAATTTGAAATTTCCGTCATGTATTTTTGCTTTTCCTATGTCGACAGCAATCAATTGAGAACTAGAATAATCCAAGATTTGTACCTCACTTATTGTCATGTAAAACAATGATCTGAAATATAAAAGGAACTAATTTTTTATAAGGCTTTTATGAATGGTTCGACCAGATTCTGTAATAACTAAAGTATTTTTGTTTTCTCTAACAATTTCTTTTTTAAATCTAAAAGTTAACTTTGAACCTAATCTTTTATTATGTTTTACATAAATAATTTGTCCTGGTTCGTAGTTTTTTATTGGCTTTCTTTTTTTATTATGAACTTTAAGGTCTTTTTGTTGTTTTATTTTTAATTTATCGATATTTTCCAATCTAGTTTTTTCAAAATCTTCTGGAGATATGTTAGAAATTCTGCCATAAAATAGTTCTACTGGTTTTTTCCCTGTAGTTGAATGAACAGAATGATTGTATTCGTTAACAGATCTTTCTAGTAATTCTTCAAAATTACGTGAAATACCATCTGTTTTTAGACATCTCATAATTTCAATCAAAGTTGAATGAAAACGTTCGATTTGTCCATTAACTTCACTCTTATATGGTGGTGATTTAAATACTTTAATTTTTAATTCGTCTTCTAATAAAGAAGTTATTGTGGCAGAATTGAGAGATGGTTCATTATCAATTACTATTGATTCAGGAATATTGAAGAGAAATAATAAGTCGCGAAGAGGTCTTTTAATATCTTCAATTGCTCTTGATTTAATACTTTTAATTTGAACAAATTTTGTGAATTTATCAATTGCTGTGAGAACTAATTGTTTTTCCGTAGAAAAAATATCAATATGAATTATGTGACCAGGATAAGTTGGAATTGGAGTTGCATTAATGATTTGATTATTTGGATGTCTGTCATATTTGTTTTCTTTGCAGACAGTACAAAGTTTTATAAAATGTTTAATTTTATTACACATTTTAGGAAAATAATATTTTTCGAATATTTGTAATCGATTTTCTTGTAAATTTCTATGAGCTCTTTTGTGAGTGTTCAATATTATTTCATCTTGGTTAGCTTCATTAATTACGTCTTCAACCTGTTTTTGGGCAAATCTGATTTTATAAGTATTTAAATGAATTGGATAAATTTCTTGAATTTTTCCTCTTATTCGGTCTTCAGTTTTTAATCCATTTATTGTGTGTGGATTAAGATATTTTTTTAAAATGGTAATTAGATCAATTTCAGAATAATCGTTTTTTGATATTATGTGTCTTTTATAAGATGGAAAAGGTTCCTCTAATTCATAATTTGAATTACCAATTTTTATAATTATTTGATTTCTAAAAGTATTAATAGGAATTTCTATTGTAGGAATTAAATTTTGTGGTGAGCTACTACTACTGTGTTGAGAACTACTCATTGAATTTATTGATACTGGTAATCTTGATAAACCATCAGCTACAACGTTTGTTTTGCCTGGTTTATATTTTAATTCGTAATTGTATTCTTCTAAAATCGCTTTCCAACGTTTCATTTTACTATTAGTATTTTTATTACTAAGCGCGTAGGTAAGAGGTTGGTGGTCAGTAAGAATTTTTACTTTCCTTGATCCATAAAGAAAATTTCTTAATGAATTAAGTGACCAAATAATAGCCAACATCTCTTTTTCATTAGTCGCGTAATGTTCTTCCGCTTTTGACAAAGTTCTTGAAATAAATGTTATGGGTTTACCAGATTGTGAAAGGACTGCACCAATAGCGTAATTGGATGCATCAGTTGTAAGCTCAAACTCTTTGTCAAAATTTGGATATGAAAGTAGTATTTCTTTAGAAGTTAATGAAATTTTAATTTTATTAAATGCATTAATAGCATTTTCATCTAAAATTATATCTTTATTTTTGGAAGCATTTTTCGACACGCGTCCATCTTCCCCTCTTAAAAGCAAAGTTAGAGGTTTTGCTAACTTAGCGTAATCTTTAATAAATCGTCTGTAATAACCAGACATTCCAAGAAAAGATCTGAGATCTTTTAAAGTTTTAGGAATTGGTAAATTAACAATTGCTTCCACCTTTTTGGGATTTACTTTGATTCCTTTACTTGAAATTACAAAACCAAGAAATTCGACTTGTGAACGCAAAAATTCGCATTTGTCTAACTGTATTTTAATATTAGCTGCTTCTAGAGTTTTAAAAACAGTCTCTAAATTTTTGAAATGTTCATTTTCGTCTTTACCGAAAATAATTATATCATCGATATAAACATAACATATTTTTCCTATAAGATTTTTTAAAATATCATCTAAAGTTCTTTGAAAAATAGAAGGTGCGTTTTTAAGGCCAAATGGTAAACGAGTGAATTCAAATTTACCATTATTTATTGAAAAAGCTGTTTTTTCAATATCGGATTGTTTTAATGGAATTTGATGAAACCCACTTTTCAGATCAATAACAGTAAAATATTTATTATTACCTAAATTAGCTAGAACTTCATTAATTTCCGGTATAGGGTACCTATCTGGAATTGTAACAGTATTTAATTTTCGATAGTCAATTACTAATCTATATTTTTTTTCACCAGAAGCATCCAGTTTTTTTGGAACTATCCACACTGGAGAATTATATGGAGATTTAGATGGTCTAATGATACCATCTTGAAGTAATTGATTGATTTGTTTTTGAACTTCGTCTTTTAGACACATTGGATAAGGATATGATTTTGAATAAATTGGATCATTTGTTGTAGTTCTAATTTCTCCTTTTACTTGAGACGTATAAGTTAATTTTTCATCTGGATCAGTGAATAAGTTAGGGTTAATTTTAACCAAATTAATTAATTTTTCTTTTTGTTCATTTGTCATATGTGACATGCGAATATCGATAGTATTAACGAATTGTGATTCATGTTGTTTTAATGGAATGATAGTATTAGAGTTTATTGTCATATAATTTTTATCGGTGTAAATTGTAGCACCTAATTCTTTTAAACTATCATTTCCTAAGATACCATCGAAAGAAGAAAGATGAGGTAAAATATAGAATTTAATTTTTGAAGTTTCCGATCCGAATAAATTAATTAAAGCATGGTGCGTAATTTCAATATTACCACCAACTGAATTTGCGTAAAAAACTTCTTCATTAGGAATAGGATTTCGAATAAATTTAGATTGAATGTAATTTTTGTTAGACCCAGTGTCTATTAAAAATTTGAATATTTGGCCACTCTTCACTTTATGTTCAAAATATGGTAGTGAAGAGCGCCTTACTCTAAAAAATGAACGTCATCTAAATAATGAAATTTTTCACATTCAGGTTGCTTTTCTTGTTTGATATAATCGATCAAGGATTCATTAAACTTTTCATCATAATTTTTTATTCCATTATTATATTCTTGAAAATCTACATTTTGTTTATTTTGTTCTGTATGAAAAACTCTTTGAGTTTTATTTTGATTTTGAATTTGTTGTGAAGGTGGTCTTTTATATTTTTGTTGATTTTGAGGTCTATTTCTATAGTTAACTTGACAAGAATTTATCGAACGATCAACTTCCATTGGTTCCGGTTTCGGAAAATGTCTTTGATTATTTGAGTTATTTTGAGGAAATTTAGATGTTGTTCGTTGTTGATAATTATTTTTTACGAAATTTGGTTTATTTGTCCATTGAGGATCATGTAACAACTGAGGGTTAAAATTATTTCTAGAAAATTGATTTTTTTTGGGTGGTAGAGGAGGCGGTTTTGAAATATTTTGTACCCCTCTAATATTACCATGACTATGTTGAATTCTGTAATCGATATTTTGTAATTTTAAACAGAGATGTAGTGCTTGTGGAAGATCTACAGGCTCTTTCATACTAAGTAATCGTGGTAAATCACCTTTAAGACCACGTACAAAAGTATCTAATGCTTTGTCGCGATATGATTTGGTCATTACGTTAAGGGATTCTTCTCCCAATTCCATAGAGGACAATTTATTTAAGATAAGTGAAAGATGTTGATAAACTGCTTGATAATATTCAGAAATAGTTTGGTTTCTTTGAACAAAAGTAGTCATTTGATACTCTAAAGTACCAAGATCTCTTTTATCAGCATAATGTGAAGAGAGACAACGAGAAATTTGTTCCCAATCTAAAGGCGTATTATAAGATTCTAAGACAATATCAGCATCATTAGTAATTTTATTTCGAATAACATTGAGAATACCATAATATTTAGGAGTGCCACGTAAATTCTCATAAGCCGATAGAATTCTATTTACGCTTTTTTTCCATGAACTAAATTGACTAGATTGACCAGAAAATTCTTTAATACTTTTAACAACATCAGGAATTTTATCCATTCCTTCTAAATTTACAGCAAGATTAACGTTTTGATCAACGTTATTGCTTTGGGAACTTTGGTTTTCATTTTGGTTTAAATTAGATTGAATAATATCTTTTGTTTCACTTTGTATTAATTCTTTTATTAATATTTTTAAATCATTAAGATTAAACACTTGTACAGAATTTTGTTCTGGATTTTCGGTAGAACTTTGTTCAACGCTTCCGCTTGGGTTTTGAAAAGTACTTGGTCGTATTATATTATTTGGGAAACTCATTATAATTTATTTATAATATGACAATAAAAAAAATTCAAAAAGAAAGCAATTTCGATGAATGATTTGTAAAATTTGTAAATATATTTTTATCTTTCCGATTCAAAGAAGAAATAACTCTACCACTAATGTCACTAATTATTTGATAAGCTTATTGTTGCTTATAATATTTGTTTTATATTATTAATTTTTAACAAACAAAATTTTATTCTTTAACAGACAAAAAAATAAAAATTATTTTTATTCATTTATTATTTCAAAATATTTTAATAAAAAATTATTTGATTTATATTTATTTTATTGAAATTTCTTCAAAATAATTATAGAAATATTTCTTTCTTTTACAAACTTAAATTTTTATTTATTTTTTTTTAAATTATTATTAATTTAGTTTTTGACTAATCTTTAATTTTACTTATTAGATTAAGTCAAGTATTTTCGATATAATTTTTCTTTAAAAATTTTGTTTAATTATTTTAAAATAGATTTAAGTTCAAGTTTAATTATATTTTTCAATTTTAAAATAGAATTGTATTACTTTGTTACTAATTTATTCACAAAAGTATATTATTTATTAATATTTATAGTTAATAAAATAAAGTTATTTTTGACTTACATAAACATTATTATTCTGATGGACATTTTAATGGACTAATCGTGAATGTTCTTCGATCTTCGGCAAGATAGGCTGCTGTTGATAAATATTTTTGCTTTGTCAGATTCTATTTATCAACTCCGTTTTACTGCTTGAAGTTACTTCGGGGCGTCTTTTCCCAACTGCTTCGATGATGATCAGATGTCGATTCTGATGATTGTATTGCTGATATGATGAAATTTTCGTTTATTTGATTTCAATTTTGAATTGAAATATTAGCACTGAATTTTGACTAATCTTTAATTTTACTTATTAGATTAAGTCAAATATTTTTGATGTAAAATTATGTCTTTAACTTTTTATCTTTAAGTTTAATTATAAGATAAAAAAAAAGTTACACAAAAATTTAGTTACTATTTAGTAACATTTATTAATTTATTCAATGTTAATGTTTTCCACCACTTCACAATTTTTATTGCAAATTACGCGATCAAGTCTTTTGCTCGGGCGCCAGTTAATATTTTCTGTTATTAATCTTTTAAATTTTTATTTAAAAATGAAACACCAAATTTCCGTGCAATATAAAGTTAAATTTTATTTTATTATTGTGCGATATGAAAAACTTAAACTAAGACTTATTAACTATAATTATAAAAACTTGTCTTTCCTATTTGAAGACTGAATTACTTATGATTTTGCATGAGCAAATTATTTTACTTATTCTAATTACATTAGTAAATTCTAAAGATTAAACGCATCGTCAGCAATAATTTTGTGTGGGAACAATATGATAACAAAATTATATTTAAAATTAATTTGTGGGAAAAGAATTTATGATTTACTAAAAAGTATCATATTAATTTATAATTAACTTATATTCTAAAACCTAACAATATTTTATTGTTTATATTTATATATGTATTTGTATTGTATTTTATTAACATTTTTTTTATAATATTTTATTTTAATTTATTTATTTGAAATATATAATTTTTTATTTAATTTGTATTGTATTTTATTAACATTTTTTTATAATGTTTTATCTTAATTTATTTATTTGAAGTATTAAATTTTTTTATTTAATTTTCTAACTTTTAACATACTGTCCATTCTTATTTTATTTTTACAGTATTTTTTTTTATTTATTCAATTATTTATTACGTATGTTTTCCATAATTATATAGTTTTAATTTGTTTGCTTAAAAAAAATCAATTACACTAAAAATAAACCCATTGAATTTTAATCTTATTTAATTAAATTAAAGCTTATTAAATTAACTTTACTCTAATTTACTAAATATTGCTTATTATTTATTATATATATATACTACTGTTCCTCCCCTGTCAAGATAAAAACTTAACCTTCGCTGATTATAATTGCTACCCGATAGATGACCTAACAATATTTGAACTGAACAAACCAGTAAATTTTTTTATTAAAACTGAACAAACCAGTACTTAACCAGTAAAAAAATGTTATTAAATTTGCAATGACAAAAAATTTTATTAAGTGGTACCAAAAAAATAAATTATTTTTGTAAGTAGTATTTACAAAAAAATATGACTTATTGAAAAAAAAATTATTGAATAAGAATTACCCATTATACAATTATATGTAATAATAATAAAAAAATTAACCAAAAAAAATCATATGTGTGTAAAAAAATTTCTATTAATACAAAAAATAAATACTTATTATACATATACACTCCGTTCCATTTGAATAGGGTAACGCTATTTTTCGTTGTTTTTTCGCAAAAATTCTCAAAATTTATTGATATTTTTGCACCGTTATTCAAAATAAGTTAAGTATTATTAACAACAAAATAATATGCTGAACAAAATTTGCGAGAGAAATACTGTTACTTTCCTTTATTGTTTTATTTATTTGATTGTAGAAAAATGCATTTTGAAATTGCTTCAATTGAATAGGTTCATTTGCAATAAATCCATTTCTATTACAACTATAAAATTTAATCTAAAAAATTGTATTACAGTTTATCAGTAAATTAAAATAAAAATTAAATTTAAAGAGTGTTATCAATATTTATCAAAATGGGTAGAGGCAGAGCTTTAACATCTGAGGAAAAAACGAGAATTCAAGTTTTTAAGGAAGAAGAATATTCTGGTGGTACCATATCTAAAAAAATTGGTAAGAGCTGCAATTTATTAAATAATTATCTTCGAAATATAGAAAATTATGGTACAAATATGAAAGGACGTATTTCTTCAGCTATAACACCCCAAGATAGAAGATCAATTCTCCGTGAAGCATCGAATTCTGCCCTATCAGCAGCAAAAATCAAGTTTAAAACTGGATGTTCTGCAAGTGTGTCAACAGTTAGCAGAGTAATAAAGAGTTACCCCAACATTAAGCTCATGAAATTAAAAAAGAAAGCACCATTAAAGCCCGTTCAATTTCCTACAAAAAAGTCCGCGTAAAGGGTATTTTCCGACCAGTAGTTTAGGAAATATAAGCATTATTATCAAACCATCTTTTGATTTTAGAATTGAAAATATAAATAAAAATATTTTTCAAATTTCAATTCAAGAAATTTTCGGTACGCATACTTTCATAATTTATATATTTTCAAACACAAATACTATTACGCAATACTCATTTCATTAGATTTTGTTATTGTAATCAATCAAAAGATGGTTTGATAATAATGCTATTTCCTAAACTACTGGTCGGAAAATACCCTTTACGCGGACTTTTTTTGTAGGGAATTGAACTACCTTTATTAATATATATATAAAAAAAATAGGTAATCGCTGAAAAATGGAAATATTTACTTTAGAAAATGAAGTAAATTTTATATGCAAAATATTCATATATTCCATATATGTACATATACGGATTTTTGCTTTGAATATTGAGCATAAAAAATATTAGAAAGCTTTTTGATGTGAAATTTACTCAATTTGAAAGCTATTTGATTTGAAAGAAACTCAATTCTAAAACTTTTCTGAAACCTTAGCTAAACACGTGGTTTCTGGAGTACTACAAATTGAAATATTTTAAATTTTTTTTTTCCAAAAAGAGGTATATATGATTTGATTACTCTGGATATATTTCTTTGTGGTTTGGGGGTGGTTGGAAAGAAAGGTCTACGAAGGTGGGAGACAGTTTGACGACAAGCACAGTCGTTAAAGCCGTAAAAGAGGCATGGATGGAAAGAAATTTTGTTTGTCATATTTAAAATCATTATATGATTCCATTCCGAATAGAATTTATGAAGTAATTTTAAAAAAGGAGGACATACTCATTATTAAAATATAGATTTTAAATAATAAATATGTCTTTTCATTCTAAAATAATGTTTTTTGATCATTTTCTAAGGTGAACCTATTCAAATGAAGCTATTTCAGAATGCATTTTTCTACAATCAAATAAATAAAACAATAAAGGAAAGTAACAGTATTTCTCTCGCAAATTTTGTTCAGCATACAAATTTTGTTCATGCAAAAATATCTGGACAATTTCTAAAGCATCAAGAATCTCACCAGCTCTCTAAAGCTTCATCATTTAACTTAGTTACTTAATTTTCTCACTAACGTAAATTTTTGAATCTCATTATTAATTTTCATTGTAATTACTGCTCATTATTCTTATTTAAATATCGTAAATTAATATCTCAATTGTTAAAAATATAATAAATAAAAGTAACCAATTTGATTCGACCTCTTTTTTCATTGGTCGCTCGCTCAGTAAACTTCTATTAAAATATTATATTCGCAAAACGCGCCTAAATAAACTTAAAGTAAAATAATTAAATTCAAATTATATTCGCTAAAATTTCGATAAAATAAAACAAAATAAATTGTATAAAATTTATATTTCAATTTCTTGTTAATAAACTTGTGAATAATCAAACAATAAAATTTGTCGTTTTTCTTTAATTACAAAAAGAAATTTTATATCAAACCAGATATAAAACTTTTCATTGGTGACCCCGACGTGATAAATATAAAAAAAAAAAATATATATTATTATTAAAACTAGTTTAAAGGTTCATTAATTTGTTAAATTTAATTTAAAAATACAATTTTCATTCAAATTTTTATATAAATTAAAAAATAATTTATATACAAAAAAATATATATATATACTGATATAAAAAAGTGAATTCCTTTGTGCTTAAATTTTAATTAGAGTTGTGCCGGTATTGTCTTATAACACGTGTTTCCGGGTTAAATTTGTTCTAAATGTACAATAATTAACAATCATAGAACAAAATCATTAAGTAAAAAATTAAAGTGTGTAGAATCGGTTACGCGGCGGTAGTGAATTTGGCGGTTTTACTGGATTTTCCAGATCTTATCAATTTTATTGATATCAACCCACGAGAGCAGGTTTATCAGATTGCCCAGCAGTTCGTCCACGTTTTCTTGGTACATGGTATTGTATACTGAGCATCAAAGGTAAAACAAAGAAATTTACAATTTAAGATTTCCTCAATATAATAAATGGCTGGATTGCCAAAATAATAATTTTCTTTTTGGCCAAATCAAAATTTAAATTTTTTAATACAATATAACATTAAAATTGAAAGTTATAATAAATTTATCTTTGAATTAAGGAAATCTTAAACTATAAAATTGTCATATTATATTATATGGTTCATTATATACACATACATAAATTATTATATTGAATGGATGCAACCAAATTTTATAGAAAATATATATATTCAATAGATATATAAAGAAAATAATATAATATTTTATATTATATCCTATAAATTATTAAATTTTTGGTTTATCCAAATAATTTTATTGATGATTACACAAATTGAAGAAAATCATTGGAGATCATGGAAATATGATATAAATTAATAAGAAAAATCGCATGTTGTCAAGCGCTAACAACTTTGTGGAGAAATTGTTAATAATTGGTAAATTAGGTCAGATGGTTTTTGTCCAGAATAATAAAATTCACCATTTACTTCGTTTCGATTCAAAAATAAAATTGCATACCATTAGGCGCAGAATATTTGGTGGAGAACTCAGCAATAATTTTATTGAAATAAATTCAATAAATATTTTCAATTTGTGTATATAAAATAATATATCAAAATATAATACTTAATATATATATATATATATATATATATATATATATATATATATATATATATATACATATATATATATATAAAATAATAGATAAAACAATATCTACTGAATAATTAAATAAATATATAATTAAATAAATATATATAAACATAATTTTGAATATATGAACAATTTTTTTTACATAAATATAATATAATTGAATAAATATATTATTATCTAAAAAATATTACTATTTAAATAAATACAATATATTATATACCCCATATTTTCTAAATAAATACATTCATACAATTAAATAAAAATATAATAAATATAAATATAAATAATATTTCGCTTATATTTTAATAAATAATAAATACAAATACCATTTCGTTGATATTTCATAAATAAATATATAAATATATAATAAATATATAAATATTTCGTCGATTTTTAATAAATATATTTGCCATGCCAAACAATTATATGCTCTATGCATTATAAACGCTACAAAACATTTACAATTTCGTTGATCAGCTAGCCATTAAAATTAAAGGCTGATAGTTGCTTCTATTAATATATATAATTTCGTTGTTGGTACTTGCTTTGTACATGCACTAGCGTTCACACTAATTATTATTGCAATAACTACATATGTTTATCGGAATCTATTTGAAGGATTTATTTTAATTAAACTCATACTTATTTCGTTGTCAAGCTATTTTTGCTACTATTTCAAGGTTAATAAATTTTAATTCATCCTTCTTTCGTGGTAACCTTATTAATTACAATATGCCTGAAGATATTGAAGAGATTAAGGCTCAACGAAGCGTTACCAAAGGTTCAATTACTCGAATAAAAACCTTGATAGATTCAAAGGGAACCACCTTAACCCTGCATGATTTAGAATGTAGATTAGGCATTCTAGAATCATATTTCAAACATCTTTTAATTTTACAAGGCTCTTTTGAAAGATTATCCAAAGTTGATGATTCTGTCGTACGCGCTAGCTACGAAGAATTGTATATATCCACTAAGGCTTCAATATTGCGAATCATATCAGAAAAGAAAAAGGATCAACCAGGGTTGGATCTAGATAGGAGTATAATGGTGCAACCTACTCCTCCAACTCTGCATAAAATTAAATTACCCAGATTTAGTGGTAAATATTCTGAATTTCCTAATTTTATGGGGCTATTTGACAAGAGCGTTCATAATAATATTCACTATGAAGCTATCGAAAAGTGCAATATTTTAGTGGGTTCTTTAGATGGACTAGCCAAAAATGCAGTTCTTGAATTTCAAATCTCTGAAGCAAATTATCCTAAAATAAGAGAGCAATTAAAAAATAGGTTCGACAATAAAACGCTTATGTTTCAGGAATTAATTACCGAATTATTCGAATTACCCAAAATTTCAAAAAATTCTTCTACACAATTAAGATGTTTAGTAGATAATGTTAACGCTATATTCAGCTCAATGAAATCAATTGGAACTGAAATTGATATTGCTAACGCAATGATAGTTTATGTAGTTATGGGTAAATTGGATCCTGAATCACAGTCAAAGTGGGAAGACTCTTTAACATTTTCCGAAATGTTTAAATGGAGCGATTGTGCAGCTGTCTTAAGTAAAAGATGTCAATTTCTGGAATGTCGTGAATCCAAAAATATTTCGCTTGCTACTCTGCGTCAGCACATGCCTGATAAAACAAAATCTCCGTCGTCTTCACGTTTTCAAAATTCTACCACTTTAACCGTGTCGCAACCATCTCGAAACTCATGTGCATATTGTAATAGCTCGAATCACAATATTTACAAATGCTCTAAATTTACTGATTTATCAGTTGTCGAACGCTTCAACAAAGCTAAAAATTTATCACTATGCATAAATTGTTTAATGAAAGGGCACTCAGTAAAAAGATGCACTTCTTCAAAATGCCGTGTTTGTTCGTCTCCGCATCATTCGTTGTTACATCGTTACAACAACACTTCGTCGTCGTCAGCTGAAACTAATTTATCAGCCAATGCGCCTACACATTCATCTTCATCGTACGTAGTTGCCTCAACTACACCGCATCAAAACTCCAAAACTATATTTGCAGAACAGAACAACGTTATACTTGCCACCGCTGTAATTAATATATGTGACAACTTTGGCACACTTAAACCGGTTCGTGCTCTTTTAGACTCCGGTTCACAGTCTAACTTTATTACTGAATCGTTGATTCAATCATTACAATTAAAAAAATCCAAACTGGATCAAAATATTTGTGGAATTGGAAATTCCAAAACAAAGGTTCGTTATTTTACCAACGCAACTGTTCAATCCTGCCACAACGATTTTAAATTTAATTCTAAATTTTTATTATTGCCGTCCATCTCCGGTATTTTGCCAGATTCAAATTTATCAATAAATAATTGGAATATTCCCAGCAATATAAAATTAGCTGATCCTAATTTTCACAAACAACAAAGGGTTGATTTGCTCATTGGTGCTGAATCATTTTTCGAAATATTATCTGTTGGTCAAATAAAATTAGGTCCATCATTGCCTATATTACAAAAGACTCTTTTGGGCTGGATCGTTTCAGGCAAATATAACTTATCTTATACGCCAAATTCGAATCACTATTCTACGTTCGCTTCAACATTTCAGAATGATTCGGTTATTGAAGAAACAACTACAGATACTCAAACTGAGAATTTATCGCAGTTGGTTCAACAATTTTGGAAAATGGAAAATTTTGCTGATAACCCACCAATTCTTTCTAAAGATCAACAATATTGCGAAGATTTTTTCGTATCCAATACTAATCGTTCTTCTTCTGGTCGTATCGTTACCAAGCTTCCATTCAAAGATTCAAATGTCGTGTTGGGTGATTCATTTAAAATTGCCGAAAAACGGTTCTACAATTTAGAAAAAAAATTAAATAGAGATACTTCTCTAAAAAATCAATATTCAGATTTCTTGGATGAATATGAATTGTTGAACCATATGGAAATTGTTCCACAAAATAAAGAGCATCTCGTAAAATATTACCTTCCGCATCATTGCGTATTTAAATTAGACTCGTCATCTACCAAAATCCGAGTTGTTTTTGATGGTAGTTGTAAAACCACATCCAACATATCGTTGAACGAAGTGCTAATGACCGGACCAACCGTACAAGATGATCTTGTCTCTATTTTACTAAGATTTCGATGTCATAAGTATGCTTTAAAGGCTGACATTTGCAAAATGTATCGCCAAGTATATGTAACCGAAAATGATTCATTCTATCAATGCATACTTTGGCGAAAAAATTCGGATCAAAGATTAAATACTTATCGTCTAAAAACTGTTACGTACGGAACCGCTTCAGCTTCATTTTTAGCAACTAGATCTCTAATTTATTTAGCAAATCAAAATAAAACTGAATTTCCTACTGGATCACATATAATATCCAAAGATTTTTATGTAGATGATTTAATAACTGGTGGTTCTTCTATCGAGGAAATCTCCAAGATTCGCACAGAAGTCGATGAAATTTTAAAATCAGGACAAATGGAGCTAAAAAAATGGTATTCAAATAATGATACCTTTCTCTCAAATATTCCAATATCTGATCGTGAAAAACTTATATCTATTGATGGATCAGCATTTATTAAAACTCTTGGAGTTGTTTGGCAACCATCTACTGATCAATTTCGATTTATATATGAAAATAATGCTCAAAATAATGTAAAAATTACAAAACGCACTGTTTTAGCTGATATAGCTCGTTTATTCGATCCAATGGGACTTATTAATCCTGTAATAGTAAAGGCTAAAATATTTATGCAAAACCTTTGGCTGCTAAATTTAGATTGGGATGAATTATTGCCCCTTGACTTGCATACAGAGTGGAAACAATTCAAATCACAATTATCTTTGATAAATAGCATACATATACCTCGCTATATATTCTCCATTTCTACTATACATTCTTTCGAATTACATGGTTTCGCTGATGCTAGTCTGAGAGCTTATGGCTGCTGCATTTATATTCGTTCGATAGATGTGGATGGCAACATCTCTGTCAACCTCCTTACGGCCAAGTCTAGAGTATCACCATCTAAAGCTCAATCTATTCCTCGTCTCCAATTGTGTGCTGCTTTACTTTTAGCCAATTTGATCAAAAAGGTGCGCTATAACATAAAAAATTATGACCGAATCGTATTATGGACTGATTCTGAAATCGTTCTTGCTTGGCTTGCATCACATTCATTGACTTTAAATATATTCGTATCAAATCGAGTTTCGCAAATACAGGAACTAACAAATGGATCAAATTGGAGGCATGTCAATTCTGAGTCCAATGCCGCAGATATTTTGTCCAGAGGAACAACGGTAGATGAATTATTACGGTCTAACTGGTACGGTGGTCCTAATTTTCTAAAAAATTCTGAAGAATTCTGGCCACCCAAGAAACAAATAAATCCCAACTTGAAGGTTCCTGATCTACGACGAAAGGATAAATTCTGTCTTGTCGAAACCTGTCCAGTTAAGAACGACATGCTTGAAATAGTTGAAAGGTCAAGTAATTATCAAGGTATAATTAAAATATTCGGGTTTGTAACACGATTCATCAATAATTGTCGTTCAAAAATAAAAGGTCACAATCATTCAGAAAACAATAAAAATTTAATCTTATCGCCAATCGAACGCGAAACTTCTTTATTAAAAATTATTTTTACATTACAAACAACTTATTTTATAGATGATATAAAAGATATTCGAAAAAATGGACATGTTTCGTCGAAAAGCAGTATCAAATGCCTTAATCCTTTTCTGCATTATACTGACAATCTCGAATTATTACGAGTTGGAGGTCGTCTGGATCAATCTGGCATCCCGTACTCCGCTAAACATCCGATTTTGCTTCCTAGGAATCACCCGTTTGTGCGGCTATTAATTGAACATTTGCATATCGTTCATTTTCATGCTGGTCCGCAAGCACTTCTGGCTATTTGTCGCCAAAGATTTTGGATAATCAATGGAAAATCTATCATTAATAATGTGGTTCAAAAATGCCTACGATGTTTTCTATTCAAACCCAAGGTATTAAAACAAATAATGGGCGATCTCCCAAAGGAGCGTCTATCACCAACACGAGCGTTTTTGGTCGCTGGAGTTGATTTTTGTGGACCAGTAATGATTTCTCCTGGTATTCGTGGCAAACGTATTTATAAAGCATATATTGCTATTTTCGTTTGCTTTTCCACGCATGCTGTTCATCTGGAAGTGGTTTCTTCATTATCTGCTGACGCCTTTATCGCAGCTTTAAAAAGATTCGTCGCTCGCCGTGGCTTATGTAATCGAATTTACTGCGACAACGGCACCAATTTCGTGGGAGCGCGAAGAGTTCTAGAAGAACTTCGGAAAGAATTTTGCAAACAACAAACACAAAACATTATTGCAGCTTGGTGCTCTCAGCAGGGCATATCCTTTCATCATATTCCAGCTAGATCACCTCATTTCGGTGGTCTTTGGGAGTCCGCGGTCAAGGCAGCTAAACACCATTTAAATAGAACAATAACTGGAATTAATTTAACATTGGAAGAACTCAATACTTTTACCTCGCAGGTTGAAGCAATATTGAATTCACGTCCTATTACTCCATTATCTTCAGATCCTAGTGATGAACAGGCACTTACGCCTGGTCATTTCTTAATTGGCTGTCCACTAGTTTCAATTCCAGAAAAGGACACCATTACTGTCAAAACTCCTCTGCTTAAGCGTTTTGAAAGAATTTCTGCATTGCAGCAGCACTTTTGGAAACGCTGGTCAAACGAATACATAAAAAATTTGCAAACTCGCTATAAATGGACTACCGAATACAAAAATATTAAAATAGGTACTCTTGTTCTAATTTCAGAAAATAATCTACCACCTCAGCAATGGGCTTTGGGCAGAGTGTGCCAAACATATCCTGGCAAGGACAATTTAATACGAGTAGTTGATGTTTTATCTAAAGGCAAAACTTTGCGCCGACAAATCCATTCTCTGGCACCATTACCAATATATAATGATGATGTTGAATGTACTTCTACAACCTAGGTGCATTCAAGGCCGGCGGTATGGACAATTTCTAAAGCATCAAGAATCTCACCAGCTCTCTAAAGCTTCATCATTTAACTTAGTTACTTAATTTTCTCACTAACGTAAATTTTTGAATCTCATTATTAATTTTCATTGTAATTACTGCTCATTATTCTTATTTAAATATCGTAAATTAATATCTCAATTGTTAAAAATATAATAAATAAAAGTAACCAATTTGATTCGACCTCTTTTTTCATTGGTCGCTCGCTCAGTAAACTTCTATTAAAATATTATATTCGCAAAACGCGCCTAAATAAACTTAAAGTAAAATAATTAAATTCAAATTATATTCGCTAAAATTTCGATAAAATAAAACAAAATAAATTGTATAAAATTTATATTTCAATTTCTTGTTAATAAACTTGTGAATAATCAAACAATAAAATTTGTCGTTTTTCTTTAATTACAAAAAGAAATTTTATATCAAACCAGATATAAAACTTTTCAATATCAATAAATTTTGAGAATTTTTGCGAAAAAACAAAGAAAACCCGTATAATATAAATAAAGGTAAATATTTAGTATCTCATGAGGTGTATGATTATGACTGAACACTGCTTCTGCTAGCCACTCATCCCAACTTTGACCATTTTTTCTACATTCATTTTCAAATATTCCACCAATGGTCATGTATTCTTTCCAGGGAACCATTGGACTGTGGATGATACGCTGTGGTCTCAAGTTTTTGAATTTTTAACAGTTTACACAAATCTCTGAAAAGCTGACTAGTAAAATTAGAACCCTGATCTGTAATTAACCGTTTTGGTATCATTGAATATTTTAAAATGATATTTTTGAAAAATGCGTGTGCTACGGTTTTCGCAACACAGTGCAACACAATCTAACATTTTTGATAAATCATCTTGGAAACGCAAAATATATTTATTTCCATTGTCAGTATTTCGAAATGGTCCAACTATATTCAAATTTACCTTATCAAATGGTCTTTCAGCTGTGTCAGTGAGTGCCAAAGATTTTTTGTCACTATACCCCTCTTAGTTTTTTTTACATTTGGGACATCTTTCTATATACTTTTTTATTGTGAGTAACATTTTTTTCCATGTATAATATCTTTTAATTCTTTTATACGTTTTTATTGTGCCCATGTGGCCTCCCATTGGATTATCATGATATTGTTTGATTATGTCACTTATTTCTGTTTTGTCTATCAATTCTATTTCACTTGGTAAATTTTCCGTAGGCTCTGTTGGTTCATCATCCTTTTGCTCTTCTTTTCATAATCACTTTGCTCTATAACAGTATTCCCTTGTTGTTCTAATTCTAATTTTTGTGTCCTAGTGAATACATTAATTTTGTAAAATTCATTCCCCTGTTGAATATTAATCTTTGATTCTGGAATTCTACTAAGTGCATCGGCGTTACTGTTGTTTCTCTGGTTTGTAGTGAATTTTAAAATTGTATTCAGATAGTCTTATCTTCCATATATTTATTCGTCCTTCAGGATCCTTTTTGTTCTACTCATTTATTATAGGTTTGTGGTCAATAAAATTAAAACAATAAAATTTCGCCCTAGTAAATATGCTCTGAAATTTTTTACAGCCCAATAAATAGCTAACATTTCCTTTTCCATGGTGGCATAATTTTTCTCAGCCGTTCCTAGTACTCTACTTGCATAAGCTATTGGTTTGTCCAACCCGGGTTCATCTTGTGATAACGCTGCTCCTATGGCATGATTAGACGCGTCCGTCGTTAAATTAAATGGTTACTTAAAATCGGGGTTTATTAATAAAGGTGGATTTATTAAGAGAGCTGTTTTACATTTTGAAATTGAAATGCTATTTGGTGCTGTTCCTTCCATTTAAATATTTGAGACTTGGTCGCTAATTTATAAACAATTGCTTCAGTTTCTGCTAAGTTTGGCATACACGATCGATAGTAATTTACTAAACCTAGAAAAGACTGTAATTCCTTAGTAGTGCGTGGTGTTGGGTGGTCCTGTACGAACCTTGTCTTTTCTGAATCTGGTTTTACTCCTTCGGATGTAATCTTATGTCCAATTTATACCACTTCTTTTCTCAGAAACTTACATTTTTTTGTTTGTAGTTTTAAATTATGTTCTCGAAGCCTTTGAAATACTATTTTCAATTTCGCATTGTGATCTGCCAAGTTTTTTCCATATACTACAATATCATCAAGATATACAAAGCATTTGAATCCTTGAAGACCACCTAGCACACAATTCATTACTCTTTGAAAAGTAGCTGGAGCACCAGTTAAATCAAATGGCATGCGTTTGAATTCGAAATGTCCGAAAGCTGTACTGAACGCGGTTTTGCCTCGATCTGATAGTTCCATCAGGACCTGATGATAACCACTTGCCAAGTCCAGTGTAGTAAAATATTTAGATCCTCCTAATTGATCCAAAATTTCTTCAATTCGAGGTAGTAGAAACGCGTCCCCTATCGTTATCTCATTAAGTTGGTCCAGCTTTTTTTGGTACTACCAGAAGTGGAGAATTCCACGGACTATTACTTGGTTGTATTATGTCCTCCTCTAGTAGTGTCTCCATTTCCTCATTAATAACTTGCTTTTGACAGTCTGCTAGTCTGTATTGTCTACTATTTATTGGTTTAGCATTTGCTTTGGTAGGTACTGAATGAGTGATGTCCTTAACGTAGCCCATTTTTTCTCCAGGCAAGTGAAATATATCGTGACATTCCTCGCATATTTCTTCAAGTGCTTGTTTTTCTTGCTCGTTCAATGTCTCCTGAGAACATAATATTTCCTTTAATTTTGATATTCTTGTTAAAGTGTCTTTATCCTGAGGTTGTTTGAACAGATATCTAATGTGAGCTATAGATTCGTCCAATTCATTTATTTTTTCATTACCATTTCCATTGAAAATTACCTTATTTTGTAATTGGTGAATTGTATATTTTTTTAGCGGATGAGTTTCAAGATCGAATTTAGGAATAGTATTATCCTATTTATAAATATTCATTATATTTACCCATACCTTTCCATTCTCTACTTTACCGATACTATTGCCTACAAATAATCCATCTCCTAAATCTTTACCTATACATAAAATATCTCTTTTTTTGTACTGCAACCTTGCTCATTTTTTCAGATCTTACATATCAACGGTACTTATTCATCATTATCTAATTTTGGGTTACTATATATTTTCACGTCACAATCCCCTATTGTATTCTCTGAATTCACTGTTTTAGCGATCTCTGCAATTAATTTTCGAGTTTCATTATCATCAGTATTATTTTTCATAACAAAATTATCATTACTCTTATTTTCCATAATTTTACTTTTAATTTTACATTTAAATCATTTTTCATTAATTCTTCATTTTCCATATAATTCGAAATTCCATCAAATTCTATAACATTTAAATCATTTTTCATTAATTCTTCATTTTCCATATAATTCGAACATTCTTCGAATTGTATTTCTTCTAAACTTCGTAACGCATTATTTTTACTATTATTATTTTCATTATTATAATTTTATTATTATTTTTATCATTATTATTATTATCATTGTTATTATTATTATTCTCAAAAATTTTGGTATTTCTTTTGCTAAAACTTACACTGTTGATTGGAATTACAAATTCTTTTTTGTTACTTTTTGTGACGGGGAAATGAAGCTCTTTCTCTAGTCCCAATATATTACAATTTGCATTGAGAAAATCGTTTCCCAAAATTCCATCTGCTGGTATTGAACAATTCTCACCAACAACTTGAAATTCGCATTGAATTTTTTCTGGTATTAAAAAATTTCCTAAATATTTGCATATGGTTTCACTTCGATTATGTAAAGTTTGTATATTTGTTCTTTCATTAGTTAGTATAGGAATCTCCTTAGTAAAGGAATCCTGTCCTTTTTTTAGTAAACTTATTTGAGCCCCAGTGTCTACTAATAACGTCACTGTTTTTTATTAGCTATGTCCAATGGCATAGTCACTAGTGGCTCATACCGTAGGTTTACTGTCGGTACACCCTTGTCCTTAAAATTACGGGACGAAAATTGGGGTTTTAATTCGTCCCTCTTTCGTTTCCCTGATTAGCCTGGTAACGTGGCGAGCTGGACACATAAGCACAGTATGCCCTTAACACCATTCACTGCTCTGTTCTAAAGAAATTAAGTCGTGGGTTTTCTGTTAGTGCAGCTGCTTGCTGACTAAAATTGGTGTCGCGTAGAATCCCGCAATCTCTACTATAATGTCCTACCTGCCCGCATTTAAAACAGGTGACTTTATCCTTAATATTCATTCTATTATTACCCTGAATATTATTATTATAATTATTATTATTACTTAAGCCTGAATACCCAAAGTTATTGTTATTAATAAATTTATTATTATTATTATGAGCTGTTAAATTAGAACTTAAAGTACTTGATTCTTGAAAATTATTATTATTAAATCTATTATTATTAAAAATAGGATGCAAACCTCCAGTTTGAAAATTATTTTTATTGAACATTAGTCTACTACTACTTTAATTTTTTAATTGATTTCCTAATAAATCTAGCAAAAACTGGTTTGTGTCCAAAGTTCTTTGTTCTGTTTGTTTTTCAGAATTTCTTATGTTTTGTCCCATTGGTCGTAAGAATTCCAAGGATTCCCTAGCAAACTTACTTGCTTTAACTATTGTCTCGGGAAAGTTTATACAGTTTTGTGCTAATATATACTGTTTTATAGTTTCGGACTGCAGTTCCCTAATAAAAGTTTTCCTAACAGTCTCCTCTGCGTCTTGTATAATACCTTCATGACCGTTTTTGAATTTATATCTAGCTGACATTTTAAAACAACCCAACTTCCTTTCGACTCGATCGCCAAACTGTTCTTAAGATTCGTCCGGAATTTGGACCCACTCTTCAATTTCTCGCCGTGGTTGTGTTAAATCTTTGTAAGGTAATGAATGCCTAAAATTTTCGACTGTTCTCTCGTGAAAAATATCAGCCGCTTTACCTTTCAATTTCCCTCTAATAATTTGATTTAAGCCCGAAGCCCTGTCCTGTTTATCAGTCCGAAAATATGCTTCATGAGCTAGTGAAACAAAATTTTGCAGTTCTAGTATTAACCGGTCGCCCTCCTCTGAAAAGGTTGGAACACCTTGAAAAAAAGTTTTATATGTATTTTCGTTCTAACGGCATAGTAATATTGTTTATGTTGCCTCTTGATAGTCTTAAATCATATGTATTGTCAGTACTAAGTATGTTAGAACGTCTTCTGTTGTTGTTTTGACTAAAAGGATTAAAAACTGAATCAGGATATCTGAAAAAGTCTTCGTCGTTAGATCTTTGATTTGTGCGTCTTGTTACACCTTGTGAAATATTCAATCCATCCATTGCGTTTGCTTCAGGTAAATTGTCTTTGTCAATTTCGTCTATAGTTGAATATTGGTCTTCTGTTCTTAAATTAATACCGCTAACTGCTCCCTCTAACTCAGAATCACTACCAGTATCTGAATTATTAGTGGCAAAAGTCACCGAACGTCTTTGTTGTTGATTGTTAGTGTTTCTCGTCCTAGGAGTTGATTCTACTACAGAATTTCCTCCAAATGTAATGTCGTCGATCTCAGAAAAACCTTGGACTCTTTGTAGTAAATTTGAACATAACAAATTCTCTGTCGGGTTCTTACTTTTACCACGGGTTACCGGGGCCATAAAAAATATCAAACTTAAACTAACTCAAATAAATAAATAAAAAAAACTAATTAGAATAAATTTACCCTAAAAATTTTAAGACACAAAAATCTGAAAACAAATATACCCTATTTGAACAAATGTAAAATTAAGTTGCTAGTGAACTGAACTAAATATTCATTTTACCAAAAATAATAATTAACTACTCCTAAGTGTATGCAAAAAAATTTAAAAAATTCTTTCAAAAACCAACAAAAAGTTTATAAAATTGATCAAAATTCAATGTTATATTATTAAGATTTTTTTTTTGTTTCTTTTTAATGTTTCGACCAACTTCCGAATTGTTACAGAAAACAATAAATAATTGAAATAAATCCAAATTCAATGGTAATACAATCGAAATACAAAAAAAAATAACCGAAAAATAATATTTAAAATTTACTATAACATTTTTTTTTATATGGCATTAATTCTACTAAAAACAGTAAAAACAATCTACTAAAAACATTAAGACAAATGAAAAAAAAAAACTAATAAAAAAAAATCATAATCTAATAAGTCATATACTAATTTATTACATACTATGCAATTTGTCATTTTATTTGGGAAGACTGGTAGTCGACACTTACTCCAAGCATGAAACCAGGCTTGACATACATACCCGTAAATTGTTGACCGAACCACCGTATTAGCCCTGAATCTTGGCATTTAAGATATTTTCCTCACACTTTTTGAAGAGATTATTCAAAATTTTCTTTTTGTTTTTTATTTCTTCCCGTTGTTCCCTTTTAGCTGCTTTAGTTGCTTCTGGAAGATTTCTTCTTGCTGTTTGGTACAACCTAACCTGATGACTCTTTAAAGATTTTGGATTTCAGTTGTTCTTCTTGCTGCTTCTCCTCCTCTTTTCGATTTTTTCTTTTCGTCTTTGATGTTATTCTGATGTTCTTAATTCTGGTTTCGCCTTCTATATTCTTCTATAGATAATGGTTTTGTACCAACTCGAGGGTCTTCTCTTAAGACTTTCTCGAGTGTCTTCGATGATTGCATATATATATATTTGAGCGGTTAATAATAAATAGCTCTAACTCATGTTTTGCGAAAAGTTACTTGCAGAATACAATATTTTTATATATACATATATATATATATATTTATTTTGGGCCCCATATTGCCCTCTTTACCTCAAACATTACCCAACGAGATGTATTCGTCGATACCTTTCATTTCGTACCCCATATGATTTTTCATTATTTTTGGCCCCATTTTCCAGGCCTTCACATGACCCTTGTTGTCCTAAATACTACCATTACTTGCTCCAAAAATATCTGTTCTTCCAGACCTTTAATTTGATTCCCCATATATTTTTTTTTACTTTTGGCCCTATTTTTTGGGGCCCCACATGGTACTTGTTACTCGAAACATTACCCAACGAGATGTGCTCATCAATACCTTTAATTTGATACCCCACATGACTTTTTTGAATGAGGTCCCTCACACCCCATCGCCCGGCCATAAAAATTATGTGGCGTCAAATGGGTCATAGCACGAGCTTAAGTTTTAAATGTGAGTTAAATCGGTACAGCCGTTTAGGAGGTATGCCCAGGTGAAGAAAACATAAATTATTCTGGCCCCCACATGACTCATTTTTCAGGCCCCCACATGACCCACGTTGCCCAAACACTACCATTACTTGCCCCAAAGATATCTACTCTTCCAGACCTTTAATTTGATACCCCACATGATTTTTTTTAAATTTTTGGCCCTTTTTTGGGGGCGCCACATGGTCCTAGTTACCCGAAACACTACCCACCGTGATGTACTCATCATTTAATTTGATACCGCACATGGCGCCAAATGGGTCATAGCACGAGCTTTAGTTTTAAATGTGAGGTAAATCGGTACAGCCGTTTAGGAGGTATGCCCAGGTGAAGAATACATGAATTTTTCTGGCCCCCACATGAGCCATTTTTTAGGCCCCCACATGACCCACGTTGCCCAAACACTACCATTACTTGCCCCAAAGATATCTACTCTTCCAGAACTTTAATTTGATACCCCACATGATTTTTTTTAATTTTTGGCCCCATTTTTTGGGGGCCCCACATGGTCCTAGTTACCCGAAACACTACCCACCGTGATGTACTCATCAATACTTTTAATTTGATACCGCACATGACTTTTTTGAAAATAGACCCAACCCTCAGCCCCATCGCTGGGCCTTGAAAATTATGTGACACCGAATGGGTAATCACACGAGCTTAAGTTCCAAATTTCAGTTAAATCGCTAAGGCCGTTTAGGAGCTATGCCCAGGTGAGGAAAACATGAATTGTAAATTCAATAAAAGGAAAGTAAAAAGTAATAAATAAAAAAAATACACACAAATACCTTATCCACATATGTGAATCATAATATTTCACAACCTTGATATTAATATTGTTGTTTATATTTTCTTTATTCATAACAACAAAATTAATATCGTAAACATTCATATATATATATGCGCAATGCGCTTTTACATTATCGTCACATAATATTATTGTACACAATATTATGTTGTATAGTTATTTTATTAATGCTGATGCGCCTTTTCTTGATATTATAATTATGAAGGTCGCATTTACTATATTGTTTACTATAAAATAAACATATAGTAATGGTTCTTTCGCTAGAGTATTTTCTTTAAGGTAATAACAATAGGACACTTGATGTTAGTTAATTTAAATTTTATTTTCATTTAAATTTTAATTGTATTATTTATTATAATGATAGTACATTTGTCAACTTTATTTATTATTAATTAATGTTATTTAATTATTAACCTTAATTAGTATTTATTAATTATTTGAAGTTAACAATTTGAATAGTAAAAACGAACTGACTTAGATTTTAGATAACAAGTTTAATAAAGCTTAAATTTGGAAAAATAAAAATGAGAAACTATGAATTATTATTTTCCTATGAAAATAATTATTTAACTATGAATTAAATAATAGATGCGATGTCAGCATTCTAAACTAAACGTGGGTTTAGTTTTACTTTATTTGCATGGGAAAATAAATTTAAATTAATTCTCATTAAATTTAGCTTTAATGTTATTTGAAGCTTTACTTATTATGCTTTATATTACTCCTCCCCTGTCAGAAGTATTTGCAGCCTCTGCAAATGGAAGTATTTGAGGGAGAAAATATGTAGAGGCAGCTGGACTAAGTTTGTATTGAATTTGTGGAGAAGATATTTCTACCTTCGTAATAGTCTCATTTTTTTCCAAGTTTACATTTTGCTTTAAAGATAATACAAATTAATATAAGTAATTATTGTTATTATTATTAGACTTATACCAAAAAATGAATAGTTAGCTACATAATTTTTAAATTCAATATATTTTATTGTTTCTTTATTTTGAATATTTTCTGTATTTAAATTTTCTAACGTTAAATTATTAATTAATTTGGTAAAATTTACATGAATAATTGAAATTACATTCCTACTAGTAAAATTTTCCATTACATTTTTAAATATTAAATTATTTATTTGTATTTTACAATTACTAAATTTTATTATGTTATTATTCTTGATAATTATTCTACGTTTTACACAATTTTGCGCTATTTCGGTAATAGCTAAGTGAAGAATACATGAATTTTTCTGGCCCCCACATGAGCCATTTTTTAGGCCCCCACATGACCCACGTTGCCCAAACACTACCATTACTTGCCCCAAAGATATCTACTCTTCCAGAACTTTAATTTGATACCCCACATGATTTTTTTTAATTTTTGGCCCCATTTTTTGGGGGCCCCACATGGTCCTAGTTACCCGAAACACTACCCACCGTGATGTACTCATCAATACTTTTAATTTGATACCGCACATGACTTTTTTGAAAATAGACCCAACCCTCAGCCCCATCGCTGGGCCTTGAAAATTATGTGACACCGAATGGGTAATCACACGAGCTTAAGTTCCAAATTTCAGTTAAATCGCTAAGGCCGTTTAGGAGCTATGCCCAGGTGAGGAAAACATGAATTGTAAATTCAATAAAAGGAAAGTAAAAAGTAATAAATAAAAAAAATACACACAAATACCTTATCCACATATGTGAATCATAATATTTCACAACCTTGATATTAATATTGTTGTTTATATTTTCTTTATTCATAACAACAAAATTAATATCGTAAACATTCATATATATATATGCGCAATGCGCTTTTACATTATCGTCACATAATATTATTGTACACAATATTATGTTGTATAGTTATTTTATTAATGCTGATGCGCCTTTTCTTGATATTATAATTATGAAGGTCGCATTTACTATATTGTTTACTATAAAATAAACATATAGTAATGGTTCTTTCGCTAGAGTATTTTCTTTAAGGTAATAACAATAGGACACTTGATGTTAGTTAATTTAAATTTTATTTTCATTTAAATTTTAATTGTATTATTTATTATAATGATAGTACATTTGTCAACTTTATTTATTATTAATTAATGTTATTTAATTATTAACCTTAATTAGTATTTATTAATTATTTGAAGTTAACAATTTGAATAGTAAAAACGAACTGACTTAGATTTTAGATAACAAGTTTAATAAAGCTTAAATTTGGAAAAATAAAAATGAGAAACTATGAATTATTATTTTCCTATGAAAATAATTATTTAACTATGAATTAAATAATAGATGCGATGTCAGCATTCTAAACTAAACGTGGGTTTAGTTTTACTTTATTTGCATGGGAAAATAAATTTAAATTAATTCTCATTAAATTTAGCTTTAATGTTATTTGAAGCTTTACTTATTATGCTTTATATTACTCCTCCCCTGTCAGAAGTATTTGCAGCCTCTGCAAATGGAAGTATTTGAGGGAGAAAATATGTAGAGGCAGCTGGACTAAGTTTGTATTGAATTTGTGGAGAAGATATTTCTACCTTCGTAATAGTCTCATTTTTTTCCAAGTTTACATTTTGCTTTAAAGATAATACAAATTAATATAAGTAATTATTGTTATTATTATTAGACTTATACCAAAAAATGAATAGTTAGCTACATAATTTTTAAATTCAATATATTTTATTGTTTCTTTATTTTGAATATTTTCTGTATTTAAATTTTCTAACGTTAAATTGTTAATTAATTTGGTAAAATTTACATGAATAATTGAAATTACATTCCTACTAGTAAAATTTTCCATTACATTTTTAAATATTAAATTATTTATTTGTATTTTACAATTACTAAATTTTATTATGTTATTATTCTTGATAATTATTCTACGTTTTACACAATTTTGCGCTATTTCGGTAATAGCTAAGTTCTTTGTTATAATAATATCATCATGAATTTCTTCCACAGAAGTTTACAAATATTGTGTTTTTCGAATGAATTACAAATACACAAATTTTTATAAAACTTTAAGTTTTTTTCAAAATTATGTCTCTATCATTTATGTAAACATTATTATCTCTAACTATGACCTTTTCAATGTTATAATCTAATTCTTCCTGATATTCATTCGGTAAAGGGATTATTAAGCTATTATAATATGTTTCATCTGTAAATTTTGGTACGCTTATTACGAAAATGAGGTTATTGTCTTTTGTTAATATGCTATTTTTAATAAAAGGTAGTAATGTTGCTGAAATATTGTATTTGTATGTTTCTTCATCTGTTAATACGTCGTGCGGAAGTACTTCGAGTCTGCTCATTAGTATGGTATCAGACATTTTTTCTATTTGTTTATTTATTAAATTTGTGTCTGCGTAAATTTTTAACATAAATTTTGATTTATCTACCAGTAACAAGAACTCATTCGATTTATTAGTAATATTTCTGAGATAATCGTTTAATTCTGATTGTTGATTATTTACATGTTTTACTATCTCGTCCAAATTTTTAATTAAATTGTTGTTAATTACAACTTGTTTATTAAGTTGGTCGGTCATTTGTTCAGAGTTTTTATCTAAATTTCGCAGATGTTCGTAAATTTCGGTACCGTCACCATTGTCCATTGTACCTGTTATAAATTTGAGACCTGTTCCAATAAAATTAGCTAAACCTCGGATTTTCCGATTATTACTGACGTCGACAGTGTAATTACCATCTTTTTTAAACTTACATAATTTCTTGTATTTGGTTTATTTTTTTGAATATTACGATTTAATAGTACATTATCATGTAATGTAAATTCTTTATCGCGGGCTTTATTTAATTTTTCAATTTGATTCTTTTTCCTATTTTTAAATTCATTTGCTAAATTCTTTATGTCGTTTTGATCTAAATATTTTTGTATAAAATCTCTAGGGCGAAGATTTGTTGTTGTGTATACGGTGTTATTATAAATTGTAAAGATTTTAAATAATTTGTCATCGAACTCTTCGCTTGACTTTTCCACTTTTAATATACGTAGGTGCTCGTTTAGTGTTCCAAGTAGCCTTTCAATATCCGCAATGCCTGTTTTATTGCCTGCTGTTGTAACATGTGATTCTATTTGGTTTTCTTTTGAGACCAGTTCAACAGAATGATGTAATATACAGCGTTCGTTATAATATATAATTTTTTTCATTTTGCCTAGGAACTGAATCCGCTCTTTTAAGGCTTTCAAATTTCGATATTCTATCGTTAAGTTTGTGAATAGTCGCGTATTTACTAAACTTATCGATGGTTGTTAAGTACATTATATTTCGATATGGGAACCAGATATCGACTTGCACAATTTTATTAAAATTGTGGGGAGTCTCTGTTATTTTATACGGGATCTTGATAGGGTGTCGGTCATGTTTAGCTAGTAAACATACTTCACAGTTATTGATAAATTTTCTTATTATTTCTAATTAATTTGGATAATAATATTTTTGTTTAATTTCATTAAATACTTCGTTAATACCACGGTGATTTTTACTTATATGTTCTTCTTAATACCACGGTGATTTTTACTTTTATTTTAATGAATAATTTTTTCGCTATCTGTGATATTTATTAGTATAGTATTTGATTTAAGTATTTTTAAGCTTTTATTTCTAGAAAAATATTTAACGTATGCGTTTTGAAATTTAATGTAAAGTTCATCATCATTACAGTAGATACACATAATACCTTTAACAGTATTATTAACAGTTTCTTCATAATTTCTAAGATGTTGCTATTTTCTTCAATAACAACAAAGTTTTGAATTTTTCTATTAACTATTTGAATAAAAGACTTTTCTTTGTCTCCTTTTTGTAAATAAATTTGATTTTTATATAAATTAATAGGTTTTTCTGTAATATAAATATAATCAAATTCATCATCCTTTGCACTATGAATAGTGGCCACCATAGATTCAACTTCATCGTTAGAATCGTTGTTGTTAAATAGAATATTTAGATTTATCTCTTGTTCGTAATCAGTGTACTTACTTAGTCCATCAGCTACGTTATTTTCTTTCCCTTTTAAATAACAAATTTTAAAATTATTTTCGTTTAATTGACTTTTCCACCTTTGAAGTTTCATATTTGGTTCTTTTAAATTGCTGAGCCATTCCAGAGGTTTATCGTCAGTGCGAATAGTAAACTGTCGGCCATACACGTACATTCTAAAATGTTTTACTGCCCATACAATCGCCAAAAGCTCCTTTTCTATTGCTGAATATTTCTGTTCATGATCATTTAAAGTACGGGAGGCATAACAGATAGGATGGTTCGATTGGTTTACTACAGCACCTATGGTGATGTTTGAAGCGTCTGTGGTAAGAATAAAGTGTTTATCAAAATCAGGGGGTTTCAAAACTGGGTCACTAGTTAGGTGTGTTTTTAATTTATTACATGAACTAATATATTCAGTATCTTTTAAATTTATTTTCACGTTTTTTTTTTCAAATATTTTACCATCGGATAAGCAACCTTAGCGTTATATCGTATAAATTTACGATAACATCCTGTTATACCAAGGAATTGACTAATTCCTTTAATTTTGGTAGGCAGTACCATTTTTTGTATGGTTTTTACTTTTCCGTCGTCAGGTTTTACACCAAGGTTTGTTACAATGTACCCTAAATAATTTATGGATTCCTTAGCAAAACAACATTTATCAATTTGTAATTTAAAATTGGTTTCCCTCAATTTTTGCAATATTTTCTTTATATAAGTGTTCATCGAAACTAGTGAAAACAATCAAAATATCGTCAAGATATTACTACGCAGATTTTATTAATAAAATCTTTTAAAACATTATTCATCAACCGCTGGAAAGTTGATATCGCATTTTTTAAGCCAAACGGCATTCTTAAAAATTCGAAATGGCCATTAGCAGTTGAGAAAGCTGTTTTAGATTGGTCTTTTAATGCCACTTCAATCTGCTGGAAACCTTTCGCTAATTCAAGCGTACTGAAATAATTGCACTTGCTAAGTTTATCAAAAATATTTTCGATATTAGGCATTGGGAATTTATCGTCAAGAGTTTGTTCATTCAGTTTCCTATACCTGATCTATAACTATCCGCCATGTTTTTGTGTCAGTGTTATTAGATTTCTTTGGTACGACTCAGATTGGAGGGTTGAATGGGCTATTACTAGGTTTTATGATTTTTTGCTCTAACATTTCATTTATCTGTTTTTCAACTTCTTTCCTATGAACTTCCAGGTAGCCGTAAAGCTTACTATAAATTGGATTATCGTTTATTAATTTTATTTCATGTTTAACATCGTTTGTAAATGAGAAACTATGAATTATTATTTTCCTATGAAAATAATTATTTAACTATGAATTAAATAATAGATGCGATGTCAGCATTCTAAACTAAACGTGGGTTTAGTTTTACTTTATTTGCATGGGAAAATAAATTTAAATTAATTCTCATTAAATTTAGCTTTAATGTTATTTGAAGCTTTACTTATTATGCTTTATATTACTCCTCCCCTGTCAGAAGTATTTGCAGCCTCTGCAAATGGAAGTATTTGAGGGAGAAAATATGTAGAGGCAGCTGGACTAAGTTTGTATTGAATTTGTGGAGAAGATATTTCTACCTTCGTAATAGTCTCATTTTTTTCCAAGTTTACATTTTGCTTTAAAGATAATACAAATTAATATAAGTAATTATTGTTATTATTATTAGACTTATACCAAAAAATGAATAGTTAGCTACATAATTTTTAAATTCAATATATTTTATTGTTTCTTTATTTTGAATATTTTCTGTATTTAAATTTTCTAACGTTAAATTGTTAATTAATTTGGTAAAATTTACATGAATAATTGAAATTACATTCCTACTAGTAAAATTTTCCATTACATTTTTAAATATTAAATTATTTATTTGTATTTTACAATTACTAAATTTTATTATGTTATTATTCTTGATAATTATTCTACGTTTTACACAATTTTGCGCTATTTCGGTAATAGCTAAGTTCTTTGTTATAATAATATCATCATGAATTTCTTCCACAGAAGTTTACAAATATTGTGTTTTTCGAATGAATTACAAATACACAAATTTTTATAAAACTTTAAGTTTTTTTCAAAATTATGTCTCTATCATTTATGTAAACATTATTATCTCTAACTATGACCTTTTCAATGTTATAATCTAATTCTTCCTGATATTCATTCGGTAAAGGGATTATTAAGCTATTATAATATGTTTCATCTGTAAATTTTGGTACGCTTATTACGAAAATGAGGTTATTGTCTTTTGTTAATATGCTATTTTTAATAAAAGGTAGTAATGTTGCTGAAATATTGTATTTGTATGTTTCTTCATCTGTTAATACGTCGTGCGGAAGTACTTCGAGTCTGCTCATTAGTATGGTATCAGACATTTTTTCTATTTGTTTATTTATTAAATTTGTGTCTGCGTAAATTTTTAACATAAATTTTGATTTATCTACCAGTAACAAGAACTCATTCGATTTATTAGTAATATTTCTGAGATAATCGTTTAATTCTGATTGTTGATTATTTACATGTTTTACTATCTCGTCCAAATTTTTAATTAAATTGTTGTTAATTACAACTTGTTTATTAAGTTGGTCGGTCATTTGTTCAGAGTTTTTATCTAAATTTCGCAGATGTTCGTAAATTTCGGTACCGTCACCATTGTCCATTGTACCTGTTATAAATTTGAGACCTGTTCCAATAAAATTAGCTAAACCTCGGATTTTCCGATTATTACTGACGTCGACAGTGTAATTACCATCTTTTTTAAACTTACATAATTTCTTGTATTTGGTTTATTTTTTTGAATATTACGATTTAATAGTACATTATCATGTAATGTAAATTCTTTATCGCGGGCTTTATTTAATTTTTCAATTTGATTCTTTTTCCTATTTTTAAATTCATTTGCTAAATTCTTTATGTCGTTTTGATCTAAATATTTTTGTATAAAATCTCTAGGGCGAAGATTTGTTGTTGTGTATACGGTGTTATTATAAATTGTAAAGATTTTAAATAATTTGTCATCGAACTCTTCGCTTGACTTTTCCACTTTTAATATACGTAGGTGCTCGTTTAGTGTTCCAAGTAGCCTTTCAATATCCGCAATGCCTGTTTTATTGCCTGCTGTTGTAACATGTGATTCTATTTGGTTTTCTTTTGAGACCAGTTCAACAGAATGATGTAATATACAGCGTTCGTTATAATATATAATTTTTTTCATTTTGCCTAGGAACTGAATCCGCTCTTTTAAGGCTTTCAAATTTCGATATTCTATCGTTAAGTTTGTGAATAGTCGCGTATTTACTAAACTTATCGATGGTTGTTAAGTACATTATATTTCGATATGGGAACCAGATATCGACTTGCACAATTTTATTAAAATTGTGGGGAGTCTCTGTTATTTTATACGGGATCTTGATAGGGTGTCGGTCATGTTTAGCTAGTAAACATACTTCACAGTTATTGATAAATTTTCTTATTATTTCTAATTAATTTGGATAATAATATTTTTGTTTAATTTCATTAAATACTTCGTTAATACCACGGTGATTTTTACTTATATGTTCTTCTTAATACCACGGTGATTTTTACTTTTATTTTAATGAATCATTTTTTCGCTATCTGTGATATTTATTAGTATAGTATTTGATTTAAGTATTTTTAAGCTTTTATTTCTAGAAAAATATTTAACGTATGCGTTTTGAAATTTAATGTAAAGTTCATCATCATTACAGTAGATACACATAATACCTTTAACAGTATTATTAACAGTTTCTTCATAATTTCTAAGATGTTGCTATTTTCTTCAATAACAACAAAGTTTTGAATTTTTCTATTAACTATTTGAATAAAAGACTTTTCTTTGTCTCCTTTTTGTAAATAAATTTGATTTTTATATAAATTAATAGGTTTTTCTGTAATATAAATATAATCAAATTCATCATCCTTTGCACTATGAATAGTGGCCACCATAGATTCAACTTCATCGTTAGAATCGTTGTTGTTAAATAGAATATTTAGATTTATCTCTTGTTCGTAATCAGTGTACTTACTTAGTCCATCAGCTACGTTATTTTCTTTCCCTTTTAAATAACAAATTTTAAAATTATTTTCGTTTAATTGACTTTTCCACCTTTGAAGTTTCATATTTGGTTCTTTTAAATTGCTGAGCCATTCCAGAGGTTTATCGTCAGTGCGAATAGTAAACTGTCGGCCATACACGTACATTCTAAAATGTTTTACTGCCCATACAATCGCCAAAAGCTCCTTTTCTATTGCTGAATATTTCTGTTCATGATCATTTAAAGTACGGGAGGCATAACAGATAGGATGGTTCGATTGGTTTACTACAGCACCTATGGTGATGTTTGAAGCGTCTGTGGTAAGAATAAAGTGTTTATCAAAATCAGGGGGTTTCAAAACTGGGTCACTAGTTAGGTGTGTTTTTAATTTATTACATGAACTAATATATTCAGTATCTTTTAAATTTATTTTCACGTTTTTTTTTTCAAATATTTTACCATCGGATAAGCAACCTTAGCGTTATATCGTATAAATTTACGATAACATCCTGTTATACCAAGGAATTGACTAATTCCTTTAATTTTGGTAGGCAGTACCATTTTTTGTATGGTTTTTACTTTTCCGTCGTCAGGTTTTACACCAAGGTTTGTTACAATGTACCCTAAATAATTTATGGATTCCTTAGCAAAACAACATTTATCAATTTGTAATTTAAAATTGGTTTCCCTCAATTTTTGCAATATTTTCTTTATATAAGTGTTCATCGAAACTAGTGAAAACAATCAAAATATCGTCAAGATATTACTACGCAGATTTTATTAATAAAATCTTTTAAAACATTATTCATCAACCGCTGGAAAGTTGATATCGCATTTTTTAAGCCAAACGGCATTCTTAAAAATTCGAAATGGCCATTAGCAGTTGAGAAAGCTGTTTTAGATTGGTCTTTTAATGCCACTTCAATCTGCTGGAAACCTTTCGCTAATTCAAGCGTACTGAAATAATTGCACTTGCTAAGTTTATCAAAAATATTTTCGATATTAGGCATTGGGAATTTATCGTCAAGAGTTTGTTCATTCAGTTTCCTATACCTGATCTATAACTATCCGCCATGTTTTTGTGTCAGTGTTATTAGATTTCTTTGGTACGACTCAGATTGGAGGGTTGAATGGGCTATTACTAGGTTTTATGATTTTTTGCTCTAACATTTCATTTATCTGTTTTTCAACTTCTTTCCTATGAACTTCCAGGTAGCCGTAAAGCTTACTATAAATTGGATTATCGTTTATTAATTTTATTTCATGTTTAACATCGTTTGTAAATGATAAATTATCACCTTGTTTAAAAAACAGATCATTATAAGATTTTAATAAAGTTTGTAGTTTCCTTGAATCATTTTTGTTTAAGTTCGGAGAAATTCTTTTAAAAATAGGAAATTTAAAACGAGTGTACGTTTTGATAATTCTATTTAAAACTTTAATAGGTTTTGTATCAGATGATATTATCCATTTTTCATTACAAATTTTTGGATTTACTATACTTGATTCAGCGCCGCTGTCAATTATGAATTTTAAATTGCGGATTTTATTCTTAATCACTATATAGGGTAGTTGTTTCTTTGGCCACCTCGAAAATTTTGAGAATCGCGAACATTATTTTGGTTTTCGTTTGTAGAAATATCCATAGGTTCTATCTCATTTATTTAAAATGGCAACCTGTTATTGTAGTTCGAACGGCGTGATTTCATACTTGAAGATGATTATTATTTCGATTATTGTTGTTAAATCTATTTTGGTTATTCGGATTATTATAACTATTTCTATAATAGTTTCCGCTGCGGTTGTTTTCATGTCGATTTTGACTTTGGTTGAAATTATCATTATTTGAATGATTTGATAAATTTGTATTATAATTTTGTTGATTGTCATTATTAGTGAAACTATTATTATTAAAATTTTGGGATTTTCTATAATTATATTGATTCTCATTTTTAATAGGATAGTTATTTTTATTTGAGAAAGATAGATAACCAAATTTATTTAAGAGTTCAAACGCATCATCTAAAGTTTGTGGATCCTGACAGCCTATAAGGTTTTTGGCTAAATGGGGCAAATTTTGAGTAAAATTTTTAAGAACTAGTCTTTGGTTTGCATTAAATTGCTCTGTTGTGCCTTCGTTTTTCAAAATACATATATGCATTGTTCAATTTACAAAGAATTGAACTTTCTTTATTATAAAAAATTTCAGCAGTAGATTCGCACCGACACAATGTTAACTCGTCGATTATGTCTACTGTTGAAGTCCGTTCACCGTGATTTCTAATTAGGGCTTTTTTAAGATCCGACCAAGTTTCTACTGAACCACATTTAAGTAGGCTTTATTTAGCTTTTCCGACGATTTTTTCATTTATGTAGCTTAATATAACTAATTTATAATTTGGTTCTAGTGAAAAGATAGTGGGTATAAAACTATCAATTCTAGCTAAGAAACCTGATAAACTATATTTATCTCCGCTAAATGGAGTAATACAACTAATATTCTTGGCAAGAAATTCAATGACTTGTAATGTTTGTTGATCCATATTAATTTATTTATTTATTTATACTTTATCAAGAATAATAACACAAATATAAAAAAAATTAAATTATTTTTGTATTATATACAGTAATTTTGGATCTTTTTTTTTAATAAATATTATTACACAATATTTTAATTGCCTATTATGTTTTTTTTTTTTAACAAATTCGTTTGATTGTATTTATTGTTTTACAAAAGTATTTATTTTTATTATTAATTTCTCAATAATTTTCAATAAATAAGTAAATAAAGAATTACTAGCCTTTAATTCTTGTTGATAGATAATATTCGTCTGCATTGATGGATAATATAAATTTTCTTTGAATGGTCTTACTTTGATGACAACTAATTTTCTAGATTTTTTTTTTGTATCTATTTATTCGAATTAATTTTCACTGTATTTTTATAAAAAATTTCTTCATCGAAAATTTCAATTATTTATTTTTTGTTGTTAGTTTTCTTTTTCTTTTTTAAGTGAAAGAAAAACTATATTAATAGAAAAAAAATGTTTAAACTTTTACACTTTTAACTAATTTTTATATTTAATAAAATTTATTTCTAAAATTTTCTTCGTCGAAATTTTATTTCATTTTATTTTTATTAAGATTAATCTAACGAAAGTTTTCACTTTTTATTATTAAAAATTTGTCATCAAATTTTAATTTTTGGATTTTGGTAGGAACTGACTGCACCAGTAATGGTTCTTTCGCTAGAGTATTTTATTTAAAGTAATAAAAATCGGACACTTTTTGTTATTTAATTTCAATTTTATTTTCATTTAAATTTTAATTGTATTATTTATTATAATGATAATACATTTGTCAATTTTATTTATTATTAATTAATGTTATTTAATTATTAACCTTAATTAGTATTTATTAATTATTTGAAGTTAACAATTTGAATAGTAAAAGCGAACTGACGTAGATTTTAGATAACAAGTTTAATGAAGCTTAAATTTGGAAAAATAAAAGTGAGAAACTATGAATTATTATAGATGCGATGTCAGCATTCTAAGCCACAAATAATGCGATGTCAGCATTAGTTTTACTTTATTTTACATGGGAAAATAAATTTAAATTAATTCTCATTCAATTTAGCTTTAATGTTATTTGAAGCTTTACTTATTATGCTTTATATTACTATATGATTTTTATGAATAATATTTTGGTTTTTAACTAGTAACAAAGTTTGTTATACAACAAATCCATCGCAAGAAAAATTCGTAGCCAAGCAAAAATCGTCGCGGAAAATTAATCGTTAAAAAAATTCGTAGAATTAAATTTCATCGCGGAAAATTAATCGCTAGGAAAATTCATCGCAAGAAAATCCTTTGCAAGAAAACTTCATACCCATAAAAAATTCATCGCAGAAAATTAATCGCTAGAAACATTCCCTGGCAACCCTTTTTTGGCCCGCAATTAATTTTAGTAATTTGGCTTAGTTGATCAAAGTAGAATTGTATAAAATAGTACATTCAGATTGAGTTAGATGTTTCAGCTAAAATATTCGATTGTCATTGAACTTGGCTTAGGCGAAGTATTTTTTTTTTTGAAATTCTGAATTAAATGGTTTTGCCCGGTGGTCTGAGATTTATACTCAAGCGTAATATTAATTTTCTTTTTACTTCAGGCTAAGAATAATATATTACAACATGATCTAAATTGTTCTAATTTTTTTACTTTTCCAAAAGTTTTGGGAATTTTATGAGTCAATAAATTGAATTGGTGCATTATTTATATATTGTTTTTTTCTCACTTTTAAATTTCGCATAAGTCATTACTTAAATTTTCAAACTATCAATTTTAGAGATTTAATTATAATTTAACGGGAATGAATTCGTTTTTTGGCAAATCAATTATTATCGGAACAATAATATGATGCGGCAAAGAATCTAATTATAAATATATTTTATTAAAATCCTGATTTTTTGTTAATTTTATTAATTAAGTAATAAGAAATTATTATTAACGTAAATTTGATAACCTATCGCAAATAATTTTAAAGATCAATATTTTATTTTTCTCAATTAAATTTGTTAATTCATCAATTAATAATTCATTATTACTGAAAAATCAAATATATGCTCAAGTTCAAGTTTTTTTTTTTACTTCCTAAATTCAATTCAATAATTATTATTAATTATTAAGCATAATACATTATTTCATTAATGACGGTTTCGATAGCCTGCATATATGAATCCAAAATTAAAATATAAATCCGAATCCGCAAAGTATAATATTTTTATTTAGGAAACTTCAGCGGGATCATTCTGAAATTTCGTAGGAAAATGTTATAAGTTCAAAAAATCATTTAAAGTAAGTTTTACCCGTTTTTAAATAAATTTGATACTAAGATTGGTTACGCGATATATCTGTTGATCTTAAATTAGCACTTTCAGCAGATTCATGAGTCATAAAGTACATTCATATTTTTTTTAAAGCTTATTGGTACTTCTTTAAAAAATTGATTGTTTTTCAATAAAACAAATTATATAATACTTTATAAGCAAATTCTAATATATTTTTTTTATTTTCTATCCATCACACTTCAAATTATGTTATTATTGCATTTATAATCCGCGTTTCATACTATTTAATTAATTTTATTTTCTTTGCAATGGATTTTCTTGCAATGAATTTTCTGCGAGGAATTTTTTAGGGTTATGAAGTTTTCTTGCGAAGTATTTTTTTGTGATGAATTTTCCTAGCGATTAATTTTCAGCGATGAAGTTTTGATGCGATGAATTTTCCTAACGATTATTTTTTTGCGATGAATTCTTTATGGATATGAAGTTTTCTTGCGATGAATTTTCCTAGCGATCCATTTTCCGTGATGAAATTTACTTGTACGAATTTTGCTAACGATTAATTTTCTGCTATGATTTTTTCTTGGTTGCGAATTTTTTCTTGCAATTGCTTTTCTTGCGATGAATTTTCCTGGCGATTAATTTTCTGCCATAAAATTTCCTGCGATGAATATTGTCAGCGATTAATTTTGTGCGACGAATTTCCCTAGTGATTAATTTTCTGCAATGTATTTTTCTTGGCTATAAATTTTCTCAGCGAAAAATTTTCAGCGATGAAATTTCCTGCGACGAATTGCCCAGCGATCAATTTTGTGCGATGAATTTTTCTTGACTATGAATTTTCTTGCTTTAGGTTTTCTGTGATCAATTTTCCAAAAACCTTAAAAAGACCTGAGTTAAAAACATGTGAGCCAATTAACGATAATAAAAATGTTTAATGATGAAAAATCTTTTGCAGATCATAAAATCGTTTTGCTTCTCGGTTCTCGCGCTTAAAATTTTGCATAAACAATTTTTTTTTTTGCTTTTGACTTTTCATGCGATTACTTTTAAACGTCGCCCCCATAAAAATCATGCCATTACTTTTAGTGAATTTAGCGGCGCTACTTTTGACTTTTAATGCGATTACTTGTAAACGTCTAAAGATCATGGCATTACTTTTAGCGAATTACTTTAAGCGGCGCTACTTCCGACTTTTAATGGGATTACTTGTAAACGTCTAAAAATCGTGCCATTACTTTTAGCGAATTAAGCGGCGCTACTTTTGACCTTGCATGCGATTACTCGCAAACGTCTAAAAATCATGGGATTGCTTTTAGTGAACTACTTTTGACTTTTAATGCGATTACTTTTAAACGTCTAAAAATCATGGGATTGCTTTTAGTGAACTACTTTTGCTTTTAAACGTCTACAAATCATGGGATAGCTTTTAGTAAACTACTTTTGGCTTTTAATGCGATTACTTTTCAACGTCTAAAAATCATGGCATTACTTTAAGCGAACTACTTTGAGCGGCGCTACTTTCGACTTTTAATGATATTACTTGTAAATGTCTAAAAATCGTGCCATTACTTTTAGTGAATTAAGCGGCGCTACTTTCGACTTTGAATGCGATTAATTTTAAACGTCTTAAAATAATGGCATTACTTTTAGTGAACTACTTTCGACTTTGTATGCGATTACTTTTAAACGTCTGCTTTTGACTTTGTATGCGATTACTTTTAAACGTCTACTTTTGACTTTGTATGCGATTACTTTTAAACGTCTGCTTTTGACTTTGTATGCGATTACTTTTAAACCTCTGCTTTAAACTTTGTATGCGATTACTTTTAAACGGCTTAAAATCATAGGATTGCTTTTAGGGAATTTAGCGGCGATTTTAGACGTTTAAAAGCCAAAAGTAGTTCACTTAAAGTAATGCCATGATTTTTAGACGTTACAAGTATTCGAATTAAAAGTAAATAGTGGTACACTAAAAGCAATCCCATGATTTTTAGACGTTTAAAAGTAATCGCATTAAAAGTCAAAAGTAGTTCACTAAAAGCAATCCCATGATTTTTAGACGTTTGCGAGTAATCGCGTACAAAGTCAAAAGTAGCGCCGCTTAATTCGCTAAAAGTAATGGCATGATTTTTAGACGTTTACAAGTAATCGCATTAAAAGTCGGAAGTAGCGCCGCTTAAAGTAATTCGCTGAAAGTAATGCCATGATCTTTAGACGTTTACAAGTAATCGCATTAAAAGTCAAAAGTAGCGCCGCTAAATTCACTAAAAGTAATGGCATGATTTTTATGGGGGAGACGTTTAAAAGTAATCGCATGAAAAGTCAAAAGCAAAAAAAAATAATTGTTTATGCAAAATTTTAAGCGCGAGAACCGAGAAGCAAAACGATTTTATGATCTGCAAAAGATTTTTCATCATTAAAAATTTTTATTATCGTTAATTGGCTCACATGTTTTTAACTCAGGTCTTTTTAAGGTTTTTGGAAAATTAATCACAGAAAATCTAAAGCAAGAAAATTTATAGCTAAGAAAAATACATTGCAGAAAATTAATCACTAGGGAAATTCGTCGCACAAAATTAATCGCTGACAAAATTCATCGCAGGAAATTTTATGGCAGAAAATTAATCGCCAGGAAAATTCATCGCAAGAAAAGCAATTGCAAGAAAAAATTCGCAACCAAGAAAAAATCATAGCAGAAAATTAATCGTTGGCGAAATTCATGCAAGCAAATTTCATCGCTGAAAATTAATCGGTAGGAAAATTTATCCCCAGAAAATCCTTCGCAAGAAAACTTTAAGTCTATAAAAAATTCATCGCAGAAAATTAATAGCAGGAAAAATTCAACGCAAGAAAACTTCATCGCTGAAAATTAATCGCAAGAAAACTTCATACCCATAAAAAATTCATCACATAAAATTAATAGCTAAGAAAATTCATCGCCAAGAAAAATTCATTGCAGAAAATTAATCACTACGAAAATTCATCCCAGGAAATTTCACTGCAGAAAATCAATCGCAACAAAAATTCGTAGCCAAGAAAAAATCATAGCAGAAAATTAATCGTTAGCAAAATTCGTACAAGTAAATTTCATCACGGAAAATGGATCGCTAGGAAAATTCATCGCAAGAAAACTTCATATCCATAACGAATTCATCGCAAAAAAATAATCTTTAGGAAAATTCATCGCATCAAAACTTCATCGCTGAAAATTAATCGCTAGGAAAATTCATCACAAAAAAATACTTCGCAAGAAAACTTCATAACCCTAAAAAATTCCTCGCAGAAAATTCATTGCAAGAAAATCCATTGCAAAGAAAATAAAATTCATTAAATAGTATGAAACGCGGATTATAAATGCAATAATAACATAATTTGAATTGTGATGGATAGAACAAATTGCATCTGAGTATGAGTACTGAGACCGAGGAATGATTTGATTACTTTTTTCATCTGATTAATCAAAATGAGTGTGAGTATTGAGTAAAATCTTCGTTTCTTCATACGTGTACTGTATTGTGTGTAACTGAAGTTGTAGTCAGTCACGCCACAATACAAAACACATATGATTACTTTTCATATATGAATAATTTCAAATGCCATCTCAAATGAAAAGTAATCATAAAGTAACGAATACTTCGTATTGATTACTTATGAAAAAAGTAACGAGTACCGATACCGATGATTACCTGAAAGTAACGAATTCGCACATCACTAATTTATATAGTAAGAAATATTATAAGAATGATGAAGATATTCCAATCATTTGCCACGTAAAAAGACATTCAACTGACAAAAAAATTATATACGATCCAAATTTAAATGTATATCTGACAATTATGATATAATAAAATACGATTATTATGTAACATTAATGGATAAAAACATAAAAACAAATAGCTTTTGGTGGCTACAAAATAATTATTAAAGATATTCATGTAGACTCTTGTGACTTTTAAAAGTCTGTTGTTATTAGAGTTAAGTTTGATTCAAAAATATGCAAAATAATGTTTGGTTTTTTTACGATAGTTTCCAAACAAAATTAAAAATATTTTATTTGAATTAAAAATAAGAATTATAATGAAAAATTAAAATATTAAAAAAAAGAAAAGCTAATAAAATTTTTAGAGTGCCACAAGGAGAGCCAATAATAATAAATATGTAATAAACAAATATAGTTTTTTTAAGATTTTTTTTGTTTATGTATGAAATATAAAATGAATAAAAAAATTCACAAAACTTTTTAAATAAGCAATAGCAATAATAAATTAGTACGTTTAAAAGCATAAATATTTGTTTTTTTTTCAGTAATAATGAATTATTAATTGCCGAATCGACAGATTTAATTGAGAAAAATAAAATATTTATCTTTAAAATTATTTGTGATAAGTTATCAATTTTTCGTTAATAATAATTTCTTATTACTTAATTAATCAAATTAACAAAAAGTCAGGAATTTAATAAAATATTTATAATTAAATTCTTTGCCACATTATATTATTGTTCCGATAATAATTGATTTGGCAAAAACGAATTCATTCCCGTTAAATTATAATTAAATCGCTAAAATTGATATCGCAGAAAATAAATCGCTGAGAAAATTCATAGCCAAGAAAAATTGATAACAGAAAATTAATCACTAGGAAAATTCGTCGCACAAAATTAATCGCTGAAAAAATTCGTCGCAACAAATTTTATTGCAGAAAATTAATCGCTAGGAAAATTCATTGCAAGAAAATCCATCGCAAGAAAAATTCGTAGCCAAGAAAAAATCATCGCGGAAAACTAATGTTTAGGAAAATTTGTACAACTCAATGTAGTAATAGCATAATTTGGAGTGTGATGAATAGAAAATAAAAAAAATATATTTGAAGAACATTCAATTTTATAATCAATTATAAATAGTATCAATAAGTTTAAAAAAATATAAAATATGCTTTATATAGGGTCCCATGAATCTGCTGAAAGTACTAATTTAAGATCAACAGTTATATCGCGTAACTAATCTTAGTATCGAATTTAATTGAAAACGGGTAAAACTTACTTTATATGAGTTTTGGAACTTATAACATTTTCCTAGGAAATTTCAGAAATAAAAAAATTGCTAAATAAAAATATTATACTTTGCGGATTCGGATTTATATTTCAATTTTGGATCCACATATGAATGCCATCGAAATCGTTATTAATGAAATAATATATTATACTTAATAATTAATAATAATTATCGAATTGAATTTAAGAACTACTTCCCTTTTACTATACTTTACCGTTACTGAATTTCTAATCTAGTACGTTTGCAATTAACCCTACTACAATTAACACTACTACAATTGACCATTACTGAAACTCTAGATAGAAGAAAGTAAGATTATATAATTTTAGTATTCTTATTTATTAGTTTTTTAGTCGCATATTACTATTTATAAAGGAAAGTATTTTTAAAAAATGTTTTTTTAATTTATTTTTTATTTCATACGTTTTAGTCGGTCAAATCTTGGATCCAAGTAAAAATGTCCCAACTTGGTAACAAAGCAATAATTACTTGGTTAAATATTGACTTGGGAAACCAAGTCCACTAATGCTTACTTGGATACAAAGTCAATTCAACTATTTTTTCAAGTACATATCACCTGGTAACAGATATAATATTCCTGTATAAAGTACTTGACGCCAAGTGTGTTATAAAGTCAATTCGACTATTTTCCAAGCTTAATTTATACTAAAAATTCCAAGTTAATATGACTTGACATAAAGTGAAATTTAAAGTTAATATAGCTTTCTTTTCAAGCTAATTTTACACGAAAACTTCAAAAACTCCAAGCTAATAGAACTTGATATAAAGTGAAATATAAAGTCAATTTAGCTTTTTTCCCAGCTTATTGTACATGAAAACTATAAAAATGCCAAGCTAAATGAACTTGATACAAAGTAAAATATGAAGTCAACTTAGCTTTTTTCAATTTTTATATATTTAATATTATTATACATTATAAAGACTGTTCATAGTTTTTTTGTTACACATTTAATTTCTGTTTTTCAATCTAAACATTTCTTTATAATTTACGAGTATATTTAATTATTAAATTTATAAATTTGTGTGTTATAATTAATGTTATTTCATTATTTTTTATTTTTTCAAAATTAATATTTTTTTTTTATTTCCAATCAAAATTTAATGTTTTTTTTTAATAACTTTGATTTATTTTTTGTTTGTTTTATAATTTATAAAAACAAAATGTAGAATTCCATATATTCTAGATATTTTGAAACAAGTTAACTCATATAAACGAATATATTAAAAAAATATTTAAAAAAATAAAAATATAATGAAATAACATTAGATATTACAAACAAATTTATAATTTATACAAATATTAAATTTATAAAAATATTAACTAAATAACATAAAAAAATATTTTTTAATGTTATTTAATTAATATTTTTTAAAGTTAATATTTTTATAAATTATAAATTTATAATTAACTATCCATTTTCCAATTTAATATGTTTTGGTTTTAATGAGTTATAATTTTATTTCAAATATATATATTTTTTTTTTTATATTTTTATATATTTAATATTATTATAAATTATAAAGACTGTTCATATAAGTTTACTTGTTTCAAAATATCTAAAACAATTGGAATTTTACACTTTGTTTTTAGTTTAAAATAACAGATTTCACAAAAGGCAAAAAAATTTTTTTTTGCGGAGAACCATATTTTAAGTTAAAAACAAAATGAGAACTAAATAAAACATACTACTCGACCCAATATACATGTAATTTTGTTCTATACAAAGGTAAAATATGCCATTTTATTAATATTACTCTGGAATATTAAATGAGGATGCATGTGTTTATTTTTAACCATAATTTGTTCAACATTTTCTTCATCCTATTAAAAAAAAAAAATAAGTAAAAAAAAGTTCTAACAAAATAAAATAAATTACCTTTATTATTTTTAAAAAACTTGGAGGAATATTGAGGTTTTCCTACGACCATCTTTTTTTATTAATAATATTTTTTTGAATTTAGGGTATCTGCAAGTATGCACATAATGCGAAGAGTTTCTAAAAAATCAAAGTTTGAAAAATATTGTGTTTATATTTCAGTTTCATAAGTACCATCCTTTATCCCCTGAAATTTATGAGCCTCCTTCATTGTTAGAAATAAGTTCTTCTTACTGAGAAATCAGGTACAAATAGTTCCGATTTTCAACTGAGAAAAGTCTAGTAGGATCTAAATTTGATATATAAAATTATAAAAAAAAGTATTAAAAATAAAAAAAATCACCAGTTTTCCATTGTATTTTGTGTATGGGTATATTTCAAACACAGTTTCTAACTTGGTATTATTTTTTGTAAATAGATTTGTCTCTCCAAAAGAATTTGTAAATCCCAAAACATCAAATTCTTCTTGGTCATCTGTAGAAGTTTTCTGTAAAATTTAGTAAAACATTTTAATTATTAATAAGGTACACTATATTACGAATAGTATGAAATACTATGAAGTCTGGTGATGGGTTGGATGGTCAAAAAAAAAAGTTCGCTCAAAATTTTTTTCTAGGCGTTTCCGAGGTCGGGGAGTCCGAAAATGCAAAAAAAAAAAAGTGTCCGGGGGACGCGTACGCGTACGCTTTTTATGTGCGCAGCAACATCTCCTAGAACCGCTTGTCCGATGTTAATGAAATTTGGCACACAGGCTCTAACATACCTCGCGCAGGTGCCGGTACAAGATGAGATCGATCCTTTCAGTGGGACCATGTTAGATTTCCCCATTTATGTGGCAATCTACGTGTTTTTGTTCTACGGGAAAATGTAAAAAAAAATTTCATGTCTCAGATTTGGATGAAATTTAAAACATAGGTTGGTATCATGATTGTCCACAAGCCTACCAAGATACAGGTCTGTAACTTCAGGGGGTCCCTGGTAAAATTTCCGATTAAAATTTCGTATACTCTAGAGCATATAGTAATTTTTATCTAATTAGCATAAATTTTGGTACATATGATAGTTTCCGTATGCACTTGGTGTCTGTAATATTTGAAGTCAATACTTCAGTGGGTCCATGTAAAAATCCGTAATTACTTTTCATAAGTTCAACTATCTATATCTACAGTACCTTTCACCCAATTTCAATGATATTGAACACACAGTTTCATTTAGTTATATATTTGATACTCCACAAATTTGTAGTTGGTAGGTACAGTACGTTCATGGGAAACTAATATATGAGCAACTTAGTTTCCGAAGAATATTTTCTTTATGCTCTACAGCTTGTAATTATTATCCGATTTCAATGAAATTTGGTACACAGGTTGAGTTCATGATTCTGCATAGGTTGACAGGTTAGTAGGATTAGGGGGTCCATGTTAAATTTCCGATTTAATTTTTAATTTTTTTTTTTTCATATGTTCTACAGCATATAGTAATTGTTAACCGATTTCAAAGATATTTTATATATAGGCTAATTTTGTGATCTAGTTGGCTCTCCTGAAATTTGGAGACCTTCAGGGGGTTCCTAGAAAACAGTTTTAGTTTCCGAATTTTATATAATTACGTGTTTTATAGCATGTAATTATTATCTGATTTTAATGAAAATTGGCACAAAGGTAGACCTTCTGATTATGCATGTGTTGGCCATGTTAGAAGTTAATACCTTCAGGGGGTCCATGCTAAAATTTCCGATTAATATTTCATATGTTCTAGAACATATGGTAAATATTATTCAATTTCAATGAAATTTTGTACACAGGTTGGATTCGTGATTACGCATGTGTAGACTAAGGTAGAAGTTAGTAGCCTGAGGGGGTCCATGCTAAAATTTCCGATTAATATTTCATATGTTCTAGAACATATGGTAAATATTATTCAATTTCAATGAAATTTTGTACACAGGTTGGATTCGTGATTACGCATGTGTAGACTAAGGTAGAAGTTAGTAGCCTGAGGGGGTCCATGCTTAAATTTCCGATTAATATTTCATATGTTCTAGAACATATGGTAAATATTATTCAATTTCAATGAAATTTTGTACACAGGTTGGATTCGTGATTACGCATGTGTAGACTAAGGTAGAAGTTAGTAGCCTGAGGGGGTCCATGCTAAAATTTCCGATTAATATTTCATATGTTCTAGAACATATGGTAAATATTATTCAATTTCAATGAAATTTTGTACACAGGTTGGATTCGTGATTACGCATATTTATACTTATTATAGTTATTTTAATAATATTATTTATTATTAAACAAATAAAAATATAAAATTAAATCAATAAATAATAAAGATGAGCAATTTTTGAAGAAACCACTGTTTGTTACAAAGATAATGTTAATTACAAAAAACTTTTGGACATAAATCGCTGTTAAACAACATACTATGAGTTATCTGCTCCCCCTAGTTAGCAGCTTTTTTTATATATCGTTTAATTTAATAAATTACAATTTTTTTTTAATCGGAAAATTTGCTTTGTCAATTTGTATATTTTTATTTGAATCCATTTCACGTTTTCTATTCTTTTTTTGCTGGGCAATAATAATTTCTGTCTCAAACGAGCGATTCTCCAATAAAGTGATCCGGATGGATAACTATTAGCACCACCATGCCGAGAAAATAAATGATCCTTAAAAATAAATTACCTTTAAAAATCCACAGTATGTTTAAAATAACTTACCGATGAAAGCGCATCGTTTTCACTTATTTTAATTCCCATTGAAGGAAAGGTCAAAATAATCGAATCTGCCGCATTTTTGACATAGTCCAGGTTTGGATAACTAAAATTTGATTCTATAATTATGTTATATTTCTAAATAAAAAAAATAATCTTACTATCCACATAATTGAATAATGTCAAGTGCAATAGATTGATTAGTTCTTTTTTTTAGTACGATCTACTATTTGAAGTTTTTTATAAGCATCTAAAATAAATTTTCCTGTTGGCGTATCTTGTAAAAATTCACCTAAATTTGAAACCTAAAAAAAAATTATAAAATATAATATATACATATAAATGTATATTTTAATAAATTATTATTTTAAATTTAAAAATTATTAATAGTGATAAGGCAAAAGGTAGTAAATAACAGATAATATAATAATGTAATGTCTCAATTGAATAAAATATATTAATAAAAAAAATTGAATTTACCATTTCGTATCTGCAACAATTTCGAGTAACTACTGTTGAATTACTAAATTGCGTCAATGAAGGTGAATTCGAGACGAAATCCAAATCGAGTACATTTAATATATCTTCTTCATATTTGGAGTCTTTTAATATTCTTTTTATTTTAGCACTCATCTTGGTTATATTCATATCTTTTAGATGGTCTTTTTCGATTTCAATAAAGAGTTCTTTGGTAATACTATGTTCTAAATAATAAAAAAAAGTATAATTAAAAAAGAGTAAATTCATAGTTATTGTTGTAAATACGCGCCAAAATAAAGAAATAAACTATATTAGTATTAAGAACATGATAATGAAAATTAGAATTCAATGAGAAGTTATTAAAAAGATAAGTTATGTTTGTTAAAAAATAAATACAGAAGCACACCCGATTCACTAATAGAACTTAGAAAATATATTTACCTTTTTAAGTGTTTTATGTCCAAAGGTATTATTCATCAGAGTAAATTTTAAATATTTTAATTGTATTAAGTTTTACGAATAGTATGAAATACTATGAAGTCTGGTGATGGGTTGGATGGTCAAAAAAAAAAGTTCGCTCAAAATTTTTTTCTAGGCGTTTCCGAGGTCGGGGAGTCCGAAAATGCAAAAAAAAAAGTGTTCGGGGGGACACGTACGCTTTTTATGTGCGCAGCAACATCTCCTAGAACCGCTTGTCCGATTTTAATGAAATTTGGCACACAGGCTCTAACAGACTTCGCGCAGGTGCCGGTACAAGATGAGATCGATCCTTTCAGTGGGACCATGTTAGATTTCCCCATTTATGTGGGAACCTACGTGTTTTTGTTCTACGGAAAAATGTAAAAAAAAATTCATGTCTCAGATTTGGATGAAATTTAAAACATGGGTTGGTATTATGATTGTCCACAAGCCTACCAAGATACAGGTCTGTAACTTCAGGGGGTCCCTGGTAAAATTTCCGATTAAAATTTCGTATACTCTAGAGCATATAGTAATTTTTATCTAATTAGCATAAATTTTGGTACATATGATAGTTTCCGTATGTACTTGGTGTCTGTAAAATTTAAAGTCGATACTTCAGTGGGTCCATGTAAAAATCCGTAATTACTTTTCATAAGTTCAACTCTCTATATCTACGGTACCTTTCACCCAATTTCAATGATATTGAATACACAGTTTCATTTAGTTATCTACTTGATACTCCACAAATTTGTAGTTGGTAGGTATAGTACGTTCATGGGAAACTAATATATGAGCAGCTTAGTTTCCGAAGAATATTTGCTTTATGTTCTAATTTGGTACACAGGTTGAGTTCATGATTCTGCATAGGTTGACCAAATTGCAGGTTAGTAGGATTAGGGGGTCCATGTTAAATTTCCGATTTTTTTTTTTAATATGTTCTACAGCATATAGTAATTGTTAACCGATTTCAAAGATATTTTATATATAGGCTAATTTTGTGATCTAGTTGGCTCTCCTGAAATTTGGAGACCTTCAGGGGGTTCCTAGAAAACAGTTTTAGTTTCCGAATTTTATATAATTACGTGTTTTATAGCATGTAATTATTATCTGATTTTAATTAAATTTGGTACAAAGGTAGACCTTCTGATTATGCATGTGTTGGCCATGATAGAAGTTAATACCTTCAAGGGGGTCCATGCTAAAATTTCCGATTAATATTTCATATGTTCTAGAACATATGGTAAATATTATTCAATTTCAATGAAATTTTGTACACAGGTTGGATTCGTGATTACGCATGTGTAGACTAAGGTAGAAGTTAGTAGCCTGAGGGGGTCCATGCTTAAATTTCCGATTAATATTACATATGTTTTAGAACATATGGTAAATATTATTCAATTTCAATGAAATTTTGTACACAGGTTGGATTCGTGATTACGCATGTGTAGACTAAGGTAGAAGTTAGTAGCCTGAGGGGGTCCATGCTAAAATTTCCGATTAATATTTCATATGTTCTAGAACATATGGTAAATATTATTCAATTTCAATGAAATTTTGTACACAGGTTGGATTCGTGATTACGCATGTGTAGCCTAATGTAGACGTTAGTAGCTCCAGGGGGTCCATGCTAAAATTTCCGATTAATATTTCATATGTTTTAGAACATATGGTAAATATTATCCAATTTCAATGAAATTTTGCACACAGGTTGGATTCGTGATTACGCATATTTATACTTATTATAGTTATTTTAATAATATTATTTATTATTAAAAAAATAAAAATATAAAATTAAATCAATAAATAATAAAGATGAGAAATTTTGAAGAAAGCACTGTTTGTTACAAAGATAATGTTAATTACAAAAAAGTTTTGGACATAAATCGCTGTTAAACAACATACTATGAATTATCTGCTCCCCCTAGTTAGCAGCTTTTTTTTAATGAAACATTGTTTTAATTGGTATATAAGTTTGAGAAGACTGAACTGGACACCAAAGAGAAAATGTTTTATATGTTTTCAGTTGTTGTAATTCTATTCCAGTGCATTTATCTGTTAGTATAACATTATAAGCACAAAACCTATTAGATTTTTTTATTGTATTAAATAAATGACCATGAAATAAATACAATCCATTATCAGTTCCATACAGCAGATCAATTATATTCCTGATGATCGACAAGTATAATAGATCCTTTTTTGTATACGGTGCTATTAATTTTGATACTAGAACAAGCCAAATATGTATATTACTTTCTAAATTCAGTTTAAATGTATAATTTATTTGCTTGATATCTACAAATTCAGTTTTTTTTATCGTAACTTTATCCGACAAATCCAAAGTATTTTCTGAAAACGCTACCTGATAACGAAATGCAACACTTTTCGGAATATACTTAAATTTTTTGCAAACATTTGCTTGTCTTTTTATTTCAATATGTTTAGATTCATATCGCATACAACCGTATGATACTAACGGGCCAAACTCAAATATACAACGAGTTATGTGTTCTGCTTTCTGCATGATGATCTTTGTTAATAAAATTTTTTCAGGAAATATTTTTTGAAAAAGTGTAAAATGATAAAAATAATGCAACTGGTTTATTTTTATTTTCCACAAAACCAACATTAAAATCGATAATACGCTGATTGAAAAGTTCAAGAGAAATTGCGTTAGTGTCAACTAAATGTTTAAGTACCTACATATTTTAAATTTCTAGGAATAATTCCTTCCAAAAAATCATGCATTACGTCAAAATTAAAGTTCTTAGTAATATGAAAATATTGTAGTTCATTAAAAATATATTTTTCTTTAATTCTATATTCTTTTTTTGCAGAAGGACATGCGCTGATTTAGAGCAAATGCTCATTATAATTTTCAATAGTTCTCATTTTAAAAGTTGTTTCAGGTTTCCAGTTTTTTAAATGTACTCTTTAACATAGTCGATAAAATCAATCACAGCCAGCCGATAATAACCCAAATATTGAATTAGCAGCGGAAGAATCAGCAGAAACAAACGATACTGTAGTTCTAATTGTAATTGACATATTTTTTATATTAAAATTTGTTCTTTTTTCCAGTTCTTTCAACTCTGTAATAAATGGTTCTAATATTTTCTCAAATCCATATTTATCAATCTCCAGTTTGTAGCAAAGACAAAATATGAAAATATTGCAAAGTCTTGATAAAATATTTTTGATCAATATTGTTTATGCTCGTATTGGATTACCAATACCGATATCATCATATTAAATTGTTAATCTTAAAGCATCAGGATAACATGTTAATAAAATATTAGATTTGAATTGATTTCCATCAGTATAATCTTACAAGAAATTCGGATTTTTTATTTTTTTATTGCTAAATGATTTCTAAATGATTGATCGTGTAATAATACTTTAAGTGTTTCAATAATTTAAATATATTGGCATGTTTCCCTTGATTGAATATTTCTGATTAAAGATGAACCATTTATTGACCTTTGTTCGCTTCTGCTTCCTAAATTTACTTCTTTTATTGGAACAAAATTCACGTTTTTCTGCAAATATTTATTTTGAAAATATCGTGACCGAAACTGTTGAAATGGATTTTCAATTATGAATATAGATAATAAAGTTTGTACTTGTTCGTCTTCCTAAGACATTGAATTATGTTTAAGAAACTGAACTACTTAATTTTTCAAAATATGGGCAACATTTTCGACTAAAGTTGTGCAACCTTGCATTGCATCTTCAATTGTAGAACCGGTAATATGAGGTTTGGAACTCATATACAATAAAATTTTCACACACATCATATATTTTCGGAAATTTTTCAACATCAATATTATGCACATCAGGAATTTCTTGAAGTTTTCTGTAAAATTTAGTAAAACATTTTAATTATTAATAAGGTACACTATATTTTTATATATCGTTAAATTTAATAAATTACAATTTTTTTAATCGGCAAATTTGCTTTGTCAATTTGTATATTTTTATTTGAATCCATTTCACGTTTTCTATTCTTTTTTTGCTGGGCGATAATAATTTCTGTCTCAAACGAGCGATTCTCCAATAAAGTGATCCGGATGGATTACTATTAGCACCACCATGCCGAGAAAATAAATGATCCTTAAAAATAAATTACCTTTAAAAATCCACAGTATGTTTAAAATAACTTACCGATGAAAGCGCATCGTTTTCACTTATTTTAATTCCCATTGAAGGAAAGGTCAAAATAATCGAATCTGCCGCATTTTTGACATAGTCCAGGTTTGGATAACTAAAATTTGATTCTATAATTATGTTATATTTCTAAATAAAAAAAATAATCTTACTATCCACATAATTGAATAATGTCAAGTGCAATAGATTGATTAGTTCTTTTTTTTAGTACGATCTACTATTTGAAGTTTTTTATAAGCATCTAAAATAAATTTTCCTGTTGGCGTATCTTGTAAAAATTCACCTAAATTTGAAACATAAAAAAAAATTATAAAATATAATATATACATATAAATGTATATTTTAATAAATTATTATTTTAAATTTAAAAATTATTAATAGTGATAAGGCAAAAGGTAGTAAATAACAGATAATATAATAATGTAATGTCTCAATTGAATAAAATATATTAATAAAAAAAATTGAATTTACCATTTCGTATCTGCAACAATTTCGAGTAACTACTGTTGAATTACTAAATTGCGTCAATGAAGGTGAATTCGAGACGAAATCCAAATCGATTACATTTAATATATCTTCTTCATATTTGGAGTCTTTTAATATTCTTTTTATTTTAGCACTCATCTTGGTTATATTCATATCTTTTAGATGGTCTTTTTCGATTTCAATAAAGAGTTCTTTGGTAATACTATGTTCTAAATAATAAAAAAAAGTATAATTAAAAAATAGTAAATTCATAGTTATTGTTGTAAATACGTGCCAAAATAAAGAAATAAACTATATTAGTATTAAGAACATGATAATGAAAATTAGAATTCAATGAGAAGTTATTAAAAAGATAAGTTATGTTTGTTAAAAAATAAATACAGAAGCACACCAGATTCACTAATAGAACTTAGAAAATATATTTACCTTTTTAAGTGTTTTATGTCCAAAGGTATTATTCATCAGAGTAAATTTTAAATATTTTAATTGTATTAAGTTTTTTTTAATGAAATATTGTTTTAATTGGTATATAAGTTTGAGAAGACTGAACTGGACACCAAAGAGAAAATGTTTTATATGTTTTCAGTTGTTGTAATTCTATTCCAGTGCATTTATCTGTTAATATAACATTATAAGCACAAAACTTATTAGATTTTTTTATTGTATTAAATAAATGACCATGAAATAAATACAATCCATTATCAGTTCCATACAGCAGATCAATTTGTAAAAAAAATCGGATATTCCTGATGATCGACAAGTATAATAGATCCTTTTTTGTATACGGTGCTATTAATTTTGATACTAGAACAAGCATAAGTATGTATATTACTTTCTAAATTCTGTTTAAATGTATAATTTATTTGCTTGATATCTACAAATTCAGTTTTTTTTTATCGTAACTTTATCCGACAAATCCAAAGTATTTTCTGAAAACGCTACCTGATAACGAAATGCAACACTTTTCGGAATATACTTAAATTTTTTGCAAACATTTGCTTGTCTTTTTATTTCAATATGTTTAGATTCATATCGCATACAACCGTATGATACTAACGGGCCAAACTCAAATATACAACGAGTTATGTGTTCTGCTTTCTGCATGATGATCTTTGTTAATAAAATTTTTTTCAGGAAATATTTTTTGAAAAAGTGTAAAATGATAAAAATAATGCAACTGGTTTATTTTTATTTTCCACAAAACCAACATTAAAATCGATAATACGCTGATTGAAAAGTTCAAGAGAAATTGCGTTAGTGTCAACTAAATGTTTAAGTACCTACATATTTTAAATTTCTAGGAATAATTCCTTCCAAAAAATCATGCATTACGTCAAAATTAAAGTTCTTAGTAATATAAAAATATTGCAGTTCATTAAAAATATATTTTTCTTTAATTCCATATTCTTTTTTTTCAGAAGGACATGCGCTGATTTAGAGCAAATGCTCATTATAATTTTCAATAGTTCTCATTTTAAAAGTTGTTTGAGATTTCCAGTTTTTTAAATGTACTCTTTAACAGTCGATAAAATCAATCACAGCCAGCCGATAATAACCCAAATATTGAATTAGCAGCGGAAGAATCAGCAGAAACAAAAGATACTGTAGCTCTAATTGTAATTGACATATTTTTTATATTAAAATTTGTTCCTTTTTCCAGTTCTTTCAACTCTCTAATAAATGGTTCTAATATTTTCTCAAATCCATATTTATCAATCTCCAGTTTGTAGCAAAGACAAAATATGAAAATATTGCAAAGTCTTGATAAAATATTTTTGATCAATATTGTTTATGCTCGTATTGGATTACCAATACCGATATCATCATATTAAATTGTTAATCTTCTTAAAGCATCAGGATAACATGTTAATAAAATATTAGATTTGAATTGATTTCCATCAGTATAATCTTCCAAGAAATTTGGATTTTTTATTTTTTTTATTGCTAAATGATTTCTAAATGATTGATCGTGTAATAATACTTTAAGTGTTTCAATAATTTAAATATATTGGCATGTTTCCCTTGATTGAATATATCTGATTAAAGATGAACCATTTATTGAACTTTGTTCGCTTCTGCTTCCTAAATTTACTTCTTTTATTGGAACAAAATTCACGTTTTTCTTCAAATATTTATTTTGAAAATATCGTGACCGAAATTGTTGAAATGGATTTTGAATGATGAATATAGATAATAAAGTTTGTACTTGTTCGTCTTCCTAAGACATTGAATTATATTTAAGAAACTGAACTACTTAATTTTTCAAAATATGGGCAACATTTTCGACTAAAGTTGTGCAACCTTGCATTGCATCTTCAATTGTAGAACCGGTAATATGAGGTTTGGAACTGATACACAATAAAATTTCCACACACATCATATATTTTCGGAAATTTTTCAACATCAATATTATGCACATCAGGAATTTCTTGAATTTTAGAAATAAGGCTTAAGCTTATTGTTTGATTATCAGCATCCGCTGTTAATTCTGAAACCTCTAATAAAATATTATTGCACAAATTATTTTTATGACAATTCTGTAAATGTCTTAAATAATGTTTGAATACACTAATTGTTGCACTACAATTTATCTGCTGGCACGTAATCCCTTCTAATTTTGAAGTGCATAATAAATGATATTCCTTAAGATGCTTTTTGAAAAAAGCTATTGATTTTGTAATAGGTTTTTTGCATACAAAACATACTATCATATTTATAACTATAATTATAAATAAATAAATATATAGTTGTTGGCATAAAAAAAAAGAAATAATTGGCATAAAAAAACAGAGAAATTGTTTGTACTATATTTATATTTTTTTTTAATAATTATATTCAAAAAAATAAAAAGTAAAAATCATATAAGTAAAATTGTGCAACTCGGTCTTTTTTTTTTTTTTTTTTTTAAATTAACAACATTTAAGATTTTTTAATTTAACTATAAACTTTTATTTTGTAGATACGATTTTTTTATTGCTAATAATATTGACTTTTTGTATATTATACTTTAAACTAATATTAAAAATTTATATAAAACTTGTTTTTTAAAAAAAGTAAATAAAAATAAATTCAGACGATTTATAACTTTGCCTAATAAACCAAACAATTGTATTTAAAAAACTATGAAAATTGTCAACCATTAATACAAATTGCTTAAATTGCAGTAATGTATATAGATACTTTTTTCAAAAGCATTATAGTTTTAGAAAAATTTCCAATAAAATTATATGGCAATAGTTTTTTTTTTTTAATGTGAAAATATAATTTTAATACAATCAGACTCAAAACTTTTTCAATCTACTTATATTCCGAAATTTCTGATTTTAAATCATAAATAGAAACCAATAATGGCAATGCAAATATGGAAAATATGATTTAGTTTTATATAACTATAATTATTAAATTATATTCTCTTTACCACAATTCACATGAATCAATCAATGAATTACAAAATAGTTTAATTATTATTATAATAAAATGTCCATATAAAATTGATTTATAACTTCGTACTTTATATTTAAATATAAAGTTATATTTAAATATAAATTATGAAGTTATAAATTATTTTTATATGGACATTTTATTATAATAATAATTAAACTATTTTGAAATTCATTGATTGATTCATTTGAGTTGTGTTAAAGGGAATATAACTTAATAATTATAGTTATATAAAACTAAATCATATTTTCCGTATTTACATTACCATTATTGGTTTCTATACAGCAACATTTATACATAGAAAAAAAAAATGAATTTACAAAACTTTATAACACCAGACATCCTGTAGAAGCTAACTGGAAATGTTTTAGAAAAGTTTTAGAGAATCAAAAAATATGTACAATTCATGTTTTTTAAAACAATTTGGTGTTGTCGATTGTTTCCAATCTATATAAATTCCTTGATAATCTTCAAATAGTTTTTCAAGAATTTCGTTTTCACAATATTTATTATTCTTACATTCCAATTCCAATGTAATATCACATTTTTTACAAACTATTTTACAAATTTGTAAATGATTTTCAAACTTTTTGAAAATAAATAACAATCACCATAAAATAAACAAACCACATTATTTATATTTTTTAACAATATCTCTGGATTCTTATTAATATATAAAATTGGATTAATAATTTCTGTTTCTAAAAGATGTATAGAAATTGATTTGTTGAATAGAAAACTTAACGATTTATTTACAACTGTTTCCAGCAGTTCTTGTAGATTTTGTCGTACAAAAATTCTATGAATAATATTCTGTTCTGTAGAGATTCTAATAAATAATATTTTGTTGCTGATTGTAAATGTTCTACATTAATATTAGATAAAATTTCAATTGATCTCTGATTCAATGTTTTATCAGAGTTTATTTTTTTAAATGGAAAATATTTATAACTCAATTAATATATACATATTGTAAAATTAAATTGATTATATTATTTTGTAGCTCATCATTAAATTTACAAAATTCTGAACTTTGCATAAGTAAATTAATAAATTTTAAGAAATGTAAATAATTTTCAGATTTGAGATTATGCATAGATTTTATATTTGTTATTAAATCAGCTATGATATTTCCAAATTCAATTGGATTTTCAATAAAAACTATTAAACATTCCGTATTCTTTGCTAGATATTAATAATATAATATTGAAAAGAATAATATAATATTGAATTATAAAAATTAACAACTGTTTGGAATATATTACTCATACTTATGCCAAGTTTATCTAAATCATGATTATTAAACATGTCAGCAAATTCATTATTAAATGGTAATATTTCGATTATTTTCTGAAAAAGCATACAAAATTCCAATAATTTTTTTTTACCGAATGCAATACTTGATGTAAACATTTCATAAATATAATCTAAACATTGAAATTTCACTGGCATTTGAAATTTATCAGATGCATCTAAAATACAATTTGTACAATCAATAAATAATTCTTACCTTTAATGCAGCTACTAATTCCTTGTATGGTCCTTGCATTTCCATATCAGCTTTAAATGTTGCTTCCATTCCAAATTCCAATTTAATTAAATTAAATAATCGATTAAAATAAAAAATATATTTATTTGCAATTATAATTTTCACAATGAACGACAAGTATATTTATTTGCAATTATAATTTTTACAATGAACGACAGGTGCACTTGCACAACACGAATGAAATCACTTACACACACTGACAGTTTTATAAATACTATGCTAAATTTTTTCAGCACCCTGAAAGGTACTGTAATAAAAATATATTTATTACTGTTTTTCTTTCTGTATAGCAATTAATCATTTATGTTAGTTAACATAATTATAAATTGTGTCAGAAAATATATACATTGCCGAAAAGTTTCACCGGTATGGGCATGTTAGTGAATTATCTTATAATATTACCGCATAAAGTAGGTGCAATTTGCAATTTTTACACACTTTTTCAAAAGTAATATGCCGGAAACTAATTCAAACTTTTGCTTCTACGGGTTCTGCATCACAAAATATATTTATGCGATGCAACGGTAATCTATAAATTATAATTAGATAGAGACTAAGTTCTTCAAATAGTAATATGGCTATCTGCCTATTATTATTATTATTATTAAGAAATTGATTTCAATCATTTCAGGGCAGTTCACATTTAACTCGTTAAACTCGTGAGGTATTTTAATTTTTAGTTAAATTTATAAAAATTTTATTGAGTAATGTAAAAGATTGAAAAAATTAATTAAAAGTAAAACTTAAAAAAATATGGTTGAACCTCTTTTTTTATTTATGCTTGAAACAGGCGTGCGATTTTTCGTGCCGCAAAATTAGAAACCATTCTTTCTTATGTAGCCAATTAGACGGGGTTGCTGCATGATATCTCTAATTCTAATTTTGCGGTTAGGCAACAATGTTTCTACAACACAGGAGTTATATTTACCAACTTAAAAATAAAAAAAATCAGTTTGACAATAGATTTTTGCTGATTTGTCAACATAATTTTTTTTAATTGTATTAAAACATTTATTAACACACTTGTATAGTTTTGTATAAAAATACTTTAATTTAATTTTATATAAAAACACAATTTTATAAATACAATAAACACTAATATTTTTTTTATTTCACAACAAATTTTAAAATATCATCCATTGCTGCACCGCACTTCTAATTGACTATAAATATGCACATCTAATTGACTATCCGGCAACGCATGCAATGCCGTGCAACAGAAAACGCTCGTCTGTTTCAAGCATTACTCTTGCCGCTCATGACGTTTACCCGCTAGCACCGCTTCAAAAGCTGATTCTACTGTTGTACCTCAACTTTTTGACACGTTGTAGTCCTATTTTTTAAATTATAGTTGCGAAACATAATTTTTTCTAGCTGTAGCACATGCTACTAAGTTGAGTTTTTACATATTTACTGATGTAAATAAATATTAAATATTGTGTATGAAAGAAAAACTTATTGATTGATTCGGCTTTTTTTATTTTTATTTTTGCACACAAAAATACCGAAAATATTACTATTTTCTATTTTCATTTCTTTTTTGTGCGTCTTACAATATTTTTTTTTTGGTACCAACGCTATTTCTTCCACCCATTTTATAGTGTCCTCTCGAGTAGAAATTTTACCAAAAATTTAAAAAAAATTCCATTTCACATTATTACTAAAATAAACACAGAGATTAATAACATAAAAAATTGTAAATTTTTATAATAGCAAACTCACTTTAAATTCATTTTATTAATAATTTAATAAGTTACTTCACTTTTTTAAAAACACAACTGATTCGTATTTATTCAACAGTATTCACTGATATTGCATTATTAAGAATAAAAACTAATTAAAATAATTGTCCAAGTAAGTTAAATTTTTTGAATTGATGCACCTAACTGTTTTTATTTACACTTGTTTACTTAACAATAACAATAGGTTTTATTGTTAATGGACAACAATACTAAAATATGAATAGCAAAAAATCGATTAAATGCAAGACGACGATTATTAAATAGGCAATATGTGACAAATTTTGACCAAGTTCCAGCACATATTGTTGATGCATTTTATACAGAGGGAACATATAAAAATAGGCTTTTGGTGACAACATTTGCATTTATAATATCAATTGATCAACTATTTGAGTTGATTAAATGGCATTTGAAAGAAAATTATAATTATAAAATAATTTAAATTTTTAAAATGTTAAAATATCTTATAAAGTCCTACAAATTTTATAGTTATAAAGTTATCATGAAACTGGTATTATTTTGTAGTAATAGTAATGATATTAGAAAATTCGGTAAACGAATCCCTGGCAAAAACTAAAATTATAAAATAAGTAAAATATATGTTTAATCATGAAAGTATTGTTGAAATAAAAAGAATAAATCATAATAAAATTTTTAAAGTTTTTGTCATTTTTATCCTTTTTCTAGAAGACTTTTGATATAACAAGTTGATTTCAAAAAAATTCTGAAGCTTTGCTCTACTACACGAAATCAAAAAATTCACTTAACGCTTACCGTTATTAAAATAACGGTAAAATATTCATTACACTTCTAAATCGATTAATTGACAGTTTTAGACGACTTATTAAAAAAAAAAAATTGAGAATATAGGGAATTTTATTAGCTACAAATTGGGATCCTACAATTTACCGTTAAGGAGAAAATGGCAAATATATGAATTTTTCAAAAATTTTGCGTTGAATTTTTCGGCCACTAGATGGCGTTTGCGGGTAAAATGAAGACATTTTTCGGAGTTCTGACGTCATAAAGTACCGTTATGTAATGACGTCATCTTAAAAGCTCGGGGCCGTTATTCGGAAGTATACCCAAAAAATGTGATATTACATTGGAATTGGAATGTAAGAATAATAAATATTGTGAAAACGAAATTCTTGAAAAATTATTTGAAGATTATCAAGGAATTTATATAGATTGGAAACAATCGACAACACCAAATTGTTTTAAAAAACAAAAATTGTATATATTTTTTGATTTTCTAAAAATTTTCTAAAACATTTCCAGTTAGATTCTACAGGATTTCTAGTGTTATAAAGTTTTGTAAATTCTTTTTTTTTCAATGTATAAATGTTGCTGCATAGAAACCAATAAATAATGGTAATGTAAGTACGGGAAATATGATTTTGTTTTATATAACTATAATTATTAAATTATATTCCCTTTAACACAATTCAAATGAATCAATCAATGAATTTCAAAATAGTTTAATTATTATTATAATAAAATGTCCATATAAAAATAATTTATAACTTCATACTTTATATTTAAATATAACTTTATATTTAAATATAAAGCACTTATTCAATTATAACTTCGTATTGAACCTAGAATATCCAAACTAGGCGCGTTTGATAGACAATTAATTTATCTTTATTTCGATGTTACCGTTATTTTCACCGGGTGCCAGGTCTGCGTTACATTGCGTTAAAGTTATGATTTTTTCAAAAAAAAATAATCAGATTTTGGAAAAATGTCACTTTTCTCAAAATTTTGCCGGGTGTATTTTTTTTTTTAATTTGATTTGGATGCGTCATAGTGTTAGCTACGAAATCGCCATACAAAGCTTTTACCTACGACTTCTGCGACAATGAAACCTCATAATATAATTTAAAGAACGCTGACAACATTTGCTTGGTATCAAGTAATTAATATTAGAATCCAAGTAAACTTTCACTAAACATTCCTAGTATATTGTACTTTTTATCTAGTACCTTCTTCTTCTTCTGAATTTACTGACTTGGTTCCAAGTCCAATTCCTATGACTTGGGAAATAAAGTCCAACCAAGTACAGAAAAATGCTTTTTATATTGCGATCTTCGCTCGAACTATAGTCTGTTTTACTATTTTTTTGAAAACACTTGGAACCAAGCCATAACGAAGCTGAAAATAACGACTTGGTGCTTAACTTGGTCGAGTAAAATTTCTAAGAGTGTACTATTATACTAAAAAAAACATGAGTTAAATGCATTTTTGACAATTAACAGTACCTAATAAAAATGTTATATTTCAAGTGTTATGGCAAATGAAAATTGTTTATTGAGTAATTCATTCGAGATTTATACCATTCGTATTTATTCGCTTTATATTAAAATCAAAAATTATTTCGGTAAGGTGAAATATTATTACGCGATTATATATTAATTTTGTGAAAATACCTACATCATAGTTTTATGATTATAGCCATCATTTTAGATATGTATTATTACATATATTTCTATATGTAATAATATCTATATATGCTAAAAAAGACATGAGTTAAATACATTTTTGTCAATTAGCAGTAATAAAAATGCATAATTATATTTTAGGCGTTATGGTAAATGAATTTTTTTGATAAAGTAATTTCTTCGAAATTTACCCAATTCGTATTTATCCACTTCTCATATTAAAATCACAAATTATTTGGGTTGAATTATACGATTAAAAGCAAAAAAAAAATTACTTGTTTATGCAAAAATTTAAGCGTGAGAAACAAATTATATATAATGCATACGTATCGGAATCATTTCATTAGCACATAAAATTCACAAAACTTTAGAAAAAGCGATAAAAATTAAATAAATTTAGATTATTTTGTATACTGAAGTAGAAAAATATAAACTTGCGCTTAAGGTGGAAATTATTTAGTTTTCGCTAAGAATTGCTTCTTTGCAATAAATTGCTGTAAAATCAATGTTATGATCTGCAAAAGTTTTTTCATCATTAAACATTTTTATTATCGCTAATTGGCCTAAATATATTTAGTTCAGATCTTTTTTAAGATTTTTGGAAAATTTATGGCAGAAAATTCATCATAAAAAATTCATTACAAGAAAATTTATAGCTGGGAAAATTTATCAAATAGAAAATACTTCGCAGGAAAATCCGAAGCAAGAAAATTCATAGTCAAGAAAAATTTATCGCAAAAAATTAATCAATGGGAAAATTCGTCGCTGGAAATTTCATCGCAGAAAATAATCGCTGAAAAAATTCATAGCCAAGAAAAATTAATTGCAGAAAATTAATCACTAGGAAAATTTGTCGCTCAAAATTAATCGCTGAAAAAATTCGTCGCAGCAAATTTCATTGCAGAAAATTAATCGCTAGGAAAATTCATCGGAAGAAAAATTCGTAACCAAGAAAAAATCATCGAAAAAATCATCGCGGAAAATTAATCGCTAGGAAAATTCGTACAAGTAAATTTCATCGCTGAAAATTAATCGCTAGGAAAATTCATCGCAAGAAAATCCTTTGCAAAAAACTTCATACCCATAAAAAATTCATCGCAGAAAATTAATCGCTAGAAAAATTCATAGCAAGAAAATCCATTGCAAGAAAAATTCACCACAGGAAAATTAATTATAAAATTTGTGAAAAATAAAATTCATTAAATAGTATGAAACTCAAATTTTAAATATAGTAATAGTACAATTTGGAGTGTTATGAATAGAAAATAAAAAAAAAATATTTGAATTTGCTTATAGAGTATTATATAATTTGTTTTATTGAAGAACAGTAAATTTTATAATCAATTATAAATAGTATCAATAAGGTTAAAAAATATAAAATGTGCTTTATACAGGGTCCCATGAATCTGCAGAAAGTACTAATTTAAGATCAACAGTTATATCGCGTAACTAATCTTAGTATCGAATTTAATTGAAAACGGGTAAAACTTACCTTAAATGATTTTTTGAACATACAACATTTTCCTAGGAAATTTAAGAATGATCCAGCTGAAGTTTCCTAAATAAAAATATTATACTTTGCGGATTCGGATTTATATTTTAATTTTGGATCCATATATGAATGCCATCGAAATCGTTATTAATAAAATAATGTATATTATGCTTAATAATTAATAATAATTATCGAATTGAATTTCAAAAGTAAAAAAAATTGAACTTGCATTTAATTATAAATTTTTTATATATATTTTATACACTAAAATTCACAAAACTTTTTAAATAATCAATAGGTAAAATAAATTAGTTGTACGATTAAAAGCATAAATATTTGATTTTTTCAGTAATAATGAATTATTAATTGCCGAATTTACAAATTTAATTGACAAAAATAAATTTATTTGTCTTCAAAATTATTTGTAATAGGTTATCAATTTTCCGTTAATAATAATATTTTATTACTTAATTAATCAAATTAAAAAAAAATCAGGATTTTAATAAAATATTTATGATTAAATTGTATGCCACATCATATTATTATTGTTCCGATAATAATTGATTTGGCAAAAACGAATTCATTCCCGTTAAATTATAATTAAATCGCTAAAATTAATATCGCAGAAAATTAATCGTTGAGAAAATTGATAGCTAAGAAAACTTGATAACAAAAAATTAATCACTAGGAAAATTCGTCGCACAAAATTAATCGCTGAAAAAATTCGTCGCAGCAATTTTCATTGCAGAAAATTAATCGCTAGAAAAATTCATTGCAAGAAAAATTCGTAGCCAAGAAAATCTTCGCGGAAAATTAATGGTTACGAAAATTCGTACCAGTAAATTTCATCGCGGGAAATTAATCAATTCAACGCAAGAAAATCCTTTGCAAGAAAACTTTATACCCATAAAAAATGCATCGCAGAAAATTAATCGCTAGGAAAATTCATCACAAGAAAATCCATTGCAAGAAAAATTCACCACAGGAAATTTCATTAAGATTTAATTTGTGAAAAATGAAATTTATTAAATAGTATAAAACTTAAATTTTAAATGTAGTAATAGCATAATTTGGAGTGTGATGAATAGAAAATAAAAAAATATATATTTAAATTTGCTTATAAAGTATTATATAATTTGTTTTATTGAAGAACAGTCAATTTTATAATCAATTATAAATAATATCAATAAGGTTAAAAAAATATAAAATGTGCTTTATACAGGGTCCCATGAATCAGCTGAAAGTACTAATTTAAGATCAACAGTTATATCGCGTAACTAATCTTAGTATCGAATTTAATTGAAAACGGGTAAAACTTAGTTTAAATGATTTTTTGAACTTATACACATTTTCCTAGGAAATTTCAGAATGATCCCGCTGAAGTTTCCTTAATAAAAATATTATACATTGCGGATTCGGATTTATATTTCAATTTTGGATCCATATATGAATGCCATCGAAATTTTTATTAATGAAATAATATATTATGCTTAATAATTAATAATAATTATCGAATTGAATTTAAAAAGTAAAAACATTAAAGTTGTATTTAAGTATAAATTTTTTATATATATTTTATACACTAAAATTCACAAAACTTTTTAAATAATCAATAGCTAAAATAAATTAGTTGTACGATTAAAAGTATAAATATTTGATTTTTTCAGTAGTAATGATTTATTAATTGCCGAATTGACAAATTTAATTGAGGAAAATAAAATATTTATCTTTAAATTATTTGTGATAAGATATAAAATTTTGGTTAATAATAATTTCTTATTACTTAATTAATCAAATTAACAAAAATCAGGATTTTAATAAAATATTTATAATTAAATTTTTTGCTACATCATATTATTGTTCCGATAATAATTGATTTGGCAAAAACGACTTCATTCCCGTTAAATTATAATTAAATCGCTAAAATTGATAAGCTAAAAATTAATTTATGTATGTAATAGCTTATGCGAAATTTAAAAGTGAGAAAAAGCAATATATGGCCCATCAATTCAATTCATTGACTCATAAAATTACTAAAACTTTTGGAAAAGTAAAAAACAAAATCAATTTAAATCATGTTATAATATATTATTCTTAGCCCGAAGTAAAAAAGAAAATTAAAATTACGTTTAAGTATAAATCTCCGTCTAAGGGACAAAACCACTTAAGTCTGAATTTAAAAAAAAATCGTAGAATTACTCATTTCATTCATATAAACTATTAAAATATGCAAAAATGAGCAAAATGTGCGTAATTTTATATGGGGTATGGAATTTATTTTCAATATTTTGCACATTTGCGAAGAATTACTTATTTCATATATACTATTAAAATGTGCAAAAATGAGCAAAATGTGCATTATTTTGTATGGCGTATGGAATTTATTTTCAATATTTTGCCCATTTGCGAAAAATTACTCATTTCATACAAGCTATTAAAATGTGCAAAAATGAGCAATTTTGTATGGAGTATGGAATTTATTTTCAATATTTTGCCCATTTGCGAAGAATTACATATTTCATATAAACAACTAAAATGTGCAAAAATGAGCAAAATGTGCATTATTTTGTATGGCGTATGGAATTTATTTTCAATTTTCATTAAATGTGCATTATTTTGTATGGCGTATTTAATTTATTTACTCATTTCATATAAGCGATTAAAATGTGCAAAAATGAGCAATTTTGTATGGAGTATGGAATTTATTTTCAACATTTCGCCCATTTGCGAAGAATATTTCATATAAACTATTAAAATGTGCAAAAATGAGCAAAATGAGCATTATTTTGTATGGGGTATGGATATTATTCCCTTTATTTTGCCCATTATAATTAATTATCTGGTTATGGTAAATATTGAACGTGAGAAATCAATATTATTGCACGCGCATACGATTCAATTCATTGACCCTTAAAATTCTCAAAACTTTTGGGAAAGTAAATTAATTTAGATCAAGTTACATATTATTCTTAACCGGAAGTAGAAAAAAAATGGAATTATAATTAAGTATAAATATTTTTAATTAAATTAAAGCGGTGTCGAATTTCATTAAGGTGAAAATTACTTAATAATTAATCAATTAATGTGCAAAAATTCTTAAAATGCTCATTAATTTGTATGCAGTATAGAATTTATTTTCAATATTTTGCACATTTTATTTGCACATTTCCTTTGGGCTAGAACATATATAAATACACTACTAACGTTATTGTTTCTTTTAGCTTGTTTTACTAAATATTCTCATATTCCAGGGATTCAGAAATATCAATATAACAAAACATAACTGTTCAATTAGAAAGAACTTCAATTACAAAGAAAAATTTAGGATTATGCTATTATTAATGCAATAAAGAATAACGGTGCAAGAAATATTTTGTTCATCAGTTTTTTGTAACTAACAAGTTAATATATAATAATTAATAATAAAAACAAATTATGTTCTTAAGACAAATCGAAAAAAAATATATAATTTTTTAAACATTTTATTATATTTTCGAGATGAAATAAAAAAAAAAAGTTATTAGATATTATTTTTGCATTGGAATAAACTGGGGTGAAGTTTCTTTTTTTAATATATTTCTGTTTTGTGTATTTTTTTCCAATATTATTGCTTTTCAAAATAACAGAAATAATAATAATCACGTCGGGGTCCCTAAAAATTTATGTTTATTTTAGATCGTCCCAATCTTTTCCATACAATCTTTTTCTTATAATAAATGCTTTTGTAAAATTTATTAATCACCACCAATTTTTTAAATAATAATCAACACAATCAAATTTCAATAATCAATAATTATATTTATTCAAATTTATTTTATTTATATTTTATAATAATATTGCAGCATAAATATCAAAAGCAATTTATAATAGATATTTCTATCGTATGAGGAACATTGAAACCATTTTGAGAAAAAATACATAAGAAAAGAATTTACTAAGATTTGGTTAGTTTTAAAGGAGTGGGAAGGTCGCACCTCCCTTGCACATAGACCACATAAAAGCGAGCCCGTTGTACCCTCAAGTCGAACACTGTACCAGTGCTACAGCGTATCGACCCATCCTACTTCTTTAATGAAGGAAATCACATTGGCTGGCTTTAGTTTACCCGCATCTTTCAGATTATCTATAAAGAATTTATCCAATTTTCTGAACCTTTTGTGCTGAACCGAGGGACAGTGGCACAACAAGAGTATCATCGTTTCATCTTCCTCCATACATCCTCGACAAATGGAAGAAAATGTGAGTCCTAATCTCATTGCATGCTTTCTGAGAATAGCATGGCCAATGATAATGCCCGTGTACAATCTCGCTGAAACTTTATTCATTTTTAAAATTATCTTAGACATTTTATGATTAGGATTACCCCAGAAAGTTTTTGTGTTTTTTGCTCGTTCCATTTCAAAGTACTATACCTGTTTGCCCAATCATTTATTGAATCTTTGATCGTAATCGCAGGGTACAAAATGTTATGAATCTTTAGGGATATTTCAGTGGCACCTCTACGTGCAAGTTCATCTGCTTTCTCGTTGCCTTCGATCATACAATGACCGGGTGACCAGAGAAGTTTCACAGTATTATGGTTTGCCATTAAGTTAAGATCAGCTTTACATTTTGTTAGTAACTTTGAGTGAGTTGAGATATTGGCCAGGTATTTTAATGCCGCTTGGCTACCAGAACATATACTTATCCTTATATTTCTTGAAATCATAGTTTCTGCAGCATGATTTATGGCAGCAATTTCAGCTTGGAAGATGGTGGTGTAGGAGTCTAGTCTTAGTGTTTGATTTAAATTTAAATCCTGCGAAAAGACACCAGCGCCGCATCCTATATCCATTTTTGAGCAATCTGTATAAACCACAACGTTATCGAGTGGGATGGGTGTATTATTTACCCATTCCCTTCTAGACGGTATTCTAATTGAAAATGTATCGTTGAAATCTTTCTTTTCCATTCGATAATCGCATTCATCCATTTTATAATTCCCTGTACATACTAAGTCTAGAAAGCTTGTATGTGGAACCCTAAGACCTGTTTTTATAAAATTTGATGTCAAGTTAAGATGAACAGCCGTATTGGCCGCTGTTTACTAAGATTTACTAAGACAAAAATATGCTACTACTCTAAAATACAATCTCTTAATTTTGTAGGAAGAAGCAAAAAGAAAAAAGAAAAAAACGAATATTTTATATTTTCAAACATAAAGAAATAAAGACAATTCTTATAATATTAATATTCTAAATAAATATTCTCCAAAAATTAGATTTTTTATTATATACAATTAAGATATCATTTTTTATTATACAATTAAGATAACATTTTTTCTGATGTCATATCCAAAAATTTAACTATAAAAACCAATTAAATTTTAGGTGTAGGTATACATATGTATAAAAATTAGCAATATAAATTTCAAAATTTTTCATAAACTTCATCTACCCATAAAATATTTATTATAAATTCCACAAAATTGTATTTATTTATTTTGTAAATTCATTAATGAGATAAAAAAATGTATTCTTATTAATGAATAAGATAACTACTTAATTTGTTTTGATACACTTAATTACTTCGTTTATAATATAGTGAGCGTTCTTTAACACATAATAGTTAGAAAAATATTATATTTGTGTTTCTTATCAAATATAAACATTTATTACATAAAGTGCATAATGTCCACTAAATTCTGATTAAATTTTTAAAAATGAAAAAGATATATGTTGTTTACATAAAAAAATGTATATGTGAAAATTAAGGGCATAAAAAATGTTTTATAGAATATTCTAAATATATCAAGTAGTTGAGCTGGACTGGTTCTGGAATAATGTTTTTTTAAAAATGAATAAAAAGCATATTTTAACAAACTCCGAGTTTTGGGCTGTCGCTAGATATAGTATTTACATCTGATAACACTGGTCGATAAATTTACATCTGGCAACATTAGTCATCACATAAATTTACATATGGCAACACTGGTCGACATAGAAATTTGCATCTGGCAACACTGGTCGAGGAAACAAAAATTACAAAGTATTGTAATGTCAATGTTTATGGAAATTGTTTAGGCTGTCAATTTTACATCTGGAAACGCGTGTGGTTCTGTCCGTTCGCGTATGATTGCGTCTTTCCGCAAGTGTTCATGTCACGTGGTGTACGTTAGGGTCAGTTCCCGTGTGATAGGGTCTTTTCGCATCTGATTGGGTATGTTCGCGTGTGATTGGGTCTGTCGGTCTGTCCTTTTGTAGATCCGTCGGTCTGTCAGTCTGTCTGTGGTTTTGTGGGTCTATCGATATTTCGGTATGTAGGTCTTTGCCTGTCAGTCTGTCGTTTGTCGGCCTGCTGTTTTGTCAGTCTGATTTTCAGTCTATAAAATCATTATACCGTATTGGTATAAACATGAAACTTTCATCGAAAGAAGCTTCTGAGAAAGAAGAAGAAAAAAAAGAAAAGTGAAGTTAATAAACCGAGTTTAAGAAGTTTATGCTCTTCTTCTAAAGACGCATCCACGTTGATACAACCTGAATCCGAAGTGATGCTACATGTTGCTAATACTGAACCTAATGGGTGCGCTGCGTG